>JBAFXK010000027.1:0-327063 GCA_037113605.1 Calophaca sinica
AATGGTCTATCTAATTAACAGATATTTATTGTTTTTTATTTTGAATTGTGACATCAAGAGCATGGTCAGATAATGCCTCTGGAATCTTCAATCTTGTACATAGATTATTGGGTATATAGATGCGAATTCAACTTATATGATTAGAGCATATGTAGAATCCAAAATATTCAAATAGAGATGGAGATGGAATTAAAAAAAAAAATGGAGATGGATATATAGCTAGAAGCCTAGAAGGACATTTCCTTCAACCAAAAACAAAGCTAGAAGGATTCGAATCCCGGTATTCCTATCAATACCTCGGTTTTCAAGACTGACTCTTTCAACCTCTCATACATCCATCCCCTTCGCTCTTCAACCGCCCTATCTGACATTCAGGGTATGTTGGATTTGCTTAAACTTTAGGTATTAAAAGTTTGTTCGGTGTTGATAAATCTTTTGTTTAACTAGCCTGAAGAGATTCGATATTAAAAATGATATTCAACAATATTTATCCTTAATATAGTAAAAAAAAATAGTTGCCCTTAATTAATAGCCCTTGATAAAAATACCTGATAAACTAATTAGGTATTTAAAAGGTAATTTTTAACATCAAGATTCCACGTGGAAAACTCTATTATTTCTGTATATTGCACACTTAATTTCATCGTGCAATTTACCATGTTCTACTTATATTATTAAATAATATAATTGTTAGGGTATCAAGAGGTCTTACATGTCTCTACATGTGTATGATATTATCCACTTTGGGCTTTAAATCCTCATGGTTTTTGCTTTTGAAAATTCACTAAAGGGCCTCATACCAATGAGAACATTTTCTTTCTTGTAAACTCATGCTCTTCTCCTTGTTTAGCCAATATGAGACTTTGTTTGCTCCTCAACAATAATATAAAATGATAATGTGAATTGATAACAATAGTGTTACATATGATTTAGCATCAAAGAAAAGAAACGCAAGCATCACAATGACTGACACAGCCAAACATAGATTGTGGCAGTTTCTGGGGTGTCTTTGTTCATAAAGTTGACACAGTACTGGGTCTAGTTTTTGGGACTGTCCTGCATATGAATCATTCCAATTACAAATTTTATCGCATGTCGTTTGGCTAAGCAACTTGAGGAATTCCTAAGATGTGGGATTATTTCATCACAGGGGACCATCCCATTATGAGCCGCAAGTGCCAAATGATATCCAATTTACACCACACTCCCAGACCCAGTTACCTACTCATCTGATTCATTTCAGGCAACACCAACAAATGCAAAGCTCTTATGTAATATAACCAAGTACCAAGTGCAATTGATCTTTGATGGGATAATAGGAAGTAAAGAATGGGAGGTCGGGAATAAAAGCACAACATAGGATGCTTGGTTGCTGCTGTGACGGGTCTAAAAGTTGGGCCCAGGGCCCACTCCTGCCAAATCCAACCATTTCCAAAGGTGCTTCTGTTACCGTGAAACTTGTGTGACCCACTTACTGCCTACTCCACAATCTAAGGCCCATAAAAACTAGTGAGCTGAGTAGTCATAACTCACTGACAATAATAATAATATTAAAAAATGACAGTTAACAGATACAGTACCCTCATGCATGAGAGAGGAAAGCAACACCCCAAGCCAAGCCACACATTTGGACCGTAACCACCATTAGCAGAGTTGCTATTTGGGTAATCTGTACTGGGCTTGAGCCTTTGGCCCGTGAGTGTGTTGATTGCGAAATATTTGATTTTTTATATAAAAATTGTTTAAATATATTTTTGTCCCCGCAAATATAGGGGTTTTCACTTTTAGTCCCTACAAATTTTTTTTGCCTTTATTAGTCTCTGACATTTCCAAAATTGATTCTTTTAGTCCATATTGTCGATCTTCGTTTATTTGATGCTCACATGGCTAACAAAAACACGTCACTGTTGCCATGTAAGATTAGTAATGTCATGTGGATTCCAACTCACCTTCATCTTCTTTCCCACCGCCCTAACAAGCCAACGCCATAATAAAGGGTTGATGGTAAGGAAGTGAGAGACCAAGGGATAGGGGAGCCCAAAAAAAGTGGTTAAGGTGGTGAGTTAGAGTCTTTTTTCCGTACCTGTGACATTATCAATCCTACATGAAAACAATGATATGTGTATTTTGTTATGCACGTCAGTGCTAGATAATTGGAAAAAAATTGCAGAACTAAAAGTAGTTATTTTGGAAATGTCAGGGACCAATAAAGGACAATTTTTTTTTTGCAAGGACTAAAAGAGGAAAACTCTATATTTATAGGGACTAAATACATTTAAGCCTATAAAAATTTGGATTAAGGGAGTGACGCCTGGAGGTGGATCCTCTCATGTTAATTTTTCTCATGTTGAATCCCAACCCTTCATCTAATATGATGAATGAGAGAAAGAGTGTGTTTAAAAATGGGGATAGTGGGGATTGAATGGTAGGGATTAAAAACATGACCCCCTCATGGTTTTTTTTCAACATGAGAGAATCCACTCCCAAAGGACACCTACATGTAAGAACAGGAGAACAATCAACCTAAACACTAGTTTACGATAAAATTTACACATAGCTTACTAACAAAGAAATTTGGGATTCCAACCCAAATCATTGTTAGTATTAGTACGAGATGAGTGTTCCATTACATGTGTCAACCCCATTGTAACAAAATATTTTGATTTTACTGTAATTTTATCACTAGTGCGAAATACACCTAAAATACATATTTATAACCCCAGTTTTGCGGATAACCGGCGTAACATATAACGCGGTGGCATTTTTGAAATTAAATGATGAAATTGTGAGATCTATGGCGCCGGTTTTAGGGTAAAACCGCGGTCGTATGTAAAGCGATACCTATGGCGCCGGTTTTAGGGTAAAATCGCGGTCGTCTCTCCAACACCTATGGCGCCGGTTTTACATTAAAACTGCGGTCGTATGTAACGCGAGACATATGGCGCCGGTTTTACCATAAAGCGAGCGCCATATGTTTAACCAGATGTAAAAATTGTTGAACCTATGGCGCCGGGTTTTAGGGTAAAGCGCCATATATGTTCCTGGCGCGCCATATGCAAGGTCGAGGTGGGGTGAGATTGCGGTCGGCGAATCGAGGGCGCTGCTATGGAACACAAACGAAATCGGCGACCTAAAGGGCGGAGTAAACCTCCGGAGGAGGTAAGGTTCTTCATCCGAGCTAGGATGGTTTGCCGGTCGATGAACGAAGGCGCTGCTATGGAACACAAACGAAATCGGCACTAAAGGGGCGGGTAACCTCCGAGAGGAGGGAGTTCTTCATCCGAGCTAGCATGGTTTGAATAAGGGCGGGAAGCGTCGGGATTAAGGAAGGAAAGGTAGGACAGGGAGCACGGTGATCTGCGAGTCGATGAGGAAGAACCAGGAGAGACATGCTCGTTGAGGGGTCTATACTACCCATTCGGGGCTCACGAGGTCATATCCGGGTCAGAGGTTTCTGAACCGAAGTTGTTGTCGAAGTGGCGATGTCGTCGGTGACTTTGGCAACCGAATAGGTGCACCGGAATGCCATAACGAAGTTATAGCCTCGGGATGTAGTCAGGACAACACCTATGGCGCCGGTTTTACGTTGAAACCGCGGTCGTATGTAACGCGAGACATATGGCGCCGGTTTTACCATAAAACCGGCGCCAGATGTGTAACCCCCTGTTAAAAATTGTGAGACCTATGGCACGGTTTTAGGGTAAACCGGGCGCCATATGTCTCGCGTTATATCTGACCGCGGTTTTAACTTAAAACTGCGGTTGTATCTCTACATATGGCGCCGGTTTTTAGCTAAAAACCGCGGTCGTATCCTTTCTTAAAAATTAATTTCCCTCCATATCTATTAATCTCTCACTCCTCTTTTCATTCAAGGCTGCCACCTCTCTCCCTCGCGAGCGAAGTCCGCCATTTTTGTGCAGATCTCTCCTCCTACGCGCGTTAATGCCTCCCTACTGCGCCGTCACTTTCCTCTGCACCAAAACAGACCTGTTTTCCTCTCACCTTTCTCGGTTTAGTCGAGATCGCATCAAGGGAGGAGAAAGAACCTCTTTGCTTCGTGGTCTCTCTTCCACCGACAGCTGCACCTTGCTTGGCTTTGTCTCTCCTCATTCTGCTTCTTCCTTCGCCGCGTCTCCGGTAGTGAAGGCGGTCACTCGCTCGCTTTCCGCCAGTGAGGTCGCGACGACACTCACGCTCTTGTGATTCACATCGAATCCACGACTTATTTCTTGCTTTTTGCCATCACCGCTGAATCGTTCTCACCGATTTTCCATCATGGGGTTGTTCTTCTGGCCGATAAGGTATGTGGGTTTTTCCTATAATCTCTCTTTTGCTTTTCTTTGCTTGATTTGGTTACGATCTTCTTTTGAAAAGCTTTTTTGGGTTTGGCTTGGTGGGTTGTGGGGTTCGCTGATGATGGGTTTGGTTTTGGGGTGAGTTTTGTTAATTAAGTTTGAATGATGAACAATTAATTGATGTGGATGAGTTTGTGAATAGCACGCTATATACAAACATGTCAATATTAGTTAAATATCTAAGCATTTTAAAGTGTGTGTATATTATTTCAGAACACAGCTATGGATTGTAGTTGGATGCAAAAACATCGTTTAGGTGATGAGTATAAGAGCGGGGTCGAAGAGTTCTTACAATTTTCCCAAGCAAATTTTCCCAATCAAACAACTTTCTATTGTCCTTGTGTTAAGTGTTTGAATGGACCAAAACTAAATGTTGAGGAGATACGGAATCATCTTCGTACTTTTGGGATTTGGAAAAGATATACGACATGGACCTGGCATGGTGAAGTGTTAAACAAGCCAAGTGTGTCCACAAGAGAGGAAGTTGATGTAGATATGGACGATCGACTAGAGGACATGATTCATGATATTGGACCAGAGTCTTTTCAGCGAACACATGTGTATGAAACTCTATGTAGCGACAAGGAAGAATCTCTGTATCCGGATGCAAAAAATTTCACCACGGTTGTCGGTGTCTTGAAAATTGTTCAATCTGAAGGCGATAAATGGGTGGGTGACAAGAGCTTTCTTGAATTGCTTAAAGCGTTGAATGACATGCTTAGATAGAGAACACATTGCCGAAAAGTAATTATGAAGCGAAGAAGATATTATGTCCGATGGGTGTGGAGTATAAGAAAATACACGCATGCCCGAAGGATTGCATATTGTCTTGGAAAGAGCATGAAGACAAAGAAGAGTGTCCGAGTGTAATACATCACGCTACAAAAGAAGGGCGGTGATGATAGTTGTGATGATGTGAGCAAAAAGGTCCTCTGCGAAGGTGTTATGGTATCTTCCAATTATTCCAAGGTTTAAGCGATCGTCGCCAATATAAATGATGCAAAGAACCTTAGATGGCATGCAGGCGATAGGAAATGTGATGGAAAGCTTCGCCATCCCACCGATTCTTTGCAATGGAAGAGAGTTGATTCATTGTTTCCTGAGTTCGACAATGAGCCAAGAAACCTTAGGCTTGGACTTGCTACGGATGGAATGAATCCATATGGTAACTTAAGTAGCATCCATAGTTCATGGCCTATTCTCTTAGTAATTTACAACCTGTCTCCTTGGTTGTGCATGAAGCGCGCAAATGCGTTATGCTATCTATGATGATTTTCGGTCCAAAACAACCGGAAATGACATAGATGTTTATCTAAAACCCTTTATTGATGACTTGAGAATATTGTGGGCGAGAAGGCATTGATGTCTTTGATAGGTTTTCGGTGAAGATTTCAAGTTGCGTGCCATGTTGTTTTGCACCATCAACGACTTTTCAAAGCATATGGGAACTTGTCCCAGTATAGTGTTAAGGGCATAAAGCATGCCCTATTTGTGAAGATGGCACA
Organism: Calophaca sinica; assembly: GCA_037113605.1. Lineage (NCBI taxonomy): Eukaryota > Viridiplantae > Streptophyta > Magnoliopsida > Fabales > Fabaceae > Calophaca > Calophaca sinica. The sequence goes on from JBAFXK010000027.1 coordinate 5,861, forward strand.
TGTTTCTTTCAACTGAAAAATGGGAGGAAGACTTGTTACCTTGGGCATAGAAGATTTTTGAGACGTGATCACCCGTATCGCGAGGTTGAAAAAGGCTTTTAATGGATGTCAAGAGAACGAAATTGCTCCAAAGCTTTAACCTTAGGAGAAGAAGTTTATCAACGGGTGAACTCCATCAATGTTAAGTCTGGGAAAAACAAGAGGAAAAAACATTCTTACGTGAAAAACATATGGAAGAAAAGGTCGGTGTTCTTTGATCTTCCATCTTGGTCAAGTCTTGATGTAAGACCTTTGTATTGATGTGATGCATGTGGAGAAAAATGTGTGTGATAGTGTAATCGATGACGCTTCTCAATATTCAGGGCAAGATAAAGGATGGAGTGAATGCTCGTCTAGACCTTGTTGCCATGGGTATAAGAGAGGAGTTAGCTCCTCAGCCAAGAGGTAACAAGACATATTTACCACCAGCTTGTCATACATTGTCAAAGGAAGAGAAAAAAAGGTTTTACGAGTGTCTACGTGGTGTGAAAGTGCCACAGGGTTACTCTTCAAATATAAAGAGTCTTGTATCAATGACAGATCTCAAATTAGTTGGCTTAAAATCTCATGACTGTCACGTCTTGATGCAACAATTACTACCAGTGGCTATTCGTGGCATCTTGCCAAAAAATGTTCGACATGCCATAATTAGATTGTGTTTATTTTTCAATGCAGTATGTAGCAAAGCTATTGACCCTCAGAAATTGGACAAGTTGGAAAATGAGGCTGCTATCGTTTTGTGTCAGTTGGAGATGTTCTTTCCTCCGTCATTTTTTGACATCATGGTTCATTTAATTGTTCATGTAGTCAGAGAGATTAGAGTATGTGGCCCGGTTTATTTAAGGTGGATGTACCCTATTGAGCGATACATGAAAATATTGAAAGGGTATGTGAAGAATCTATATCGTCCCGAAGCATCTATTGTTGAAAGGTGCACGTAATGTAAGAAGCCATTGAGTTTTGTTCAGATTATTTGTCGAGCGGCACTTTGTAGAGGCTTCCCAAGTCTCGTCATGAGGAAGATGTGAAGGTAAGGGCACACTAGGTCTAAAACTAAGAGCATGGGTCGAGCGGAAGTGTTGCAAGCACATTCGTATATATTGAATAATATTGATGAAGTTGAACCTTACTTGTCTGCTCACAAAAATCATGTCAAGGCCAAAAATCCTCGAATGAATGAAAATTGGGTGTTGAAGGAGCATAACAAGACATTCATACCTTGGTTTAAAGAACATGTTTTGAGTGATGATACTGCTTCTGAGACATTAACATGGCTAGCACATGATCCTAAATTTAATGTCTTGACGTGGAGAGGATACGATATCAACAAATTTTCTTTTTATACAAAGTCACAGGATGACAAGAGCACCGTACAAAACAGTGGGGTTATGGTTATGGCTTCTTCTATGCATTTCTCTAGTTCAAAGGATAAAAACTCCGTTCTGGCATCCATAGCCTACTTTGGGGTCATTGAAGAGATTTGGGAGATCGATTATAATAAATTCAAAGTGCCTGTTTTTAAATGTAAGTGGGTTACTTGATAGCAGTGGTGTACAAACCGATGAATTAGGTTTTACAATGGTGGATCTTGATAAGGTAGGTTATAAGGATGAGCACTTTCATCATGGCAATTCATGCAAAACAAGTGTTTTATGTCAAGGATCCTTCTAACAAAAGGTGGTCCGTGGTTCTCCAAAGAAGAAGTATGCATGAGAGTGATGAAAATCAAGATTCAACACTAGATATCAATGACACCCTTCTTTCTCAACACAAAGACCCATCTTCGATGATGAAAATGAAGTAGGCGATGTATATGCCACTCGTGATGATCATCAAGAAGGGATATTGGAGGACATTCAAACTTAAGCGCCAAAGAATTTTATAGGTGACTACATGTTTGTTAGATTATCCACAATTAATATCTCATTAGATTATCCGTTATAATTATATATATTGATACATGTTTGTTAGATTATCTCACATTGTTTCTCACATTTGTTTGTTTGTTTGTTTAAGCAGGCATCATATATGGCTGATCCATCCACGTCGAGTCCCCAAAAAAGGACTAGAGGTGTTACCACTACATCACAATTGAAAAATAGGCTTCTTCCTGCTCGAAGTTTTCTATTGAATTTGATCCAGACATCTTGGCGACCTTATGGTGATAATGCGGCTAAGCTTCAGACTTATTTGTCGTACATTGCACTAAGCAAGACCTCCATTCGATACCTAAATGGAGAGATGTCCCTGAAAAAACCAAAGATATGATATGGGAAGATGTCATGGTATTGACCTTCATCTCTATTTGTATACGATTTGTATTTAGCTTTATTGATCCTTGTGTGTATGTATTTACTAACACCACCATTTTGTTATGTATTGTAGGATAAATTTGATGTTCCAGATTGATAAAAAGTTTAGGGACCGATGGTTGTCCTATCTTGGGGTGGCGTTGGAAGGACTTTAAGTCTAAACTCTCCAGACATTTATATTTGGGAAAGGAGACAAAAATGGTTGCACAAATCCTTGTCGAAGTATAATTTCCTTCGGAGGACATATGGAATGAGTTTGTTAGGAGCCGCACGAAAGAAGCGTTTCTGGTTAGTTTGAATTATGTTTTTTAACTTGGCTAATATAATTTTTTACTTATTTTATTTTGTGGTGTGTTACGTTATTTGTAACAAAAAAAAAAAGAGAAAAGGGAAAGACAAATCTTTGCAAAGAATATCTACCCCACCTATTGTCTCGTGGGGTTATGATAGACTTGAGAAGAATATAATAGCACACAGAAAGAAAGCCTTGCGGGGAAGAGGTGGAGATGAAGCCTTGGAATCCTCCAAAACCAAACCAGTATGAGCTATGGGCTATGGCTCGAACAAAACCATCAGGATCTTATACATCCGATCTTTGTGGCCTCGATTGCTTCTAAAATTGTAAGTGTATCTGTCTTATTTAATATTATGTGATTTGTAACCAATTTAGGTCGGTGATCAACGACTTACGTGATTGAATTTGGTTGTAGGAGTCATTGGTTGAAGATGAATCTCGTGGTACTTTTATTCCAACCGGGCGTCAAGATATCTTGACTATCGCCCTTGGAACACCCGAGCATTATGGTCGTGTCCCGCCGCTGGTCGAGGTGTGGGCTTTAAGAAATACTTCTGAGGAATTTCACGCGGTCACCAAAGCAAGTGGGCGTGGATGTCATGAGACATCGGATCATGCAGACCTTAGTCAAATGTTTGAAGCTAAGTTTAAAGCTTACAAATCCCGATTCAAGTCGGATGTGGAAGCCCAACTAACTCGTAATATAGTGCCTTCTCCTAAAGCCCACGCATGTCGACACCAAGGATAGTTGTTCGCCAGAAAATGAGGAGGATCCTAACGATGACATTTTAAGACGCATTGGTCACATGGCTTTGATCTTCCCAATGGACAAGTTGGGATTACCTTAGAGCATGATGATCTTCCAATTTTTACATTTTTGCGAAGGACTTAACGGACACAATAAGCTTGGTGATGACTTCGGCTTGCCAATCAACACTTGCAATTATGGTCCTCGTAAGTATTAATTAACATATTTGTATATTTTTAACTTCTTTGTATCAATTATATATAATTAACATTATTTTGTTTCAACTCCTAGGTATCTGCATCGATATGTATTCGTAACAACATCGGTGATGTATATGGATTCTTGGATCCAACGTTGATGGTTGTCAAGCCCAACCCAAAACTAATGACTGTTCAAGCTTACATCTTGGATAAGCTAATTATTGGGACAAAGATGTTTTCTTAGGACCGCACGTGCCTGAGTGAGTACACTTTTATTCATAGCATACGTTTTCTTTATGTGTTTCTAATATACATTTATTGTTGTTACCTAGCAATCATTGGCGTTGATTGTCATTTGTCCTAAACATAATCTCATTGTCCTGGATATGCTCACTTCATCAAAGGCCAAGCCTACAGATTAAGCGTGTCCTTGAGGGGTAAACTTTTAATTTAGTTGTCATACTTGTGATGTCATATATGTATTTATCTTATATATATAACTTATATTATTTTACCAGAGCTATGGTGGATTATAATAGTAAAAAAGGTCTGGGACAAGAAAAGAAGCCTAATTGGAACATACTCATGGTAAGTAGGTTGTCTTTATATGATATTTACGTATTAAAAGGCGTATTAGTTATGTGTATACATAATTTGTAGTAATTTATATTGTCATTTATAGGGGCCTCACCAAGACAACTCATGGGCGTGTGGCTACTATGTCATGAAGACCATGTTGTCCATTGTCACAATGAGGATTACATCTGGATGGGATTTGGTAATAAAACATTTCTTAACTTGTTAATTGATCTTTTTTATACCTTACAATATTTGAAGTTAGTTAATTAGATCTTTTTTGAATTGAACTTGTAGTTATTCGATGGTTGTAACCCATACAGTCCTGAAGAAATTGTTGAGATTCGAAAAACTTGGGCACGCTTTTTTGTGACTAAGATTGAGGAGCAAAATCTAAACCCAGAACCACCAAGACGCCGAACAAGAAAAGCAATACAAAAAAAATGACATGGTGCGATAAAATTTGAATGAATTGTTTTTGTACTATTGCTTATGTTAGATAATTGTTTTGCCTTTAATTGCTCTTCATAGTTTACATCCTTCAATGCCTTTGTGGATAAATGTATCATGTGTTATGCCTTTGTGGATCAATGCCTTTATTTGTTTTAGAAGTTATGTTTTGTGAATTACATTTGTGAATATTGTATATATTCATGTGGATAAATCTTTTGACCCAGTTATGTTTGTGAATTACTGTGGATATTGTTTATATCCCTGATGAGAAATTTAAAAATTATAAAAAATTATACCTACTGGCCGGTTTGTTATAAAACCGCGTCAAAAGTGACCTACTGGCTTTTTTACTAAAAATCGCGGTTATAACTTTTTTTTTCATATTTTCAAAGTGACATCTGGCTAGTTTTGTTAAAAACCGCGTTAAAAGCTGACCTACGGCTACGCCCGGTTTTCCGCAAAACCGCGGTTAAAAGCTGTTTTTCGTTTTCAAATTTTCAAAGTGACATACGGCGGTTTGTTATAAAACGCGGTCAAAGTGACCTACTGCGTCGGTTTTCACTAAAAACCGCTTATAACTTTTTTTCCATATTTTCAAAGTGACATACCACTTTAGGTTTTGTTAAAAACCGTGGTTAAAAGTGACCTCATGGCAGGCTTTCGCCAAAACCGTGATTAAAACTGCTTTTTCGTTTTCAAATTTTCAAAGTGACATACGGTCTGGTTTTGTTATAAAACCGCGGTCAAAGTGACTCTGGCGTCGGTTTTCACTAAAAACCGCCGCTATAAGTATTTTTCCGCTTTTTCAATTTTTTGGTCCTTTTACGTCGTGATTTAATGCCGTTTTTGTTAAAAACCGCGATTAAAACTTACTTATAACCGCGGTTTAAAAACCGGCGTTACATGTTTACACTTACAACGTCGGAAGCATTGACGCCGGATTGAAAACCGGCGTTAAAAGTCCAAAAAAACTGCGATTAAAAATAGTTTTTGCACTAGTATATTTATCCATATAGCCTAACGATAACACATACACAACACACAGGAGATGGGAAGAAAGACATAGTGAGTTCGAAGTCACGCCCCCAAGACACACACCTCACATATCCATGTCACAGCCCGGGATTAGGTTTTCAGTTACTATAATTAAAATCCGGGGCTACAGTTATTAGGTTTTTACTTCAGAATACGACAGTTCCTACCCTTGTGGATCCCACACGGACCCAAACATAATTCTGGACCGCTCAATGTGCCCCTCTCACTCTGCTCTTTCTTTCTCGCGGAGGTTGAGAATGTGAGGATTTTGAAGATGCTTTTCTAAATCCTTTGCCATTCACGTCAAACTGAAGTGGGATTAGTTTAGCTATAATCATCACTGCAACCTTCCCAAACCATCAATTATGCAGTGTATTGGTTCAATTCGGGGTCCTTATCATCATTATCTTCAGCTTTCTTCCCACATTTACAACCGTATTTTCGCAAAAAATTACAACCTGTCAATGTGTGCCCACGTGGCACAGATAGAGACAGCATCCATGGGCCCTGTTACATAGACCTTACACGTGGTGGGTTGTAAAAGGATGCATAAGAAGATAGTTAACTTAACATACCGGTACCCACGTGGAGAGTGGGATATCTTGATTGGATGCATTTGACGTAGTCAAACACGATACTCCCTCTATAACGTAATTGCATTCTTAGTAAGAAAAACAACAGGCTTGGGCACGCATTTGTATATTGTCTCTACTTTGTACTATTCGTTAATCCCTTCGATTTTTTTTATTATTTTTCGTTGCTCTATGAGTTTTTTTTAATATAGGCATGCAATATCACATCAGTTGTTTCATAACTGCGCAAAGTTTGGGTATGAAAATGCCATTGCATTATAATATTATAATTATAATAATTATATCTGCGCTTCGTGTTCATTTGCTTGTGATTCGTTTCCCTGCGAAGCAAATATGCTATTAAAATGCGAAGGGTGAGTGGGTTGTTAGAATTTTTTCTAATAATAATTCTTGTGGGTTACAATCAATTGTGGTTTTTTGGTTTTTCACAAACGAGCTAATGTTATAATCCAATTGATGACGCTCAAGCCTGCAAATAAGTGATCAATAATAATGGGCTTTTAGATACCTAATACTGATTTATGTGGGATACAGTGTAGACCCAACCACTAGGCCCATGATGAGAGGTGTCTAGGGTTGATAAAAGGAGAGGCTATGTCCCCATTACCGCCACGCTATTTATATGCTCGTCTACGGTTTGCCCCATTGAAAACCTAGAACCCGGAGTTTGTGACCAGGTAAAAGAAGATTTAGTTCGTGATTTCAGGAACAGTGCAGATCAGCGACAATTCCTGAGAAACGTAATCATGTCTTCAACAAGTAAGTGCTCTAATGGTGTTCTAAATTTCATATAATGAATCCTGATTATTTTTACATGGTAACCATAGTTGTGTGAGTTTTTTAATTACAAAATAGTTTGATTTTTATGTAGAGAAATTGATATAAGAATTACAAATAGAATTTTGTTGTTTACTTTTAATATTATTTTATTTACTAAAAATATTAAATAAAAATAGATGTAACTAATATTTTGAAAACATAGAATATTATTCTATATTTTTAACTTAATGCTGAGAGAACTCATTTATGCATGAGTGATAAAGAAAAACATAACCTAGTTTTTGGCAAGAAAATAGACAAATAAGCTTTAGCCACATGTCATTATCATAGTTAAGTTTTTTATAGAAATAATAGATAATAAGTATGCTGATTATTAAAAAATTAAATATAAAAATAAGAATATTTATTTTGAGTATAACGGACGGTGTCTATTTTAAAAATAAAGGAATTGAGATTGATTGGAAAAATTTCTATTGAAGATTATGATACCCTCGAGAAAGAAGGTTCATTTAATTGACTAGAATGATTATTATAGAGATACTACAGTCCCAGAAGGGTAGGTCACAACTTGTTGAGTTATTTATTTATTTTCTTAAACTTCAGTTCAATAGAGAGAGAAAAAAAAAAGACATAAGTGAAACATCACAGTGGCCAAAAGTAGAAAATAAATTTCTCTTTATGCCAGTTATAGCGGCCAACAACTGAAATGGAAATTTGATTGAAGAAGCACACGTCGTTAGCGGAATTGGCATTATTGCTTTCCCTTCTCTTCCTTCCTATCTGATCTGATCTCATTCCGTCCATCTGATGAAATTGGCTGAATATGGTCCCGCACTCCATCAACTCGGGTGCTATTCGCAAAAAGTCTTCATCATGTGTAATTATTCAAGAAAATTATATTACATTTATTTTATCAAACTAATGCTTATTTTATCATATAAAAATTGCGTAAAAAATATTTTCATAATAAAAAATTGAAAAATGAGATGATATTGTTATTTGATTGCAAAATTTAAACTTAAATATGTTTTTAAATTTAAACTTTTTATAAAAAAAAATGAAAAATTGAAAAGAAAAAAAAAAGTGAGATTCATGAAGACTATAGCAAAGAATGGTGGTGGTTTTTTGTATTTGTTTTGAATAATAGTTAATAATATTACAGTTATTTATTTGGAGTGTGTTATTGGGACAAGACAAGACAACATATGCAGACAAAATGAAGTGGAATGGAAACTCAAATTCAAATGAAATTGGAGATGGATGAAAGAAAAGGCTATAAATACACAACCACCACCATGCACACAGCTTATGCCAAAACCAAGCCAGGAGTACTACTTCTAAGCAATGGACATGATACTAATAATTTAATCTTGGCTTGGTTTGGCTTCGCTTTGATACCACCGTCGCTATATAAATCTTATGGCGAAAGGTCGGAAATTCAGCACGAGCCGAAGCGAGCGTTTATTGGGAACAACCTACACCCAAGGCTCCACTGCCAACCAACCAACCGAGCTCAGGGAAGAGGATGTGTGGTCCGTGGCGGAAGACTATGGCCGCGACGTTAATTTATCTCCCGGCGAGTGGGAGTCACGCGCAACTCCCCGGCGTCGGAACAGGGAGCATGACCACCGTCACCTTGGCGGTTTGTCACTGGCGTTTGAGGATCCACGGAGTAATGCCGCGACGACGTCGTCGAGAGTCGTGCACCACCAGTACCGCGCGTCGCCGCACGGGGGGCACCATATGGCAACGTCGGCGCCGATGAACGTTCCTGACTGGAGCAAGATACTCCGGGTCGACTCGGTGGAATCGCTGCATGACGTCGATGTTGGTTTCGATGAAAACGAGTCGGAGATGGTTCCGCCGCACGAGTATTTGGCGCGTGGCCGGAAAATGGCCGCAAACTCGGTTTTCGAGGGGGTGGGTCGGACCTTAAAGGGCCGCGACATGAGGCGGGTTCGCGACGCAGTTTGGAACCAAACCGGGTTCGATGGCTGACGTGGCCCGTTTTGTATAATTCTATTCAATCAATTCATCCCTAGTAATTGTCGTTGCTCTTGATCAGATTTAAGGGTGGTAGTTAATTCAAAAATTTTGGGAAAAAAAAAGAGAGAAGCAAATAGATTTCAGTACCTTTTTTTAGTTTCATTTTTTGGATTGTTAAAATTGGATGGGTGGGTTTTTCGGGGCAGCGAATAGGTTGGGTGGAATCGGGTTGTGAGAGTCCAACTCTGTGGCCAGTGAGCCTAGTTTAGCATATGTTGGGACTTGGGAATTAGAATTTGATCCAGTGCAGTGCGTCTAAGAATATGAACACTGTAATCCCGTTTTTGGATAAATCTGTACCCAGTTTCAAGAATATGAGATGATAAAATCTTTTAAAAAAATCACTGTCCACATTTGTGTGCCCGGTTCCGTTACTTCCCAGTAAACCCAAATAGATACTCCCTCGATCACATCTCCACAGATTAAGAAAAAATTACAAAATAGTATAATAATCCCCCGGTTCCATATATAAAAAACAAATACATTTTTTAGGTTTATTGAATAACTGATGTATTTGTTCTATTTATAGACCAGATACATCAGTTATTCAATAAACCTAGAAAGTACATTTGTCTCTTATATATGAGACCGAAAGGAGTAATTTTATAAAATTATTTTTATTAACCGCTGGTTATTAACTATTGTCATAATGACTTGAAAGTAGTGCACAGATTATTAACTTACGACACTTATTATGGGACAGATAGAGTAATACGGTGTGCTTCTTTGATTTTTAGGGGTAAAAAAAATAACTGGAAAAGTGAGGGAATGAGAAGTATTTTAATGAAAAAGTGGGATGAAAAATATTTTAATTATATATGTCATTTGGTTAGAGTATAAATGGAAAAAAAATTCCCCCACCCTAAATTTTACTAAAAGAAATGGAAAAATTACCCTCTTCTCCTTTGATTCACAAGAAGATAAGATGGATTTTAATAGGAAAAAAAAAATGGCAAGTTTACTTTTTACACATTTACAATGTTGGAAGAGGGTTAAAATAGAGTGTGAAAGGATTTTGTTATCCTCTTTCTGTCTGTTTCTCTAAGAAAATGAATCAAACAATTTTTTTTTATAAATAATCTCTTTCTCTCCCAATCAAACACTACGGTAATTAAAAGACTAATATGATCTCAGGTATTAAGAAACTAAAAAGTGAAAATCTATTCTAATAGTATTTGTTATTAATATTAAAAGTATATATTTACGGAGTTTGAGTTCTTTCTATTTGAATAATACATGTTCTGTAAGGTATCTTTGATTTAATTACTGGTTTTATGATCATTAAGTAATATTCGAAGACTGGATGCGAACCAGAAAACCGTGGAGCATGATTGCATGAAATATCGTTTGACTAAAGAAAGAAAGTACCCTAAGGGACCTTTGGTTGGTTGGTTCTTAGGCAAATAATGAGAATCACATATATTCTTGTATTCCTGCCTTTTTGAAACAATGACCTAATTTTTGTTTATATTATAAATATTTTAAAATATATACAGAGGGTCAATATCTCAAGCCCAGTCTATTTGGGACATTGTTTGTTTTGGGAAAAGAACATGTCAAATTTTGTTTTAGGGTATGTTTAGACGGAGGGAAAAGGGAGGACTTGTTTTTCATTTTTAAATTAAGAAAATTATAAAATGTTTCTAAAAACGAATAAAAAGTAATTGAAATGTTATATATTCATCTATCGTGTTATTCCTTTATTTTTTTTAAATCTCAAATATACATCAACATATAAATTTAAATTGCTCAAAATCCTACATCCAAACATACCTCTTAAAATCTAACCGCCTAGCGAGGGAAGATACAAGTAAAGACATTGCAGCAAACTTTAAAAGCAACAAAATATTTGACTTAGGGGAATGTAATGTGTTTTTTTCTCAATAAGCTTTCAAAACACACTTTTTAATTAGTTTATTTTGAAGATGATTTTTTGGTAAATGATCAACCTATAAGATAATTAAATTGTCTTTTAAAATATTATCATAAAAATATATATGTTTAAAAGTGTAAAAAAAAATGTATTACTAACAGGGGGTTTTGCCGAAGCTTGTACCCATAGTGCATTGATTGTGCCATAATGTTTGGCTCGTATTTTTTTTTTATAAATATAATTTGGCTTGTATCTAACACTATGAAAACATAACTATTTAAATCATTTTTTATTAAAATCACTATTTAAATTATTGATATGTCTTCATATTACATAGATTAATAATTATCTTATATATTATAAGAAATTTTTAAATTTATGTGAAATTTTAAAAATAAATTAAAAGAAAAATTATTAGGAGAAAAATATCTAAAATCATAATATACATGCTTATAATTAATAACTGATTTAGATATAATATCAACAATAGAAGTTGAAAGAAAAAAAAAAGCAAGTTAAATATGCACTCTGATTCAACTCAGATAAAATTGTTATTAAAAAAATTAAACCCCATTTATAATATATAATAAATCTTTTAAAAAATTAACCCCTTGTCAAATCGAGGAACCTACCCATAAACATCAAATCCAAATTATTTTTATTTCGTCATAAAAAATTTGTGGACAAAAACATAGGGTCACCCGGAGAGAGAGGGACTCCAAGTCCAAATGCTTTTAATGGAAAAGTGATGGATGTTGCCAGTTGCCACGGGATAGCTACAGCGTGAGTGAGCATCGTTAGGAGTTAGGAGGAGACTGATATGCCAGGCCAATGGTTTCCCTTTTTCTTTTTTTTCTTTTTTTTGTTTTAGCATGAAAACGACGCAACCCACCTTACATGTTGGGCTCACAACTCACGAGGGTTTACGACCACCGGTTTGCACTCTCTAGGTGCCCAAGTTTGATAGAGATCTTGGTAGATATTTCATATTAGTGTGTCAAGCTTAAAAATCTATGTCACAGCCATCAGTGCATCCTACTCTGATAAGCACTTGAGGCGCTTTGACGAATGGAGCAGAGGCGATAAGCACCGAGGCCTCTTTATTATACGCCCAACGCAAGACTCGACTTGGGTCAGTTGGTTATGTGATCGGTATGGGTCATTAATTAATTGGATAAAAATATATGAGAACAGGTAAAAATCGGTTTTTGTATAATACCAGTGAAGCGAATAAGTGAACTAACGAGTCATTCTATACCTTTTTTTTTGTTGCTAAAATAACGTCATTTTGAATTTTTTTTTTAATGTATGTCCTTTCAATTTAATTTTAATTAGCCATCTTACTCGCAATTTAAATTGCTCCATAACCTTTAATTTTGACTTCTTTCTTATATAAGAACGAAACACAAAACAAACACAAGGTCTCTATTATCTTCAATCTTACTCATCCACCATATGTGCTGCTCAGAGTCTCACAATCTTCTTCATTTTCGTCTAAGTCATCCAAGTTCGGACAATGGTCCTTCTTCTTTCACACACAAAGCCTTTGGATCGTGAGCCGTGTCAACTTGGTAAATATGTTAGAGTCTATTTTCCTAGTAATATCAGCAGTCAAGCAATGTTTCTTTTTTATATTGTTCATTTAGAGTCCTAGTCGTGTTTCTTCTGTTTTAGGTTATCGGTATTATGTTACCTTCATTGATGACTTTTCGAGGTATATGAGGTTATTCTTAATGAAAGTTCATTCCGAGTTACTTGGTGTCTTTCTTGTGTTTTATTAAAAAAATAAGAAATCAATTTGAAAAAAAAAAAATCTAGTTTTGTGCGGTGATAATGCAAATGAATGTTTTTCTACGCCCTTTAAATCATTTATGACTTCTCATGACATCAAACACCAATCCAATTGTTCTTACACACTACAACAAAATGGTGTGGTTAAATGTAAACATTGTTAAATTGTTGATACAACTCGGACCCGTGGTGCCTTTCCTCAGCCTACACAACACGCCTCATCTCAGAGTTGTAGGCGCCCAACAACCAAAGCGCACATGTATGCCACTCGCCTAGTTGTACATCCCTCGCTCTCTACCAATAGGAATGAAAGGTAAGTGTTGCCCCCAAAGATCAACAGATGGAGCAAATACGACACATCGACAAGCGTGATGGGGCCATCTTAGCACATAAGGTGGAAGTTGTTGATCTCCTTTTGGAACCTCTCATTAAAGGAAAATAGGAGACTTTTTCCATCGTGTTAAAGCTACACGATCTGCACTAATCGATCGTCATTAGAGCGATGATATCATAATACACTCATTGATCTTCGAGGCGTGGTTGACCTCCTTCAGCGATTTCCTAATCAGTAAAGAAAACTAAAATAATTAATTAGTAGTGAACTAAGAATTAAAAATATATGGGATTTGAAAAATATAACAATACTTACATCTCCCACCTATAATGTAGGTGGTCATGTGGTCCTAAACGAGCGCAAAAGAGACGTGTTCTCCGGGCCACCAGGAAATGGTTCTGATAACTCCCTAGCCTGTGCGGGTAACTCGTCGCTTTCTGTTTGTGGGTGGAATCCATAGTCACCTCCCTCACAACTCGTCGCTGGTCTCCCTCACCTGCGTTTGGCATACATGCACATGGTACAACACAATTAGAGTTATTTTTAAAATCCATACAATTTCCGAAAATCTACTTCCAGTTGTTGATTTTTGATCAACTCCAAAAAATATATTTCTGGATTTAGCTTTTCATTAACATTGGAAATATATTTCTGGATTTTCAGAGCAAATATGCTTCGGAAATATATTTATGGAAGGTAACATTTTTGCAGGAAATTTGAATTTCTGGAAATATATTTTTGGACGCGAGTTTTGCAAGTCCAGGAATACATTTCCAAATCCTTCCAGAAACGTATTTCCGAATACCACCAGAACACAGAAAAAACGTAAAAGATAAGAGAAGAAAGGTCATACTTGATGCAGAATAAGGATAGGAGGGATGGGGTATGTTTGTTTGGGTGTAATGGGGGTGTTGGGTGTGGGATTTGAAGAGAGTTTAAAGAGAAAGAAGAAAGGGAAATGAAGAGGAAAAACGGGAAAATGAAGATGAAAAGTGGGGTGAATGTGTGTTTTTTTGAAAAATCAGATTTTAGGTTTGTCCGAAAATTTATTTCCGGACTAAGTTACGTCCCTAAATAAACATTCAGGGAGGATAAAAATGAAAGAAAAAAAAAAGAAAAAGAAAAGGCGCTGGAGGTGTATGTTAGAAAAAGGGGGTGTTAATAGTTATTCTCATATTTAAATATTGTTGACAGTTGAATTTCTAACTGTACTTAGCTTCAGCTGTATTTTTGGGTTGGGCTCCATTTGGGCCCGTTGTCTTGCCATAGTTCCCGGTTCAGTCGTAATGTGCGCGACCAAAAAAGAATGAATATTATTGATTATTGATAAATCAGACCCAAACAAAATTAGTGGCAGAATTTGAGGGTATGTTTTAGATTAACTTTTCTTTAATGGAAAAATATTTTTGACTTTCTTTCCATCTCTTTCCACTTTTTTCATCGAGTGTGGATGTATTTTAAAAGAAAAATGATAAATCATACGAGTAGATTTTCGTACTAAACACACGTGACCCTCTCAATTATTATTTTATCCGTTTCGACTACAATTTCTTATCGGTAATGCTATTTATCGCGAATGATTTATTCACGAACATCACGAAGACACGCATTTCAAATTTTAAAAAATACAGAAAATGTTTAATTAGTTACCCTTTTGATAGAAAACACAAGAGGCGCCGAAGTTAAAGACGAATGTGACTTAAAATACAGGGAAGGCATTTATGAATTTTTACTTATCTCGTGACCATCTGAATTGCTTGAGTGAAACGATGTCAACAATTTTTGTTTTTGATGAAAGATGTCAACAAAAATTTTGAGTTTGGTTTCGGATAAAAATCGCATAAATTCAACTCGTGCATACCTACATTTTTATGAGTTTTTCTTTTTGGTATGTCCATTTTTATGAGTTTAGTATTAAAGAATGCTATCGCCTTGCCCTAAAAATAATTTCATCATCCGAAAATAGTTTTTCTAACACGTGAAACGTTACAAAGGTTAAGGGTTTTTTTTTTTTTTGTTATTAATCACCTATTTTTCTATTTATTTTATTTATGTAATCTCTTTCTTCTTACCAATTAGGAAAATGATCAATTAATAAGAAAAAAAATTAGGTCATTAATGATTCTTAACCTCTGTAAGGTTGTACACGTTAGAAATACCGTTCAAAAAAATGCTACTGCTAGCTAAGGTGCTCCACGTTAAACATAATCCTTTTAGTTTTTCTAACATTGCAACATTGCACACGAGAAAGATCATTAATTGTTTATTTTTTCTTATTAATTATCTAGTTTCCAATTTTGTTGATAGAGATATATATTATATAAAGGTGAATCTATAAAATAAATAGGAAAGTGAATAATTAATAAGAAAAAAAGATAATTAATAATCCTAATCGTATGTAAAATTGCATGTGTTAGAAAAATCAAATATACCTCACGCCTAAAAATCAAATATACCTCACGCCTAATCATTTTGTATTCACAGAGCTCTACTTAAATATACACAATAAAAAGTTACATAATTTACATATAAATTGTCAATAATGTGACAGTATAAACTACGTATGTATTTTGGTTTGGTAGAGAGAGTTTGCTCATCTTTGAGCAATTCACTTTAAAAAATAAAAGTAAGTAATTTTAACCATTGATGAGAAAATTAATGATTGATCTTATCTACACATACATAACAAATTATTCTTAGAGAAATGCTAGCAACACATTCTATATCACTCTCTTTTAAACACACACTCTCATATTGTTTGAAATTCAAGTGGATCTCGCTATTTTGGGGAATGAGTCCCATCAAATCATATGGGCCCACTTGATTTCAACCAATAGGAAAGAGTGCGTTAAAAAAAGTGATAGAGAGTGTGTTGCTAGCACTCCTCTTCTCCTTAATTATCTCATAAACGATTAGATTACTTACTTTACTATCTAGTTACTTTAGAGAAGTTAAATCCAAACTAAACATATAAATACGAACAAAAAAACTAAACATATACTCTCTCCGTCATAAATTATAAGAGTTTTTTGGCTTTTTTATTTGTCTCATTTTATAAGGCCTTTTTGAAGTTTATTTGTTGTATTAATTATTTTTCCCTATTACTCTTATTTAATTTACCTTTGTTTTAACCAATAAGTTAAATGAAACGTAAGGTGGCTTCTAGGATGGAATAGCATGACATGTGGTTCACTCGTGGACCAGTAAAATGACATGTTTTAAGATGTAATTTCGGTGCCATTTTTATAATATCTAAGTTTTATAAGGTTATATTTTAATGTTTACACATTTGCAAAACAGTTCCAATTAGACTTTACACCCAAATCGCCGCCTCTACACGACGTTCTTGGTGCAGTGCAGAAACCAAAAACAGGGGAGAGCTTGATGGTTGGAGCATAGAGGTGAAAGAAATAGAGAGATGGTGATATGGAGATGAGATAAACAAGGAGGTGAAGGAGGAGGATGGAAGAAAGAGAGTAGAGGGGTGAAAGAGAGGTTGCGCCTAGGGCCATAAGTGGCGGAGTGGTGGCCAGAATCAGGCCGTATTTCGCGGCGACACTATGGTTGTGCCATGGTAAGCCGCCTACAATGGCAGCACGACAGGGAAGGATTTTTCCCCCATTTAGGCATCCTTGCAAATCTTCAACCCACTTTTTCATAGAATTGATAAAGGGAAGTTCTAGCCAATCCTTTACAAACCAGGAAGTAGAGGTCCTGCAGAAGCATATCAATTACTAGAAAAATGGTTTCACTGAGAATTATATGACTTTATTTCAACACACAGTGTTTTCCTTTTTTTTTCTGATTAAGATGAAAGTCGCAACCAAAAGGAAAGAAAGATATGGGCACAATTTACATTCTTTATTGGCTTTTATCAGTAAATCATTATTTGCACCCAATTTTGAATCATATACATAAGATTTGAAGCTTAGTAGAGTTCATTTTAGAGAGGAAATAGGGTAGAAACTTTTAGCACGCATCATTTTAGAAACAATTTGTTAAGGTTATGGGTGTTATGTAGATGTAGTGTTTTGTGGTTTTGTTTTATCTTTTTATTTTAAATTTTTTTTTTCATGTTTTGTTGGTCATCAAAAGTTGGGAATTCTGATGTTGGATGATAATGGAAGGGCGGTAAACGGTGATTGTGGGTGGTATTAATTTATTAGGTTCAGGTGGGAGAAGCTTACGGTGTTGATGGATCAAGGGGTGTGGGTGCCAGGTTGGTGTTACAGTGGTTCCAATATTGGGGGAGAGCGCAAAATGTGTTGGGGGTTATTAAAAGTCGCAGAAGGAGACTAATCTCGATACTATGGAGGATGAAGGAGCTCGAGGCCGCTGAAGGAGACAATGTTGCTCATGCCGAACTTGCCTAAAATTTTAAGGGATCAGTAACTACTAACTAAAATATTATAGTTAAAATTGAAAAGATTCATATATTTAGGGGATCAATAACTACTAACTAGAATATTATAGTTGAAATTCAAAAGATTATATATAATTTTTGAGTAAATACTCAAATTGGTTTCCGACAAAAATTATGGAAATCAATTTAGTCCCTCAAAAATAAAAATATCAATTTAATACTTAAAAATCTCAAATATGAGTCAAATAAATCTTTTTTAGAATAATTGTTAGAGACATTTTAGTCCTTATTAGGAACTAATTTGACCTACATTTAAGATTCATAGGGATGGAATTGATATTTTTCATTTCTCAGGGACTAAATTGGTCTCCGTGATTTTTGTTGGGGATAAATTTGGATATTTAATCATAATTTTATCAAAGATTCAAAATAATATCAACACAAAACAATAATAAAATATATAATTGGGGTATGAGTAGTACATTAAAAAAATTGTGTTTTATTGAGGGATGTCATTGCATCTCTCCGCTCCTATGAAGCTTCGCCTCTGATGCCAATGCCGATGGGCGTGGGGATGAATGGTTGTCGTTGCCGCTGGGAAATGTCGAAGACAAAGGGTTGGGAACTTAGCATTATCAATGGTTCGATTGGCACTATAACAAACAAGGTTGCTTTGAAAACGTGAATATTACTTACATTTTGATGGTGGTGGGTAAACTGGCATGTGCACATTCTAGGGGATTTTTCATAGAACCAGAGAAATGTCGATGTCGATTCTCTTGAGAGTTAAATGGGACAACAGTGACTTGAGAGAAACTCAATAGGGACCAAAACACAAATCTTAATTTTAACTCCTAATACAGGCAACTGTAACAACAAAGAGAAGAGAGAGAAATGATAGCAACTAAATAGTAGTCACATCGCTTAATCCAATCTGGCCAGAATAATGGTTCACTCCTTGAACCATATGTGTAAAGGTTCACTTTAGAATCTAATTTACCTTTCCAATAAGGTGGCTTCTAGGGTGGAGATGTATATCAAATAGTTCATGGGTGAACCGTTACTAAGAGCCATTAGATCAAATGAACTCACAGATTTATTATACATTCATCACATTGGATTTCTTTTCTCTCCCCTTGTCCCTCCCCCTCAGTGGCTAGATCCACCCCAAAATCACCCTCTCCAACCCATCTCGCCCTCACACCTCCCTTCTTCTTCACTGTATCGGAACCTCACCGCCATGAAACAACACCATGTCGAGAGACACCCAGAATTGCAGCAGAGGAAAAATCGAAAGACTGGAAGCAAAATAGAGAAACGAGGCTTATTATGAAGAAATCGTAGAAACGAGGCTTCACCAGTAGCGTGACGGAATCACAAACTAGCATGTATTTCAACATTCATCAATTTTGATTTTGATTTTATGAAGATCCTGGTTGTGATTGATTTTTATTTTGACTCGTTGGAAACAATTTCCATCTCCATGGGTTTCTAATAAAATTTCTTGGATCTAATAATTTTTGTCATGGATTTCTAATATTTTTTTTAAAAAAAATTATAATTGTTGTGTTATGGGTTTTAAGGTGGTTTCCTCTGTAGCTTATGGGTTTCTCATGGTTGTATGCTATCGTATGCAACAGAGTTTACGTAGAACGAGGAAAAGTGGGAAATGAAAGAGAGAGAGAAGATGAATTATTTGATGTGTAGGGTGCATGATAAGATTTGATAGACTTTTAAAATCTAATCGTTAATCAACTTGTCCACCCATGAACCACCTATTAGATGGTCCACCCTAGATGTCACCAATAATATGGTGGCTTCTAGGGTGAACTTTTTCACCAAATGGTTCAGCGGTGAACCACTAATTTCAAGGTTGATAATATTGATTAACGGTTGGATTTTATCGTTCCATTGTATCTTAGCGTGTATCCTCGACACCATATTTGTTGCCCCCTCTCAAAAATCAGTGTCGCCCATTCCCACCATCGATTTCCCATCCCAGTGAGGTCGAAGTTTTGTTGAAATTCATCACACAGGAGAACTAAAAGAAAAACTCGTTTTTTATATTTACTCTATGTAGTTGTTGATGGCTCTGTGAGTGTAAAAACCTTAGGCGTGTAGTCACTATCCTAAGGATTTATCCGCAAGATTGCGCAAATCCCCATGATACAACAGGTTCTTCTCGGCGATAAGCATACCAAGGCTATCAAAACTCGAGAAAGAACACAATACAGCTCTTAACCCAGGCAGAAAAGCCGATATATATAAAATACAAGATAGAGATAAAGTAGTTAAGAGTAAGAGAAATGGTGTGAGTAAGAGAGATCAAGTCAAAGAAAAGGATAAGATAAGAATAAAGACAAAGTCAAAACTTCTAACAAATAAAAGAAATAATAAATTAGTAAAATTATTTTTCCAGTAATTCTCACTTAATGATATGGACCACAATATCATTAAAACTTTTGAAATACACACAATTTCCAACAATCCCCCATATATTTCAAAAGTTTTAACAAAATATTTATGAAATATTTGAAAAATATTTTTTCCTGGGTTAAGATCATAGATGTAATGTGTCGAACCTGTGCAGCAAGCTATTGAACCAGGCCTAGACTGATAAACTTAACACACAGTGAATTAGTAAAGCAAGCTTTAAGAACCAGAGACACTTTGTGTGTGTTAGAGGTCTACCAATCACATTACACCCTCACAATTCTCATGTTATCGCTATGTTGCACATTTAGGCCGTGCGCATGCCTGGTATTTATGAGTGCTCTAGAGACCCGCCACAGTCTCATGCAAGCGACCCCACTTGACATTCATATAGGTGATTCCATCTAATGCATGCTGCAACTATACACCACCCATAAGGGCTTATGGAAATCATTAAAAGCTTTCAAAGCTTATCCCTAAAGTTTAAATAATCTAGCACATTCTCATAGCCATTATCGTAACACCATAGAAAAGGGACAAGATTGTTATAGTGTTATCATAACTAACAAGTGACTTGTTTTTACCCATATGAGCCTTCTTCATGGGATCTCCAATCACAAAGGTTGGGTTCCCATCACTTGTCGTTTTCTAGTGGCATACGCCTTATTCCCCTCGATGTTTCACTTATTAATTACCTCCCTAGGGGCTTTGTCAAAAGATCGATTTAGATCACTTTTGAATTCACATAAATTAAGGATATGACCTTCTCTTCCAGTAGCTACTTTACACAATTATAACATATAAATATGGAAGACACAAGTTTCTTTCATCCAGAATATTGACCAAGACGCCTCTTAGTCAATCAATCTCATATATTGCCAAGTCTATGTTAATAAACTTGACCTCCATAATATTTTTATACTGTGTCCGCTTAGATGATTTCTAAGCGACAACACCTCCATTGAGGATAAAATAAATCCACTTTAGATTTATTCTCATTTGTATCAAATCCACTAACGCCCTTGTATATTCCAATACAATGGATATCCACTATACACAATACCATAATTTACTGTATCTCTTAGATATTTTTATGGGTCTAACAAGCACCACAAAATACTTCCACAATAAACTCAATACATTGATATCGCAATAATTTTCCAATAACTTGGAATTTCTCATAATTGCTACTAAATTTTTCTTCGAATGAGTGTTAGAGTCATAAGTGATACACAATAATTTAACATTGAAGTATCCAAACTTCTTAAGAAGGTTTCAATATATTTGTGTTAACATTATACTATCACACTTCCTTATAATCTCTAACACATAAAATTGTGCTTGCTTAACTCATTCATATATACATTCCGTAAATCTCCTAATTTTGTCTCATAGCAATACACTAAAAAGTGTAAATACATCTATGACTTATCATAAAACAAACTTTTCAAATCATAAAGCTCACAATACACATGTCAAGGAGTGACCTCAGATTATATGTCACAGTGATTAAACATCACTATAATATATATACACATGCACAAACTCCAAAATTTATAGACATGAAGTACCAACAACATTTACCTCAATCTATACCAAACCAAAATGTAGCATTTACTTACACTATTAAGTATCAGCCACCAAAGAACTAATATCTAGTGACAAGATTGGTATGTCAATATGCACTATATCACAAAGCATGTGAGTCAATCGGACTGCAAAGATAATATGATAAGATACACAATGATATCAAGTGATAACAAATATATTTACTTTCAACAAGCATCTCTCGTAGAGAACAAATGGAATATATAATTCCTCTCAATCAAGCATTTCAAAGCTTTAACAGATCTCTCACTTACTATTCCAAATATTAACAAGCACTTACCAAGTCTGATATTCCATAAAATAAAAGACCACAAAACAAAATTCATCAAGAATTTCGTGGCATGAAGATCAAAGAAGGTTACCACAACAATTTCATATGAACATGGAAGAACACTTGTGAACATGCACCATGAACCTCGTATCTCTTGTTTTCCAAAATTATATTTTCAATATTTCCAGAATTCGAATTTACTTACATGTAACAACATAAATTCATAATTCTAATCATGTAAGAATGCTAAAAATGTAAATGATCAACCATCTAACACTTTAACATCATTATGAACCCATAAAATTGTTAGAACCCTCATCCCATCAAGATTCATGCTCTGATTGCACATGCAAACACTAAAGGTCACACTTTTAAGCAAGGTTACTTACCTCATCTTCATCCACTCTTGGCAGCTGCATGCATTCCCATAAACATATATGAAACGAAACTAAAATGGGAGTGGGGTTAGAATAATCTACAGCCATTGTCACACAATACATTGGAAGGAGGGAAAAATATCAATCCTAATTTACTGCACTTCATATTCGATTATGCACTTCCATATACTGATCAGTTAGAGAAGTATTCTCCAGAGGCATCTCACCACATGAAACCTCTATCAATGAGAGGATTACCAGCTGTCTGATAATATATTCTCATGTCCCTCTTCTTGGCAGAATTATCAAGTAATTCACACCACTTCAAGACATAATAAATTTCAGGATATTCACATTGGTCTCAACCAAGTCTTGCTTAACAAGTACTGGGCCAACCAATTTGTAAGTATTTTCATAAGGATATGATCATTTTTATGTCATTAAACACAAATAATTCATATTTGAACGGAGAGAAGTAAGGTGAAATAGATAGAACCAGAGTGAAATGAGTTTTCAGAAACTTGTTCCCAGTCTCCCTGTAACTGTAAATGTCAAGTTCACCACTCCTGCCATTCACTCCCTCGCATTTTGATCAAGGCTCCTCTTCTTCACGTTTATCAATTTCACCTGCTGCAAGCACCGCATCAAACAGTTCCCTCGCGTTCGCCCATTGTGCTCTGTAGCTCCGTGAGGCCCACGTTTTGACGCATGCCGCAAGCCGTTCGCGCCTCCGCACATAATGCTTCAGATTCGTCGCGCTCTGCCACATGCCGCCACAAGTCGCACTGTAGAGCGTAGATCCATTCAACAGAGCCATCACGCCATTCGAACTCATGACCTATAGCATTCAACCACCGCCGCCTGATCGACCCGAAGCATCACTGATGGAAGCATCGAGAGGGAGAAAAGATGGGTTGTGGGGTTGATGAGAAAAAGCTATGTTGTAGACAATACAAAGTGGAACCATCAACATAGACAAACCGATTCAAACTAAATTTGGGGATCTAGGGCTTCACAGATTTGGCATCATTGATACAGATACGCTTCCAAAATCTGAGAATAAATCCTTAGATTAGATTGTAGTTGTTGATGGCTCTGTGAGTGTAAAAAACCGAGGCGTGTAGTCACTGTCTTAAGAATTTATCCGCAAAATTGCGTAAATCCCCCATGATTTCTTCTTGGTGATAAGTATACCGAGGCTATCAAAACTCGAGAAAAAACACAAGGCATCTCTTAATCTAGGCAGAAAAGGATAAGATAAAGATAAGGACCAAGTCAAAATTCCTAACAAATAAAAAAAATAATAAATTACTAAAATTATTTTTTCCTGTAATTCTCACTTAATGATACGAAGCATTGCCAGTCAACCAAATGAATTTTTTTTGCATACGCTCTTTTGACCACTGCCAGTCCACAATCTCAGTACCGGTCCTTAGGTTTTTTACACACTACCGCCATTATCGCCACAATGATCTGTAATCAACCAAATGAAATTTTTTGCGTACGCTCTTTTTTCTCTGCCAGTCAGTGTCTTTTTTAGTGGACAGTAGCCGCTTTCTAGTTTCTACTGTACCTACTTACTTGATCTCCCCTTTCTTCCCAAATACTACCAATCTTCTTCTCTTCCCACCTCCCCCCACTTACTCCATCCCAAAACCAAACCCTCACTATTGTTCCCCAAATACTTGACCCCTCGTTTCCTCGGAAAATCAATTCCGAAGTTTACATTTTTACTACCACCCTTTGTGAACAGAAAATGGGTTGTCATGGTAGCAAGGAGAAAAAAACAAGGGCAGAGTTTAGAGGAGATGGATCAGGCACAGGTGGTGGTGTTAGTTACCAGTACCAAACGTTATCTTCCACTCAGGTTCAGGAATCGTCACCCAAGCCAGAATCACAGTCACAGGCTTCAACAGTGACCCCACCAAACCCAAAACCTAGTGGCACTGCCCAAAATGTGAGGGCAGTGCAGAAGGCAGAAACAACCATATTGGGAAAACCCTTTGAAGATATAAAGAAGTACTACACTTTGGGGAAAGAATTGGGTAGAGGGCAATTTGGGATTACTTATTTGTGCACTGAGAATTCCTCTGGACTCACATATGCCTGCAAGTCCATTTTGAAGAGGAAGCTTTTGTCCAAAGCTGATAGAGAAGACATTAAGAGAGAGATTCAGATTATGCAGCATTTGTCTGGCCAACCTAACATTGTGGAATTCAAGGGTGCTTATGAGGACAGGTATTCAGTGCACCTTGTGATGGAACTGTGTGCTGGTGGGGAGCTTTTTGATAGAATCATTGCTCAGGGTCACTATTCAGAGAGAGCTGCTGCATCAATTTGTAGAGCCATTGTTAATGTTGTGCACATTTGTCATTTCATGGGTGTCTTGCATCGTGATCTAAAGCCTGAGAATTTCTTGCTTTCTAGCAAGGATGAAGGAGCAGCGCTCAAGGCTACTGATTTTGGACTCTCTGTCTTCATTGAAGAAGGTGTGCAGCTTTTACATTACTTGTTGTATATGTGCAATTCAGCTGTTGGCTTTGCCATTGTTGTTTACTACCCTTGCTAATCTACAATTATGTGGTTCTTGACTGTTCGCAAAACTTACTACTTTTGACATTGAGGTTGCCATGAGTGATTGATCATGCCTGAAATTTGGTTCTTTGCAAAAGAAAATGTGTTGTGCTGGTTGGGTTGCCATCTGTTGTATATTTGCATGTGTCATAATGTACATTGATAGGACAAGTTTTCAGAGTTCCATCCTTGGGTCTAACTTTATGTCTAACATGAACTTTGAGATTTAACAACTTCAAATGCCACCAGACTCCGCAGATCGTCATGAGGTGCTAGAATTTGTTTAGCTATACTACCTTGATAACTACCTTGCAACGACTCTTGGATATGGAACAAACAATATCATGCTCACAACCAGTTGGAGTGTGAGATTGATTTTTGATTTTGCTATCTGATTTTTCCATTGTAAAATGTGATATTTGGCTTCCTAATGAAGGTTATATTTTGTTTTCTTCTGAGAAAATTTTAAAGATGATGCATTGGTTTCTAATTCCTTTTCGGTAGGTGGAGTTGAAGTGTATTGTCAAGATTGAAAAATTTTGTCGATTGTCATTACAGCTTATCTTGAATTCTTATTGTGTTTGACTGCTGTGGTAGTTCTAAAGGGATTACATGTTGCTTCCTGGTATGGCCATTGCTTTCACGGTTGATAGCTCATACACAGTCATTTCTATAATTTATTTCAGGAAAGGTTTACCGTGATATGGTAGGCAGTGCTTACTATGTTGCTCCTGAGGTACTGCGGCGTAGTTATGGAAAGGAGATAGACATTTGGAGTGCAGGCATCATATTGTATATTCTCCTGAGTGGTGTACCACCTTTTTGGGCTGGTAAGATCAAATTATAATTTGAAAATGTTATATATTTATAGTTTTTCGTTGAGTTTCTGATTGAAAATTTAACACTTCTATGGTGGGGTTTATTTTCTTTACAGAAACTGAAAAGGGAATATTTGACGCCATATTAGAAGGGGAAATTGACTTTGTGAGTGAACCATGGCCATCAATATCAGACAGTGCTAAAGATCTAGTCAGGAAGATGCTGACACAGGATCCAAAGAAGCGGATTACTTCTGCTCAAGTCCTTGGTATTAGATTACGGTTTCTATTTTGGATCAATCCTCAAATAACTCCAATCACAGTAGTGCTTCTTTAATTATTAATTATTAAATTGAAAGCAATATTATCTTTTGCCAGTATTAGTTTAGCACCAAAGTTGTCATCCTTTCAGTTTATGTTACAAATGTTCCTATCTGCTTCTACTGTCTCTAATGTTGTAATATATATGCAGTAAGACTATTAACCTGTCTGTTGAACAAGGGGAAAAAAGAAAAAAAAACTGGTCTAGGGAAATGATATTCAGCATAGCAACAATATGTTGCTGTCAGATTATCATCAACTAAATAATTCTCATCATTTATTTCCATTGTCACTTTTCTGTCTAACTTTTCTACTATACTTGACCTGACTATGATTGATGATTTGTTTGGTAAGATCACCCATGGATGAGAGAAGGTGGAGAGGCATCTGATAAACCGATTGATAGTGCAGTTCTATCTAGAATGAAACAATTCAGGGCAATGAATAAGCTCAAGAAACTTGCATTGAAGGTATGGCATCAAACTTGGTTTAGAAGCAATTATATCCAGTGTCCTTTTATTTGTGGTCCTTGATATTGTTAAAGATTGCCCATTTCTCTTTTGGTTGCACTTTTTAAAATGTGCATTCATTTACCCGTTCTGGAGTATGACTGTAGATATAATATTATGAAAGTGCTTTTGTTTGTTCTGTCTGGTATATGAGCCGCTGTTGCTTTCACTTGAAATAAGTTAACAAAGCCTGTTCAATTAGTAGCACTTTGCAATTTTTTCATCACAATTAATATTGAGACAAAACCAAACCTTATCTCACTAAGTGGGGTCAGCTACATGGATCGAATGACACCATTAGGCTGTATAAAAACAGTAAATTCATTCAGAGCAAATTCTTTTATGATGGTTTCTCCTAAAGTTTTCTTTGGCGTAAACATGCACTGTAGATTAACACATTTAGATTAGTCTAATGTATTGACATAAAACAGAAAAATTGGCATATTGAAGGTTTAAGCTTTCCTGATACTGCTGTCACTCTGGAAGGTATCCTCTAGTAGTGTCATTGAAGCTTAGATGGTTGTACAATGTTTTGTTTTTTTCATCACATGCATGAGTACTCTGAACATTTCATGAGTTAGATGTTCGAGCTTATCTTTTCTGGATATTTCTCCATTACCAACTACGTGGAAATTTCTCTAGGTTATTGCTGAAAATCTATCAGAAGAGGAGATTAAAGGTCTCAAGGCAATGTTTGCAAATATGGACACAGACAATAGTGGCACTATCACCTATGAAGAACTGAAGACAGGCTTAGCTCGAATTGGATCGCGACTGTCTGAGCCTGAAGTGAAGCAACTTATGGAAGCAGTAAGTAGTTACAAATCCCTATCTAAAAGCATAACTAGTTGAATGTATGTGCATTACTTGGATCATAAACTCAACAGGAATCTGGTTCTTGTGTATAATGTTTCTCAGGCTGATGTTGATGGAAATGGATCGATTGACTATCTTGAATTCATCTCAGCTACAATGCATAGGCACAGACTTGAACGGGATGAACATCTTTACAAAGCATTCCAGTACTTTGATAAGGACAATAGTGGGTGAGTATTGCAAAATTGGCATTTTTGTGTCACCCATATTGCAAAAAAATTCTAACCATTTGTGTTTGAACAACTAGATAATAACTTTTTCTTTAAAATCACACACTTCTTTTTAGTTTTGAACTGTTTTATCATCTGCCATTATTGTAGTTGAGTACTTCAATGCATGTTGATGACAATTGACAAACCTGCTATGAGAATTTTGTTTCAAGTTGTCTTTAGTCTCGATAGCCCTATCAGACAATACCATCATATTTGAACAAACTGGACAGGTCACATGCTATTTTGGGTCGATATCCCTATCTGTTATATGCGCATTGGTACTGACATGCTCTGGCCTTTTTTTGTGAAAAGTTCAACAGAAGCTTAACTTGTTGAAATTGTAAAATATATGACTGCGAATGACCGTTTGCTATGGGAATTTTGTTTCAAGTTGTCTTTAGTCTCGATAGCCTTATCAGACAATACCATCATATTTGAACAAACTGGACAGGTCACATGCCATTTTGGGTCGATATCCCTATCTGTTATATGCGCATTGGTACTGACATGCTCTGGCCTTTTTTTGTGAAAAGTTCAACAGAAGCTTAACTTGTTGAAATTGTAAAATATATGACCGTGAATGGCCGTTTGCTTCTCTAATTTCACGGACAGGCATATTACTAGAGATGAATTAGAGACTGCCATGACACAGCATGGAATGGGTGATGAAGCAACAATAAAGGAAATAATTTCTGAGGTGGATACAGATAATGTAAGTTGGCCCTAATTTAATCAGGAAACTCTCTTCAGAATATCCATGTTGTCTGTCACTAATGATTCTTAAACTAACAGGATGGGAGAATAAACTATGAGGAATTCTGTGCAATGATGAGAAGTGGAATGCCGCACCAGGGACAGCTACTTTAAATCCACTGAATGGAGTCAATTTTACAAGTTCAATGTGATGTGATTCATCAT
The DNA here is from genome assembly GCA_037113605.1 of Calophaca sinica. Taxonomy (NCBI): domain Eukaryota; kingdom Viridiplantae; phylum Streptophyta; class Magnoliopsida; order Fabales; family Fabaceae; genus Calophaca; species Calophaca sinica. The sequence goes on from JBAFXK010000027.1 coordinate 34,216, forward strand.
GAACGCCAATTGGTTGAGAGACGGTTGTTGGCAAGTACATTATCTCCTGGAATATGCAAGACGCTTCATGGATGAAGTTCTTTGCTTTCATGCGTGTGGTGCTAAAAATGGATTGCTCTAAGTATTGTTATGCACTTCTTTGTACATTTAGTTTCCGGCTGTCACATTTTCCAAGTGTCATGAGCCTGAATTGTTATGCTAAAATACTGACTATGATATCCGAGTTATCATTTTAGTTGTTGCCGAGGAATGAATAATCAAGGGAGGGAACTGATTTCCTTAACCTCTTTGAGGAAATGCAAACTTAAATTATTCGTTCGCATGATGTATTGATAATCTTTTGTGCATGTGCTAGATTTCCTTCTTTCTACTGACGAGAGCTTTTTTGTAAGCCATCTTCATGCTCTGATGCACTAGCTGTTACGGCTTATTTTACATCTTAAGGGAATTCCATGCTTGATGTTAGAATCTTGTTTGAAATTGGTGCTTTTGCAGATCATAGAGAGTGCCTATTATCATCATTGGTTTATAAGTTAAGACCTACATTGTTGTGATCACTAATAAGTGAAGATATTGAAACACGATCAAAACCAGTGAACTTATATACCTTCGTATGATTCATAAATTAATCTATTTTGATTTAAACAGGAAATCACAATTAATCCTAGCACACAAGAATTATTAGATAATTCTAATGTTATGTTTTCCATGCGCAGAAGTAAACTGCTATCAAATTTGTCACTCCAATTATACACGTATCCCGAGTCTCAAATCGACAAATATACTTGGTGTCAAATTATTAATCATCTGCCAAAAGGATGAACTGATATATCAAAATGCAGTATTGTTCACAGAAAATAGGTGAGTATAATGATTCGCTGTTGGAACACTAGCATTATTCATAAACTATAGAAAAAAATAGGCAAAAGAAACATGAAATACAATGATCATAAGAGTTCTATTTCGGGGTGTCTACACTAAGATAATAGACATATTCTACGTGTGGATCACTATTTATAATATTTGAATATAGGAGTATTAAAATAATATATCTAACGTTGTTCACCTATAATATTTGAATATGGTACATGCTTTCGGTTAGAAGTCTCACGTGGAAGAATGAGATGACCTGATTAGTTGTTATAAAGTGGGGGGCAACTCTCATCCTATGAGCTCACTTTTAGGGTTGAGTTAGACTCAAACCCAAATTTTAAGATGGTATCAGAGCCTATCATAGATTTATTGTTAGACCACCCATTATCGGGCCACTTGGGTCACGCTCTAGATGTCCAGTCTTGGATATGAGGGAGTGTGTTAGAAGTCCCACATAGAAGATGAGACTATCTGATTAGTGGTTATAAGTAGGGACAACTCTCACCCCATGAGCTAGCTTTTGAGATTGGGTTAGACTCAAACTCAAATTATAAAGGGTGTCCCTTAATAGTATCATCGGTCCGAAGTTTCATATTTCAGTTCTTGGGGTAACCTAAGTAAACTGGTTACAGTTCCTAAGAATAATCAAAGGGCGCGCTAATTGTTGTAAAAGGAGAAATGCCTGACGCTAATGTAGTTAGTTTAGTACTAATAAGATGGTATCCAAGGTTTTAGCTTCGTATTCCCCAGACAAGATTTGTATTAAGAGACAACCATTTAAGTTACTGATCCACGTGAGGTGGTTTTTTTTACACCGTAAGTGTTGTGCAGCCCACTAAGTATATTATATATATGCACGTGTGCACGCACGCCCTTTTCCTTTTATGTTTATGTATATCTGGGAAAAAGGCCTCTCATAGACTCTTTAGTCAACACAGAATGCTTATTCTATTCCTTTCCTTTCCTCAAATAAATAATTAATTTATATTCCCCAAAAGCCCTGATATTAATCCATTTCTAAATAGATATTTTGTAGCAGCTTTTCTACCAATATGTTTCCTCTCAACAAATGGGTATATAGTAATGTAACCTTTGTCATCCTAAGTTTAATTATTATGTGAACCATGCCTTGGATGCTCCTAATTAAAGTGCCGTTAAACAAGGTAACAGCTAGCCTCAGGCTTTCATAACACGACAATGCAACTGTTAATAAAACATGACGGTGAGTTGTCATTAACAGTAGCAGAGCTGTGGTTAATGGTTTTTGTAGGTGAGAGAACTCGTGCCGAGCATGATGACAAAAAAAAATGAAATTTATTGTAATTAAGTTTTTTTTTGAGAAAATAGTTTTTAACCGGATGAAAGAAAGACTTCATAAAAATTCCGGTTTTCTACAATCTCACGCTAATGGCAAAAGTATATATGGCCCGGAATACAATGAGAGAGAGAAGCGCACGTGGAGATGCATTTTCTTTTTGTTTTACAAAACTGAGAATGTCAAAAAAAAAGACTCCTCCTTGCCTTGCATTGAGATCACTGTCAATCGCTTAGTCTTATTCTCTTCTAGGCCTCGGCTGAAAGTGAAACCTCTTCTCTTCTCTTGTTAATATTCACATTTTGAAGTTATCTGTTTTGAGATAAAATCATTTACTTAATCCCCAATGGTAGAACTTCAATCCCGTGCTACCTTGGTCAATGCCTCGGCATTATGTGCTATAGAACAAGAAGTGAAAGGAGATAATGTCAATGCTGTTGCTGAGATTTCAGCCGAGTTAGAAAGGGAAAGGCAGAAGAATGCTGTGCTCATGGAAAGAATATCAATACTCGAAGCTCAGATAAGGGAAAGAGACACGCAAACTCAGGTACCATTACTTTATTTTCTTGTTTCTACTCTGCTTAAATAAGTGTTAACTTGTTTGAATTCATTCACAATTCCCCAACTTGATGAACCAGCTAAGCATTTGTAATCATATCATCCAGCACATACACTTCTCTGCACATTACATGGTGAAATCTAACCTTAAATGGTTCAACTCCTTTCATTGGTTATGTGTAGAGGGAGTTACTGCTACAACTAGGAATAAGATAATTCATTATGTTGAATTATTATTGCTTGATACTTCTCAGTTCCCTTGTTTTTAATAACAAAAGTTAGTCTGAGTGTGGAGGATTGACACATTGTTATGTGCGGCCACTGAACATTTGAGATTCATATAATTAGAGCAATCACGAGATTATTTAAGGCCGGCCTGAGAGTCAAGCTAGTGAAGCCCTTGCTTTAGGCCTTTGAAACTGAGGAACCTTTTCATCTTGCAGAAGTCGCACCAAGGCCTTTGAATCCTTTTTCTTGACAATAGTTAGGCTTTATGTTCGCGTGAATAGCACCAAGGCCTTACGTTTGCATATGTCGCTTTAGGCCTCAACTTATGTTGGGCCGACCCTCACAGGATATCTGATGACCAAGATTTAATGACACTTAGCAACTTTATCATCATTATGCCCATTTCATTTAATTATGTTCCCTGATTATTGTGCCTTTCATCTGTTTTATTTATTTATTTAAGGTTAAATTTCTCCCATGATATATATCAGGAAAATCATCAGCATGCAGTTGCAACAAATTTCAACAATTTCAAAAGGCAGAAGATTGAAATAGTAGATGATGAAATAGAGAATAGGAATATTATTGTCAAAAGTGAAATGGCCTCCCAGTACAAGCCTGATACTGAAGGCATTGTTCCTCCTAAGGAGATTAATCCACCAAAGAGTTCAATCAATTGGATGAGCATGGATGATAGCCAAATTTTGCATTTTGAAAAATTGAAGGACAAATATTATTCTGTTGCAGATTTCAACGAAACAGACATGTTTGCAAGATTGACCCGTGAAGCTGCCTGCTAATTTCTAGCCAATAAAGAGTCATATTTATTTTCCTTATTTCTAGGCAATAAATAGTCAAATAGCTGTTGAGACAGAATATTTGATTTGCTTTTATTTAGGCATCAGTTATGCTAATCAATAGCAAATGTTTTGCATTTTTGTTTTCCTCTGGTTGTATAAGTATACGCTTTGCTGCTCAATAAAAATATAGCCTTCTGCATCACAAATTTGCCTTTGTTCTTTCTTGTTACAGCCTCTATATTTTTCCAAATAACCAACAAAGTGGTAATCAGAGCAATCTTCTTACGGGATCTGTGAAATGGATGCTGAAGCAAATTTTTCACAGGTTGCTCCCCCTGTTTTTGATGGAGAAAGCTATGACCTTTGGGCTGTGAGAATGGAATCCTATCTGGAGGCTTTAGATCTCTGGGAAGCCGTGGAAGAAGATTACGATGTTCCTCCGCTGCCAAACAATCCCACCATTGCCCAGATTAAAAATCACAAAGAGAGAAAAACCAAGAAGGCAAAGGCAAAGGCATGTCTATTTGCTGGTGTCTCAAAAACCATCTTTACCAGAATCATGACTCTCAAAACAGCAAAAGAAATTTGGGATTACCTGAAAGAAGAATATGCAGGAGACCAGAGGATAAGAAGCATGCAGGTGATAAATTTAAGAAGAGAATTTGAGCTACAAAAAATGAAAGAGTCTGAGACAATCAAAGAGTACTCAGATAAATTGCTCAACATTGCCAATAAGGTTAGATTGTTGGGTGCTGAGTTTCCCGATTCAAGAATTGTAGAAAAAATTCTTGTGACACTACCTGAAAGATATGAAGCTTCTATAGCCACCTTGGAGAACACAAAAGATCTGTGTAATATCACTCTGGCAGAAGTGTTACATGCACTGAAGGCACAAGAGCAAAGAAGGCTTATGAGGCAAGAAGGATCTATGGAGGGTGCATTTCAAGTCAAGTTGCAAATCAACAATAATGGAAAAAGCCACAGCAACAAACCTGAAGGTTCTGTAAACAGCAGAAACAACAATCAAAGCAGCAACACTCAGGTATATCCACCCTGCCCTCATTGCAAAAAAAGTAATCATCCACAAAAAAGGTGTTGGTGGAGGCCAGATGTAAGGTGTCATAAGTGTAATCAGTTAGGGCACATGGAAAGGATCTGCAAATCTCAACAACAGCAAGAAGAAGTCAAGGTTGCTGAGGATCAATCACAAGAGGAGCAGTTGTTTGCTGTATCATGCTTTGCCTCCAGTAGCTCTACAGAAAGTTGGCTTATTGATAGTGGTTGTACAAACCACATGACTTATGATCATGAGCTCTTCAGAGAGCTTGATAAAACTGTTCTCTCTAAAGTCAAGATTGGAAATGGAGCATACATTGAAGTAAAGGGCAAAGGAACTGTGGCAATCGAAGGTCACACAGGTTTGAAACTTATCTCTGATGTTTTATATGTTCCTGAAATCAATCAAAACCTTTTGAGTGTTCCACAGTTGATGGAAAAAGGTTATAAGGTGCTTTTTGAAGATAAAAATTGCATGATTAAAGATTCAGAAGGCAGAGAGGTGTTCAAAGTTCAAATGAAAGGCAAAAGCTTTGTCTTGGATTTCATGAACAAAGAGCAAAGGCAGCACAAAGAGGTTAGCGATCTGATGCTTTGGCACAAAAGATTGGGGCACTACCATCATGCTGCTCTACTCTTCATGAAGAAAAACAACTTAGTGCAGGACTTGCCTGAATTAGAAGTTATGCCTCCTGAATGTGCTGCCTGCCAATATGGGAAGCAAACAAGGCTTCCTTTTCAACAAAACAAGGCTTGGAGGGCTACACAAAAGCTGCAATTGGTACACACGGATGTGGGGGGACCTATGAAAACACCATCATTGAATGGCAGTAAGTATTATATTGCATTCATTGATGATTATTCAAGAATGTGTTGGATTTACTTTATGAAGTTTAAATCTGAAGTTGCTGATATTTTTATGAAGTTTAAAGCTTGGGTTGAAACTCAAAGCGGATGCAAGATGCAGATGATCAGGTCCGATAATGGGACTGAATATACCTCTCAAAAATTTAACAAATTTTGTGAAGATGCAGGTATTGAACATCAATTGACAGCACCATACACTCCGCAACAGAATGGTGTTGTAGAGAGGAAAAACCGAACAATTATGGAGATGGCAAGGTGCTTACTTCATGACAAAGAGCTACCAAAGAAATTTTGGGCCGAGGCTGCAAACACATGAGCTTTTCTTCTTTGAGCAGTTGCCAACAAAAGTCATGCGAAAAAAGACTCCATTTGAAGCTTGGCATGGCGACAAACCAAAGATAATCAATTTGAAGACATTTGGTCGCTTATGTTTCTCTTATATACATCGGGTTAAGAGAGACAAGTGGACAAGAAAGCGAACACAGAATTTTTGTGGGCTCTGACTTAGTTGTAAAGGCCTCAGAATCTATTTACCACACCACAACAAAGTAATTGTTAGCAGGGATGTAAAGTTCTTGGAGTTAGATAGCTGGAGCTGGGAAAATGACAAGAAGATTGAATTTCAGGAGGAGAATGAAGATGTAGATGAAGAACCTGTCCGAGGAACAAGATCAATTTCTGACATCTATCAAAGGTGCAATGTTGCAATCATGGAACCTGCTGGATATGAAGAAGCTGCAACTGATAAAAAATGGATCGATGCAATGAAGGAGGAGCTCAAGATGATTGAAAAAAATCAGACATGGAAATTGGTGGACAGACCTAATCACAAGAAAGCTATTGGAGTCAAATGGGTTTATAGGACTAAGCTTAATCCTGATGGTTCTGTAAACAAGTATAAGGCAAGACTTGTTGTTAAGGGATATGCCCAAATATTTGGTGTAGATTTTTCTGAAACTTTCGCTCCGGTGGCTAGGTTGGATACCATAAGGTTGTTGTTAGCACTAGCTGCACAAAATGGTTGGGTCATACATCAAATGGATGTCAAGTCAGCTTTTTTGAATGGATACTTAGAGGAAGAAATCTTTGTCGAACAACCAGAGGGCTTTGTTGCTCAAGGACAGGAGGAGAAGGTGTATAAATTGAATAAGGCCCTATATGGGCTAAAACAAGCACCAAGATCATGGTATAGCAGAATTGATACACACTTGATGAACTTAGGCTTTGTAAAAAGTCCAAGTGAATTTACCCTATATGTCAAAAAGGTTGATAAAAAAATACTTGTGGTATCACTTTATGTTGATGATCATTTGTTACAGAAGTCATGAGGAGCTTATTAACAAGTTCAAAGAAGAAATGAAAGATGCTTTTGAGATAGCGGACCTTGGAAAGATGACATTCTTCCTTGGAATGCAGGTGCGACAAAAGCAAAATGAAATATTTGTGTGCCAACAAAAATATGCAAATGAAGTTCTCAAGAAGTTCAACATGGAAGAGTGTAAACCAACTGCAACTCCAATGAATCAGAAAGAGAAGTTTTGCAAAGAAGATGGAGCTGAAAGGGTTGATGAAGGGCTGTACAGAAGCTTAATAGGCTGCTTGATGTACTTAACAGCAACCAGGCCAGATATTATGTATGCTGTGAGTTTACTATCAAGGTACATGCACTGTGCTAGTGAAATTCACTTTCAAGCAGCCAAAAGAATTCTTAGATATGTTAAAGGCACACTTGATTATGGAATAAGGTTCAGTCAAGTTGAAAATTTCAGTCTTCTTGGTTATTCTGATAGTGATTGGGCAGGATGTGTTGATGATATGAGAAGCACCTCAGGTTACTGTTTTACTATGGGTTCTGGAGTTTTTTCATGGTGTTCTAAAAAACAAGAAGTTATAGCTCAATCAACAGCAGAGGCAGAGTATATAGCTGCTGCTGCTGCTGTGAACCAAGCTCTTTGGATTAGAAAGCTTATGACAGACTTGCACATGGAACAAACAGAAAGCACACAGATATTTGTGGACAACCAAGCTGCAATTTCAATTGCTAATGATCCAGTGTTCCATGGTAAAACAAAGCACTTCAAGATCAAGTTTTTCTATCTAAGAGAAGTTCAGAAGGATGGAGAAGTACAGCTTGTCTATTGCAGAACAGAGCATCAAAGTGCAGACATACTAACAAAGGCACTCCCTAAAGCCAGATTTGAGTTCCTGAGAAAAAGACTTGGAATATGCAGCTCCAGTGTCAAGGAGGAGTGTTTGCAAGATTGACCCGTGAAGCTGCCTGCTAATTTCTAGCCAATAAAGAGTCATATTTATTTTCCTTATTTCTAGGCAATAAATAGTCAAATAGCTGTTGAGACAGAATATTTGATTTGCTTTTATTTAGGCATCAGTTATGCTAATCAATAGCAAATGTTTTGCATTTTTCTTTTCCTCTGGTTGTATAAGTATACGCTTTGCTGCTCAATAAAAATAGAGCCTTCTGCATCACAAATTTGCCTTTGTTCTTTCTTGTTACAGCCTCTATATTTTTCCAAATAACCAACAAGACAGCAATGATGCATACGATGATAATAATTATGCTGTTGATATTGATAATAGTCAAAGACATGATGAAATTGATGACACAACTGAAACTGTTAGTGTACAAAAAGGTCACCATGCAGATCAACCAAAGGTGACTTGCATGGAAAGTTTTTCTGTTCATGGGAATGATCATAAGAAGGTTGAAGTCAAAACAAGCCAAGGGAAAGAAACTAAAGAGATTGAAGCATATAAGGCAGCATTTGAGGTCCCTTCTTCAGGATCTGTACGTGTATCACAGAATAAAAAGCCACTGAAGGTGGCTTTCTGTCCAAAAGAAATTAAAAGGATAATTGAGTCTGTAGCCCTTGTTCAAAAAAATGCTCAGTCACACACTATAAGGAAAATCATAGTTTTTGCATCACTTGGCATAAGACATGGGTGTGAAGATATGTATGAGTTGGACTTCAACCATTTTAGCATTTTGAACAAAGGAGAGCCATGTGTGTCTTCAAGGAACCCTGGGGTACGTAAGACAAATCAGCCAACTTGTTTTCAGTATGTTTATATTTATTTGTATACACTAAAGATAATGATCTTGTGGAATAGTAATTAGGAAGTGTCTTCTAAAAGAGTGCAATTCATCTCTTTAACAATTTCAGCTACTAAAATTTTGCTTAAAATTTATTTTGTTGTTAATCTATGTAGGAGCTTGTTTTATATGAGAATCATGGTGTTCGGAGGAAAATATTTTATCCAAATAGAAAAAACCCTGTATTGTGTCCTGTCCAGATACTTGAAGAAGAAAGAGCTATGCGTCCATGTGATGCTAGTTGTCCATCATGCTTATTCTTGTGCATTAAATATGGTGGAAGGACAAGAAATCTTCCTCAAAATGAGTAAGTTCATTTTGATTTCCCCCCCCCCCCCTCTTAACTTCATTTTTTTTTTCCCACTATAAATGGTATCATTAGCTCTTATTAAATATTTTTATGTAGTCTAATAGTGAGTGATTTCTTGATTGAGTAATAATACAGATATGTGAGGCAGCGGATGGGAAGAAATAAACTCAAGTCTTTTGGGCCACTCATGTGCAGAATGGCTATGTTGGTTCATATTCGCAGTGGAAGCTTTTTCTTCAAGGCATTGGGAATTACGCTTTTGTTTATGGCAGGATTTCCTGATGATCTAGTTCAGAGAGAAACCAAATACCGGAACTTAGACTTGCTTCAGAAATATTGCAGGTTTATCAAATTATACACAGCAAACAATAAAAGCATCAATGAAACAGCAAGATATTATTATTGTCAAGTTAAATAACTTCCATAAATCTGTTAGGAGCATTGTTCTAATTTACTATCATCACAGAAAACACATGAAAAGATGAAAATTTAAATACTTAAGTCATTCATTGTAGATCAGAATATTGTTAGGAAAAAAAAAAAAGAATATATCACCAACCATCAAACAAAACACTTTTTCAATTTTATAGAAATTTTGAATGTTTTCTATGTCCCCTTGACCCTTCCTCATACAGTGCTGCAATGTTTGTGGTTAAAAAGTCAGAAACTACTCTTATACCTTTCTTCATCTAACACATAATTTTCCCTATACAGGACTGATGAGGATGCTGAAGGGGAGGAGTTATTTCTTCCACATCAAATTGCATGTAACAATGTAAGATCACAAATCCCATATTATGCATGAGTTCTTTGTATAAGCTAGTAAGTTCTCTTTTCTTTCAAAATCTTTTGGAAACATTTCTCAAACTTGTACTTTTGAGTGTGTATTTTAAAATTAATTTGACCGATTGAGCAAAATGGGCAAAATAGTGGCAATTAATTGTGAAATTTTAATTCTATACACAGAACAGAAGACTCTAATTGTAGTTCTCATACAATACAATGCATGTAACATGTTCATAACGTAGCAGCAATTTCATCACACTTTATCTATATTACCTGTCTCTAAATAGCTCTTCTTTTTGGGGTCACATCACACTAGCCATGCTTTTATTAACTCCTTTATTAGATTGCTAATTTCTCTTAAGCTGCTTCTACTTTGTCTTGTTCAAGCAGGGTACTCATGAAGCCCAGAATTTAACTAAAAAGACCCTTCCCGCAAAAGCCAGAGGGAAAAAGCACACTAATTCCACCCTCAAGTCTCATGATTTGCAAAAGACCCCACCTCAACAGTCAACACCAATGAGCTGTTCATCAGCTTCTCAATTTGGTTTAACCGGCTATTCCTCACCTCACACATGTGCAATGGCAGCATTTCATTCTATCCCATCTCAAATTTCACAAGATACTTCTTCTTATATGCCAAATCCATGCCTTACCCCTTCTACTACTACTAATGTCTCTGCTAATCACAGTTCATATCATATGCTGCCACTACCACCACAACCAGCAGGTACTTTTGTACCAGTGATGTATTGGCCTCCACCTCTACCAACTGCATTTCTCCCTGGACCCTATCCTTCCACATTTGGTTACCAGTCTTTTCCTTCTACTGCAAATTACATGTCATTCCACACACGGCCTTATTATAATCACCCCACCTGCAACTTTTCCATACCAAAGTTGTTAGAAGGCAGTGGAAAAAATGATTCAGCCTCAGATGAAAATGAGAGTGACACTCATAGCAGTTCAGGAGGCAGTAGCAAGCATAAGCAGGGGCCTTAGTTCCACAAATAATGGATTTATTGCTGCTACAATGACAATGACACGGCATAAATGTTATAAACTTGGAATATAATCATTCTAGATGGTTGAAGTGGCATGATTGTAAAAGAAAATAGAAAATCCTGACAAATCAACATTGATGCTTGCTTTTTCATTGCTATATTAGGCAAGTAATATGCTATTGCTAGGAAAGTCCTATAGATGGTTAAGTTTTTTTTTTGTTATAATATTTATAAAACTTAACTACACCTAAGCGACACGACGTGAAAGTTTCATTCATCCGCTTTCTCGCCAAAACTATTTTTCCACAAATAAACTTAACTACATTAAGTTTCGTTTTCTTTGCGACACGTCTTTGAGCACGAGTTTTCTTAGCTAATATTACATCTGGAAAATAGGTGATTCGGGACATTGGCGTATAAGACAGGAGAGTAATGTTGGGGTTAGGAGGGAGTGGGAAAAAATGGAACAGAAGTAGAGGCCACTCTATGGACCATGTCCATGTGAATATTAACACCTATTTAGAACAATGGCAGACAGGAAAATAACTGCACTCCATTTTTATTTAGTGGCTGCAAAAGCATTGATGGCTTGAAGCATTTAGCTGCACATGATGCAATCAATTTTTCTTGTTTGTGAAGAATTTCTAAAGAATAAGAAGCAACATAATTTAAAATGGGTGTAATAATACTCCTAAAAATGGTTGTAATAATAATATAACATATTATATACGTATTCTTTCCAATTTATTTTTCCATATATTTTTGGAAATTTGTAACTCATATTTTTAACTATTTTTATATTTTTGTACTGTTTCAATTGAGATGTCACAATAGTTAAATAAATAATATGATGGAAGATAATGTAACATTAATATATGTTAGTTTAGAGCTTGTGTTTTTATATTAATATTGTATTTTTATATTTTACATCGTAGTCATATTGTGTTTTATGATTTTTAAAAAGAATTTAATTATTATGTAGTGACAATGTTAAAAAAATTACACAAACGTGCAATCGTGTCTCACCATGTAGTTTGTTTTTTTTTTTCATTTTAACATAACTCTTTTTATTCATTTTTTGACTGATTCTAACAATAGACACATTTCCCTTGTAAATGTTCCTGTATTGCATTATTAAGATGAGGAATGCTAAGAAGAAACTCTCTGACACACTCTCTTAAACTCTCTCTCAATTATTGGTCTACATTACTCATTTTTTTAAATCTTATATCTGCTAACCGGCTCTATCGGTGGTTTAGAAAAACACAGTTCCTTTAATTAAAAAAGAAAAAGCGCACCTCTTTCTTTACGAGACAAAACCTATCATGTATGATCGACTGTTCTCGAACCACAAAAATTATCCAGCATCCAAACACCATTCGAGAGGAATAGTCATCTTCATTCAACCAACCAGTAAACCATCCACTTCACTTATTTTTATCATCGATATCTGATACCCACAACCAGTAAATCTCCGCGAAAAAGGAAAAGATGGATTAGACAGTGACGACGTTGCTTGTGTTTGATTGCATGTCATCCGTTATCCCGCACTTTAACTATAGAAAAAATAATAAATAATAAAATAAACATTATAACAATTAAAAAACGATCAAAAGATTGTTTAAATCTACTCATAAAATATTACAAATTAAAATAGGAGAAAACTTAGAAACAATACTTAGGTCATCTCCAATGGAGTACCCATAAAATGGGTACTTAAGGGTCTCACATATCCACATCATTCATTTTTTTTAACTTGGGTATCTAATAAGTACTCAATCTCCAACACAGCACCTCTAAAAAAAATTACTAAATGAGTCCAATCAATAACTCCATATCATCACATATCAACAAAAATTTATTTAATAAGTATCTGATATATTAAATATTAAATTATTAAAAATACGAAATTTTAGTTTTTTTAATCCAAAATTTAAATTAATAATTTTTAAATTAATTTTTTAAAAAACTGACACATGCGGTGTAACACCCCGCCTAGACAGGGAACTACTTTATTTTCAATTTATGGCAGTCCACACTTAAAGCAATCACACATTTTATTTATTATCATAGTACGCAAATCATGACATATAGATATATACTCTCTCCGTTCCTATTTATAAGAGACAAATCACTTTTTTGGTTCATTGAATAACTAATGTATTTGGTCTATATTATAGACCAAATACATTAGTTATTCAATTAGCCAAAAAAGTGATTTGTCTATTATAAATAGGAACAGAAGTAGTATACCCTACACCCACAAGAGGTGACTAAAGGACACACCGCCGTGATATAATCGTCCGAACACCGCCTCTAGCGCTTTTTCCATAGCGGTCACCTCCGCCAGATCCTGCTCCCCAGGCTCCAAGTACATGTTGTTCTTGTCCATCTGCTATTCATCGTGATAACATAGAAATACACAACAAATGAAAGGGGTAAGAAACCTGTCAATCACCAACAAGCAGGAAAGCAGCATAGCAGAGTACTGCCACCATGCCTAACACAACTAACAACAGAGATAACAATCACCATCATGACTGATATCACGTTACCACATTCTGACACATGGTCACAGACCACTGAATATTGTGGGCTGATCACCAGCTGTAGCGACCGAAAAATCCGGAGGGATTTATTCGAGTTTAATGGAGCCGCCACCAATAATTTATTTTCGAAGGAAAAATATTGGAAAAAACCTTTTTTGAAGAAAAGTGGTCCTTAAGACCGGATTTGGGTTCGGGAGTCGATTATGCGTAGGGAAGGTATTAGCACCCCACGACATCCTTTCGAAAAAGGTTACCTCTAACTAATTGTGCAAAATTTATTAACTTCTAAAAAAATGTTTATTTCCCTTTTATAATAAAAAAAATGAAAATTAACCAAGGTAAAAAAAAGAGGACTTAATAAAAGTCGTTTATTTTTGCGCTTGACAGGAGTGGGCTCCTGCTCCTACGTATCTCCGGGTGCAGTGGAGAAATCAAAGGCTACGTAGTTCTTGGGTAGAAAATGATTGTGTGTTGATTGATTTTAATAAATTTTTTAATTTTTATGGTTTGCGTAGTGACCAAACCAAAAGTGGATTTGGCGTAATCACTACTAATATTTTAAGATTTTTTTTATTTAAGATTTGTGTAATGACCAAACCAAAAGAGGATTTGGAGTGGTCATTGATTTTAGGGTTTTCTAGATCGAAAAAAGTTTGCGTAGTGACTAAACCGAAAGTGGATTTAGTGTTATCACTACTAATTATTATTAGATTTTTTTTTTATCAAGATTTGATGATGACCAAACCAAAAGAAGATTTGGAGTAGTCATCGATTTTTAAGTTTTGGAGATTTTAAAAAAAAATCGCGTAGTGGCTAAACCAAAAGTAGATTTAGTGTTACCACTACTAATATTTATTATTTAAAATTAGTCAAGACAACAAAAATAACAAGTAATAACTACATCAAAAACAAGATAAACAGATGGGGGAAGAAAAAAAAAAAAAGTGGGCCAAGCCCAACGTTTCATCAATAGTTTAAAAAAAACATAACAACTAAAAATCTGGAAGTTTATAACAATTAACAGGGATGCAAAAATAAAATAAAGAAAAGCAAAGGGAGTCGACGGATACCTCATTCTTGGTACCAATTATTTTTTTAGAGAGGGCATAAATAAAAAGGAACAGGGTGTGAAAAGAAAAAAATAAAAATAAAATAAAAAGGAGCAGAACATGAAATAAGGGGGAATTAAACCTAAACACACACACACACCAACACAAAACAAAAGGAAAAGAAAAGATCTGTGTATTCTTTGAGAGAAAAGAAAAAGAAGAGGCGAGAGTGAAGGAGGGGAAAGAGAGAAAGAGAGAGAGAGAGAGTGGGAGTGGTCGAGAAGGAGAAGAAGAGGAGGGAACCCTGAGGTTGGGATCTGAGGGAGGATCGTCCTCCTTGGAGGTGGGTGCGCGCGCGGCCGCGAACAGAACGGCGAGGGACGTGCGAGATGTGAAGAAAACAAAGAGGAAGGGGAGATCGTGGGGGCCAGTCCTAGGCCGCGCGCGGCCGCGAACAGAACGGCGAGGGACGTGCGAGATGTGAAGAAAACAAAGGGGAAGGGGAGATCGTGGGGAGAGAAAGGAGGAACAAGGGGAAGGTGAAGGAGGAAGAAGAGAAACCTTTTTTTACGCTTCTTCTTTCTTCCTCGCTTGCTTCTTCTTCTGCGTTTTTTAGTTCTTCTTTTTTCTCTCAATTTTCTCTCAAATTGCTTGTGTATAATTGGTACCAAGAATGAGATATCCAATTGAAATTAAAATGCAATTTTCTTTTTCGTTCCCCCTATTCTCTCTTGCTATTTATAGAAAAAATAGAGGCTCGGTTGTCCACTTAAGGTTGCAACTTGTATGCTAAGTGTGTACTAAAATGATCTTTGAGGAGATGGTAACATGTGCAAAGTCCGAGATGATATCAATGGTTTTGAAAAAATTGCAATCACCGTAACTTTAACGACGGTGCTCCTCCTTTTTTGATTAAATTGCATTGTTTGTCAAACTTGGTTGGCGGATGAAGAAAAAGCAAGAGGCATGTGGGGACATATAAATTGTAAGACATAGTTTGTAGAGTGGGTGAGGAGATATGCAGAGGACTTTGGTGAAGATATGCAGATGACTTTGTGAAGGGTGAAGTGTGGAAATCGACTTTGATTTTTAGTTTTGAATTTTAGGTTTTTTTTTTGTTAATAACACTTGTAATGAACTGCAATTGGGCTAAAATGGCCCACTCGATACGATCTCCCATTTCGGCGTCGACCTCTCCACGGCTCGACGCGACCTCCCCACGGCTCGGCGTCACGACCTCTCCACGCCGGCCGCGACTTCTCCACATTTCGGCGTCGACCTCTCCATCCCACGACTCTTCACGCGACTTCTCCACGGCTCGTGCAAGCGAACCGCCCAGCTCGACGCGACTTCTCCACGGCATGGCGTCACGACCTCTCCATCCACACTCTTCACGCGACTTCTCCACGCGCAAGCGAGCGCCCACGCCTCGGCACCGATCTCAACTTCGGGCGCGACCTCTCCACGGCTCGACGCGATCTTCCCACTCGGCACCGACCTCAACTCGATGCAGCGATCTCCCCACGGCTCGGCGTCGACCTCTTCACACTCGACATCGACCTCGGCTCGATGCGCGACCTCCCCATTTCGGCGCGCCGACAAAACAAAAAAAAAATGAAAATATAAGCGGACAAAATTGGGGTATAACAGCTGCCCCTCTTTAGTTATATTTTATTAGAAAATGCAAACAACAATGGTTGTTATATTTTTGTCATAAGATAGAGCTAAAGATAAATACACTAATTTTGTCTTGAACTTGACGTGAGGAATGACAATGAGGGATCAACGCTTGATGCATTTAATCGGAAAGTGATAAGGAAGGAGTACGGCCAGGTCGGGTACTGGCGGGGTAATCTAAAAGTGATAAAGAGGATTAACGCTACGCGTTTATCGTAAAACTATAAAGAAGGATCTCCGCCAGTCGCATCGACGGTGATCGGAAAGCAATAATGAGGATTAACGCCGCGCGTTTTATCAAAAAAACTATAAAGAAGGATCTCCGCCCGGTCGACGCTGCGGTGATCTAAAGCAATAATGAAGGATTAACGCCAGCGCGTTTATCAAAAACTATAAAGAAGGATCTCCGCCAGGTCAGTCGACGCGGTGATCGGAAAGCAATAATGAGGATTAACGGCAGCGCGTTTATCAAAAACTATAAAGAAGGATCTCCGCCAGGTCGAGTCTTGACGGTGATCGGAAAGCAATAATGAGGATTAACGCCATGCGCGTTTATCAAAAACTATAAAGAAGGATCTCCGCCAGGTTAGGTGCGACACGGTGATCGGAAGGTTCGACGCCAAGTAGGGTATTGACGCGTCGATGGAAAGCAATAAAGAAGGATCGCCGCCAGGTCGGGTACTGACACGGTGATCGGAAGGTTCGACGCCAAGTAGGGTATTGACGCGTCGATGGAAAGCAATAAAGAAGGATCAACATCAGGTCCGGAACTGATATGTTGGTCAAAAAAGCAATAATGAGGGACTACCGCCAGGTCGGGTACTGACGCGGTGATCGGAAAGCAATAAAAAGGGTGATGCTCGGCGCATTTATCAGAAAATTATAAAGAAGGATCTCCGCCAGGTCGGGTACTGACGCGGTGATCGAAAAGCAATAAAGAGTGGCGATACTTGGCGTGTCGCTTAGAAAGCAAAATAAAGGACCAATGCTAGGCGCATTGTTTGTAAACGAATGAAGGATCAAAATTTGGTGCACGGACCAGGTGTAACAAAACAGCTAAAAGGTGGTGATATGAAGATGATGCACAAATATATGGTATGTGATTCATGGATGCAATGTGATTATTATTTTATCGATTCCTCGTCCGTATGATCTCTAGTGCTTAAAGATATCGGACGACCGAGATTCATCGGTTAGTCATGCTATGCCTTCGACCGGGAGGAGCGCGAGTTATCGATGCTGCGCTAGTTACTTTTTAAAGGTAATCCCTTTGCCCTTTCTGAAACTTATTTGTTGAGATTTGGCGTTTCCTCGTGATTCTTAAGATGTATATAATAACTGTAATGCTTTCCCATATCATCACATGCTTCACAATTCAGTGCCTATTATCATAAAACAACATTTTGAAATACAAGAACGGAGGTGTTTGGTATTCAAAAGAAAGAGTCATGTGTACAAGGACTGAAGTTACACAGACTAAAAAATACATCAAGAAAAATGCAGGAAGAAGAAAAAACAAAGAAAGACAATAACTAAACAGATATTTTATAGTTTGTGTCTTTGTAGGAACAAATGCCAGCTTCCCATATCCATAACTTTGATTACTCATTACTCTACTTCTGAAAATATATAGAACTGCCCTAGTGGATAAGAGCCCCTTGATGCGTCAGCCTTCTTCAATGTCCGATTTCAGACCCTAACTTTTGCTTGGATTGCTCTTTCAAGTTTTCAATCCAACGGGTCGCTCTAATTTTTGCCTAGGTCGCCCTTTCAGGTTTTCAACCTAGCGAGCTCACTTTTGCTTGGTTTTTATATGCTTTTTTTTAGGCATAATATTTTTTGACTGCATCAGAGTTTACTGGGAGCGGGAGATCTTCACCGTCCATCCTTGTGAGGATTAAGGCTCCTCCAGAAAAAGCTTTTTTCACAACATACGGACCTTCATAATTTGGAGTCCATTTTCCACGAGAATCCTTTTGGATGAGCAAAATCTTCTTGAGTACAAGGTCTCCTTCTTGGAATTCCCGAGGGCGAACTTTCTTTTCGTAAGCCCTCTTCATCCTGTGCTGATATAGTTGCCCATGACATAAGGCCATCACTCTTTTCTCTTCGATGAGGTTTAGCTGATCCAGCCGAGCCTGGACCCATTCTGCCTCTTTTAGTTTCATTTCCATCAATACCCTTAGCGAGGGGATTTTGACTTCAATGGGAAGTGCTGCTTCCATTCCATATACCAGTGAGAATGGGGTTGCCCCTGTTGAGGTGCGAATCGAAGTTTGATAACCGTGCAAAGTAACAGGGAACATTTCATGCCAATCTCTAATTTTTACCACCATCTTTTGGACAATCTTTTTCGTTTGCAGCCTCAACTGCCCCATCCATCTTTGGGCGGCAGATCAGATTCCACATTTTTGGTAAAGCAACTGCAACAAGGAGTTTATTTGGATTTCCTCTTCCAAAAATCAAGTTTTGAGAAAATATGAGCAATTTGATTTTGATCGGAATGGACTTTATTAGGGTTGTAACGTGGCCAGGGGTTGAAGGGTCACAAAAGAAAGGATATTTCAGGCTCAAAAAGTGTTTGAGGTATTTTTTTTTTCAACAAGGATTTTTAGTGCAAAGATGCACTTTGATGGTTGCTAGCACAATTGTCTTTTCTTGCTTTGGCATTTTTATTGATTTTTTTTTTTTTGCAAGCGTCTTTTGTTTTGCCTTTTTTTTTAACAGACGAAATTGAATAGATTATTGTGCTAGTCTCCATTGGATGAGTGATCCTTGTTCAGGGTATTTAAAAGAAAAATTTTTGTTTTTTAGGCTCAAAAGGGGTAGCAAGGGATGTATATATTTTTATTTTTTGGGATAGAGAAAAATGGCCAAACTTCATCTCAAAATCTTATTGCTCAAATTTTCACAAAAAATAATTTTTGGCAAATTGCGAATTTGCTTTACCTTTTTCTTTCTATTTTTATTAACTACTTTTGTCACTTTCAGTAGTCAGTTTGATTATTTCAGATTCTTCCTCGTGGGGTTGTATCACTTTTACCTCTTGTTCCATCAATCTCATCGGTTCAGAAGGGGTTTCTCAATTGTCCTCATGGGGTAGTCAAAGTTATAGTATGAGTCACTGATATCGTCATTTTCAAAGACAATATTTTTGAATCTGCATTAGTTAAAATCGACGAAAAGAAAAAATGAAAAAGAAGAAAGGGAATGGAAAAGATGAAAAAAAGAAAAGGGAAATGATTAGAAAATTCAAAAGCATTTTATTGATAAAGATACTGAAATGAAACATGTGCGCCCTTTTGACAATAAATCATCCTAAAGCCTTAGGCAGAGCAATAGGATTTGTATTTCAAAATTATTATGAACCAAACATCACGGGAAACTCAACAATTTCCAAATTTCCAAGTTTTTCACTCGACGGGCAAGGGTGGACAAGGTTGACGATGTTGTCTTCAGCACTGCGATCATCTTTGACAGTTGCTATCTGCTTTGGGTTCAACATTCTTGCACTCCAAAGGCTTTGCCTGATGTCACAGATGGGGATACTCTCATCTTTTGGCTCCCTGCCTTCCAATCTAGTTATCAGGGGCTGGTCCCCAAACTCCTCAGTAATGGCATTGACTGGACCTCCATGACCTGGAAGGGGATTATTACCCACATTAGGCCCATCCTCCTTAAAACTCAACCATTTGGCATTGATCAGATCTTGAACCACGTGCTTCAAAGCCTGGCAATTTTCGGTTGTGTGACTCCATCGCCTCGCATGAAATTCACACTTGGCATTTGGGTCATATCCTCTTGAGAAGGGGAGGTTGAAGTGGTTTCATTGGCGTGGAGAGATCAAGGAGTTCTTGATTAGGTGCGGGAACAAATCCGTATAGGTCATGGGAATAGGATCAAATTGACCGCTTTCTTTTCTTGGTCATTTGGTTGTTTCGGTTTTGGTTCGGTTGGGTGGGAGCAACCGTTGTGCTTGTGTTTGGATGGGGGAAGGTGGTCGAAAGGGCATCATTGGTTGGTTTGGCCGGGGGCTAGGATTATGAGAGGCGGTGGGGAGGTATGGAGGGGGGGAGGAGGGGTAGGGAAAATGATGTGAGGAATTAGTAAAGAGTTGGGGTGGTTTTGCTTGGGGTTGTCCTCCCAGGCTCGCTATCACAAAGATTAGTTTCCTTCCTTCTTCTTCAAGAAGTTTGTAGGGGGTCTCTTAATATTACTGGTTTCAGCAAAACTTTGGTCAATCTTTCCATTCCTCATTCCTCCTTCAACTCTTTCCCCTACGATGACCATATCTGAAAAGTTTGATGATACACTTCCGATCATTTTGTCGTAGAAGGGTGATTGAAGAGTATCCATGAACATGGCCACCATTTCTTTTTCAATCAGAGGCGGTTCCACTTGGGCTGCCAGTCCTCTCCATCGTTGGGCATATTCCTTGAAGGTCTCATTGTCTCTTTTTGCCATGTTTTGCAACTGCATTCTATCAGGAGCCATATCAATGTTATACTTATACTGCTTCAAGAAGGCATCCGCCAAATCTTTCCAACAGCGAATGTGAGATCGCTCAAGGTGTGTATACCAACTCGACGCTGCCCCTGTTAAACTATCCTGGAAGAAATGAATCAGAAGTTTGTCATCATGTGCATAGGACGCCATCTTCCTACAGTACATGGTCAAGTGACTTTTCGGGCAAGTTGTCCCTTTATACTTGTCAAAGTCTGGCACCTTGAACTTTGGCGGTACAACCACATCCGGTACGAGACAAAGATCTGAAGCGATACTTGAATCGAGATAACTTACTCCTTCTACAGCTCTTAGCCTATCTTCGAGGATTTGCAACTTCATATCAGACCACTGATTCCCAATCGGGGCCTTTCAGTTAGGTCCCCTATAGCTGGAGACCAGGCAATGCGGTTAGTTTGGAGATTCAATGGATTTCCTTGAATATAATAGGGGTAACCAAATGGTCGGGGATTTACCACGGGGGGTACTACGCGATCTTGACTCCTTGAGTATTCCAGAGATGGTACGGTGCATAACCAGGTATATAGGTGTATGTCATGAAGCCAGGAGTTGAGCTTTGAACTGGTATGGTTTGATGCAGGCCGGATCTCGAGCCACATCTTGCACAACAAGTGCTTGGGAATCGGGCCGCAGAGTTATTGTTAGCTTTGGCGGTGTGTAGCAAGGCGGGAGACCAAATAGTGGGAAGCTGTTGTGCACTGTGGGCCTTGGGGTTATGGTTTGCGGTATCATCATTGGCCATAGGTGGCGTGTAACCAAAGTGAGTCCGTAAAGTGGGAACTGTGGTACTTGATTCTCGAGGGTTGCTAATCGTGAGGGTGTAGGACCCTGGGTAAATTGCAAAAGGTACCATCATCCCTCGAGTATTGAGACCATATTGCAAATGCATAGGACCAAAGCCAGGTGGGTGGGAAGGTGTAGCTTGACTTTCATCATTCATCTTTGGAGAAGCCCCATCTGCACCTTGTCTTTGTTTAGGGATTGCGAAGCTCCAAAACTTTGCTCATCTGCTCCTTCACCGGTTGGCGTCCTCTTTCACCTCTTGGTCATCCATGATCTTTGATTGAGAGCGAGTTCGATAAGGGTGTCGAGGAATCAGTTTGTTTGATTATTTTCCGATGATTAAAAAAATGATATGAGTATGTAAGAAAAGAAAAATGAATGAATGTGGATGTATGAATCTATTTATTTGTGCACTGGAATCGTAGGCCTCATTGTTTTGACATGTATGAGTTTCTTTGAAACTGTTTCACAATTTGATCCCATATTATTTTGTTGTAGATACTTACAAGCTAGCTCTTCCTTACGATTCCCTAGTAAACCTATTCAAAATAAAATGAAATGATGATGAATGCCATATGTTCGAACTTTTATCATGTTTGATTGAAAAAAAAAATGCATGAACATGACGAGTGATGCAACTACTAGTGAGAGGGACATATTTTGAAATGTCTGTAAATGATGGAATGCTTATACTACTTTGAAAAGAAGCATTTAAAAAAAAGTCAACCAAAAGTAAGATTGCCTCTTTGTGTCCTAAACAAAGTCACTCTAAATTAGAGGATTTCTATTTCTGATGATCTATAGGTCATTCGACTTGTGAACACTTTCATAGGCGGTACTAACACTTCCTCACCAAAGGTCTCTAGAGCCAAGTACCATTTCGGGATGCGACCACCAATAGGAAGAGGATCCCACGTGTGGGCATCCACGGTTGCCGTGACTCTAGACGAGGTTCTCGTGATACCCAAATCGAAAGTAGATCCGAAGTGACTATCACTAACAACCTCTCACTCCCTAAGCTGCACTCGGGCCCGGGTATAGGGTCCCACTCATAAGTGTGTGTAAAAAGTGTGTAAGTGAGGTGTGTGATGGAGGCAACCTAAAATTACCCAAGCTGCAAAACAAATGAAATATATAAAATATGGTCTTCTAACCTAAGGTTCAATATATGCATAATATTCACAACAAATATTCACAAAAGAACAATAAATAAAATAAATAAATAAATAAATAAATAAATAAATAAATAAATAAATAAATAAATAAATAAATAAAAACAAGAGAAACTAAACATAAGAGTTAACTATTTAGCACAATCAATTATTTAGGCTTGACTCTCTAAAAAATGTCCCCAGTGGAGTCGCCAGCTGTAGCGACCGAAAAATCCGGAGGGATTTATTCGGGTTTAATGGAGCCGCCACCAATAATTTATTTTCGAAGGAAAAATATTGGAAAAAATCTTTTTTGAAGAAAAATGGTCCTTAAGACCGGATTTGGGTTCGGGAGTCGATTACGCGTAGGGAAGGTATTAGCACCCCACGACATTCTTTCGAAAAAAGGTTGCCTCTAACTAATTGTGCAAAATTTATTAACTTCTAAAATGTTTATTTCCTTTTATAATAAAAAATGAAAATTAACCAAGGTAAAAAAGAGGACTTAATAAAAGTCGCTTATTTTTCGCTTGACAGAGTGGGCTCTCGCTCCTACGTATCTCCTGCAAGTGGAGAAATCAAAGGCTACGTAGTTCTTGGGTAGAAAATGATTGTGTGTTGATTGATTTTAATAAATTTTTTAATTTTTATGGTTTGCGTAGTGACTAAACCAAAAGTGGATTTGGCGTAATCACTACTAATATTTTAAGATTTTTTTTATTTAAGATTTGTGTAATGACCAAACCAAAAGAGGATTTGGAGTGGTCATTGATTTTTAGGGTTTTCTAGATCGAAAAAAGTTTGCGTAGTGACTAAACCGAAAGTGGATTTAGTGTTATCACTACTAATTATTATTAGATTTTTTTTTATCAAGATTTGATGATGACCAAACCAAAAGAAGATTTGGAGTAGTCATCGATTTTTAAGTTTTGGAGATTTTAAAAAAATCGCAGAGTGGCTAAACCAAAAGTAGATTTAGTGTTACCACTACTAATATTTATTATTTAAAATTAGTTAAGACAACAAAAATAACAAGTAATAACTACATCAAAAACAAGATAAACAGATGGGAGAAGAAAAAAAGTGGGCCAAGCCCAACGTTTCATCAATAGTTTAAAAAAACATAACAACTAAAAATCTGGAAGTTTATAACAATTACTGTGGATGCAAAAATAAAATAAAGAAAAGCAAAAGGAGTGCGACGGATACCTCATTCTTGGTACCAATTATTTTTTTTAGAGAGGGCATAAATAAAAAGGAACAGGGTGTGAAAAGAAAAAATAAAAAAAAATAAAAAGGAGCAGAACATGAAATAAGGGGGAATTAAACCTAAACACACACACACACCAACACAAAACAAAAGGAAAGAAAAGATGCGGCCACTTTGTGAAAAAGAAAAGAAGAGGCGAGAGTGAAGGAGGGGAAAGAGAGAAAGAGAGAGAGAGAGAGAGTGGGAGTGGTCGAGAAGGAGAAGAAGAGGAGGAACCACGAGGTTGGGATCTGAGGGAGGATCGTCCTCCTTGGAGGTGGCCTTGTCAGCGTAAACGGCAGCGAGGGCGTCTGAGATGTGAAGAAAACAAAGAGGAAGGGGAGATCGTGGGGGCCAGTCCTAGGCCGCGCGCGGCCGCGAACAGAACGGCGAGGGACGTGCGAGATGTGAAGAAAACAAAGGGGAAGGGGAGATCGTGGGGAGAGAAAGGAGGAACAAGGGGAAGGTGAAGGAGGAAGAAGAGAAACCTTTTTTTTTTTCTGCTTCTTCTTTTCTTCTGTTTGCTTCTTCTGCGTTTTTTTTTTTTAGTTCTTCTTTTTTTTCTCTCAATTTTCTCTCAAATTGCTGTGTATAATTGGTACCAAGAATGAGATATCCAATTCTGAAATTAAAATGCAATTTTCTTTTTTCGTTCCCCCCTATTCTCTACTGCTATTTATAGAAAAAAATAGAGGGCTCAGTTTGTCCACTTAAGGTTGCAACTTGTATGCTAAGTGTGTACTAAAATGATGCTGAGGAGATGGTAACATGTGCAAAGTCTGAGATGATATCAATGGTTTTGAAAAAAAATTGCAATCAGCCGTAACTTTAACGACGGTGCTCCTCCTTTTTTTGATTAAATTGCATTGTTTGTCAAACTTGGTTGGCAGATGAAGAAAAAGCAAGAGGCATGTGGGGGACATATAGCTGTAAGACATAGTTTGTAGAGTGGCTGAGGAGATATGCAGAGGACTTTGGTGAAGATATGCAGATGACTTTGTGAAGGGTGAAGTGTGGAAATCTGACTTTGATTTTTAGTTTTGAATTTTAGGTTTTTTTTTGTTAATAACACTTGTAATGAACTGCAATTGGGCTAAAAATGGCCCAGCTCGGCATCTGATCTCCCGGCTCGGCGTCACGACCTCTCCACACTCGAGACGCGACCTCCCACGGCTCGGCGTCGACCTCTCCACGGCTCGGCGCGACTTCTCCACTCGGCGTCGACCTCTCCATCCAGACTCTTCACGCGACTTCTCCACGGCTCGGCAGCGAGCGCCCACGCTCGACGCGACTTCTCCACGGCTCGGCGTCGACCTCTCCATCCTGACTCTTCACGCGCGACTTCTCCACAGCTTGGCAAGCGAACTGCCCACAGCTCGGCACCCGATCTCAACTCGGAACGCGACCTCTCCACAGCTCGGCACGCGATCTCCCCACAGCTCGGCACCCGACCTCAACTCGGTACGCGATCTCCCCACAGCTCGGCGTACGACCTCTTCACAGCTCGACATACGACCTCAGCTCGGTACGCGACCTCCCCCAGCTCGGCGCGCCGACAAAACAAAACAAAAAAAAATGAAAATATAAGCGGACAAAATTGGGGTATAACACCAGCCCTACTCCCTAGACCGATCACCAGTCTCAGGGCACAAGAGGAATGAAACATAAGTTGGTTGTCCTGGGAACACATCCTGATATGCTACCATCTCTGATCACCAGAGTAAGGTACCATCCACGTGCACAATGGACGACATTCCCCATATCGGGAATAGCCAAGATTGTCCCCCCGTCAAATGTGGAGTCCTGGAGCCTCATCGGAATGACCGAGTCCATACCTTCGGTCCGATCACCAATCCTCAGGTCCCTCAAGGTCAACGACTAGCTCCAAACTACTTCGTACCTTCGGTCCGATCACTAGTCCCCAAGTACACTAACCTCGGGTACACCAACCCGGCTATCACCACTGACAAATAGAGTGTCGACGGTAATACTTGTTATCACCGTCTAGGGATTCACAATCCTCTAACTAGAGGACGTCACCTTTGACTCTAAGACTACACATTAATCACACTCACAGATATTATATCAAATCAACCAGCACATAAATATCAGTAGATTAATCATAATGTCAATAGATCACAATTAAGGAGCATATAAATCATTCCTAGCATCATCAAGGCGACTGTCAACTAATCATACCAAGCATAAACCTATGTTGGTTGATAGGTCTACGACGACTATCCTTAGCCACTGTATACCGCAACTCCTCTCCTAAGGTGTTGCTGATATCAACCCCTTGTAGGGTTTGAGGTCCCCTATGCATGCTAGTACTACCCTGCTACCTATCTTCCCTAGTAATGGGGTATTCTTTCCCGTCACCTAGCACTCCTGGCTAAGCTCCTAAAGCCTTGACCCTCGACCGCTGCCCACACTCCTTCCTTGAGCTACTCCTCTAACCTTACCCTTCTCTCAGACTTAAGGATTTCCACTAAGAGTTTTCTGATGCACAGGATCCTCACTTGAGGCAAGTGCAAAGCATACTTACTCCTTAGAGGAAGTAGCTAGAGAGAGAAGAGAGTTAGGTGCGAGAAATGAAGGGAGGGTGAGCGCCTATTTATAGGAAACTTTGAGACCATCGCGTCGCGACCGCCCCTACACTAATATCCTCGCGTCGCAACGCTTTACACATGTCATGATTTGATTGGCTTTGATCATCGCATCGCGAGACATTTCTTCCTAATCCTTGTCGCGTCGCGATGGTGGTGTTTCTAGAAATCTCCACTTTGCACGTGTCAAGATTGGACTGGACGCATCCATCGCGTCGTGAGGGTTTCTGCCTAAACACCATCGCGTCACGATGGTCATCTTAGCAAAATATCTAGTTTTTTTTTCGTTCTAGAAGATTCTAGGGGGTTTCCATACCTTCCTAGAGTATTCTAGGCCTTTCCAAAGGTTCCTACATCTTTTCTAGGGTTCATGGGTCCCACTTAAGCCTATTTTATCCCTAATTAAGGTTTTTAAACACTCGTTTATCACTTAATTATCGATTTAATTTATACTTCTAATATTATTCTAGATTATTTGAAAAAAAGGATGTTACACGGGGCCCGCAACAAAAGAGAGAGAAGGGTACCTATATAGGTACTCAATCATACTAGGTACCTAATAGGTACCACTCTAAATAAGTACACAAGCCTTAGGTACCCAATAAGTACTCTTATTGGAGATGTTCCAACACCTCTTATAATACAACAAGTGGCAGATATAACCCATGTCACATTACACAATAACCTCTGTTAGACTAAATGTATGAGTTTCAACGTATGATAACATTTTACATTTATAATAGTCATGATAAAAACTGATTCACCTGTTTTCTCACGAAAAATCATTTACCCACAAAAAACTTAACTACATTTTAAAAACTTAACTGTTCCGTTTTTCTTTGTCACAGCCTCACACATACTTAGAACGAGTTGTCTCAACTAGTTTAACTAAATAAAAACATTCAAGAGGAAGTATAGATGCGGTTAGGTTTAAAAAGTTAAGAATTGATTAATTTTATGTCCCATTAAGGTCTAAAGCAAACCCTCATTAGAGGCCTAAAAAAACTTTAAATAAAGGCTTAAAAAATTACAACAAAATCAGCCACAATGGGGTTTGAACCCACAACCACAAGATAAAAAGTCTCATTTATATTATGCCATCTAAGCTAAACAAATTTGTTATAAGCCAAAAAAATTTGATTATCTATATTAAGTGAAAATAAAAATTTTGAGGCCCAATGCCCTTGCTTGGGCCTTGGGCCAGCCCTGTTTTATGTTTAAAACGTGTATGTTAGTTAAAATATTATATATATATATAATATTTTTTGTGTGTGTGTGTGTGTCAGTGTGTGTGCGCCCGCGCATATACTCATTTAAATTTGCGAGTAATTATCTACACACGCACCTATACCCATTATGCAGGTAATTACTTTACACATCAAGAGCAATTTTTACGGGTACTCAGTTGATAGGATATCATTTTTTTTTTGAATGGTGGGGAGAGTGGGATCCAACCCCGTACCTCCTGGTTAGAATGTTCTCAACCAAGTACGTGAGTTGCCCCATGGGACTAGTTGGTATCAATTCCCATCTCCGGTGAATAGGCCAGCTGAAACGAAGGTGATTTCATTTTGGCATTTTGTCTAGCTTGTACGTTATCGTTAATAGTCATAGTCATTTTTTTTGGATGAAAACAGTTGTCCTGCTCCTTATGTCCATTTCAAAGCTCCGCGTGTCCTCAGATTTTTTGTCATCTCTCAAATGAAAAAGATAGAAATAAATAAATAAAGATAAAGAAGTAGAGAAAAGGGAAAAAATAAAAAAGAGACTCGAGAGTTCTTTCTCCAATAATGAAACTGGTTTGGCCCACATACTCTTTGTTTAATGGGCCACTTGTTCAGTGGATCGCTTCATCGCTTTTTTTCTGGATTAAACTAATGAGTAGTACCTAGCTCCCACCAACCTGCAATTATTTTAGTCCGCAAATTCTACATAATTTTTGCTTAATCTGCTAGCCAACCTTCAAATGAAATGAAATGAAATTAATTTTAAAAATTATGCTTTTATAGATCACTTGTTCAACTATATGAATTTTAAATAACATTTGATTTTCAAAACTTTGGAAGAAATCTTCCTTCTTCCTTTTCCGTCTTATATACGTCTTTTGTCTTTAATCATTAAACATGATAATTCAAGCAACTTAATGGTACATAACGTGAAATTTGTCTTCCTTGGACCACTTAATAACTCCTCAAGTCTTCATCCTCGTTGCTATATAATAATGTATGACGCCCGTGATCACGTGATGTATATATAAAAGAACAAGCTTTATGAACATGAATATCATAAACAAACATTGTTGTCACTGCCATACATATGCACCACACGCCAAGGTCCACGACAACCCTCACATGTATGCAGAGTGTACATTGAGATAAAACCTTCAACATGGCCAACACTGAGCTAGCATACTAATACTACTAAATAAAGAAAAAAAAACAAACAAGGTTACATCAGAAGATTAATTCAAAAGCACATTTATTTCTGCATAATATCTTACACATCATGGAACAAGCTGGGGGAAGAAAATTGAAGGCCAAGCTATAGAAGCAATTAATATAATTAAGGCTCCTCATAGTGCTTGTTGGCAACACTGCACTGCTTTCTGATCTCACCTTTTGTGCCAGTGAGAGGATTGTTTTCAGAGAGCAGGGTAATAGCTCTAGAAAACTCCTTGAAGAAATACTCCTGGCTTTTGGCCATTTTCTTCACATAAGGCTTGGTCCTCTTGTCATTGGCTAGTTGGTGATCCACTATCAAAAGACCCTTGTTGTCCAAGATGTTTCTGTAGTAGTTGTTGTCCAGAATCATGGGCGTGCCACGGTCGTTTCTCACGTACTGCACGGCCTTGGGATCTGGAATGGAATCGGGGCACTTCTTTAGCATGTGGGGAACATGGTCTGGGTTCAGCACCGGATCAACCTCTGGGTACAAACGGTGCACCAACTTCACACAGTGGGTTCTACCCACACTGTGTGCTCCTGTTCGACACAAGATCAGAGTGATTATAAGTTAAAACCATAGAACATGGACCGTCCGATCTTAATCATAGAACATGGACTGTTCAATCTTGATCAGATAGTCTGCGTTAATTGTGTAAATGTGGCAAATGTGTGTTTTTGTTACCTGCAGGGGATTTATATGCAATGCCATGGAAATAGATTCCCTCCATTTACGCGATAGTTTATCAAGATCGTTCGGCTAAAATCAAATGATTCATGTTCCAACTTGTATTTTAGACTTGATTTACCAAAGTTAGAACATGAACCGTCCGATTAAAATTGGATCAGACGGTTAAGATCCGGGTTGTGTAAGTGCAGTAAATGCGTGGTTTATTAAACCAAAGTTAGAACATGGACCGTTTGATTAAAATCGAATCGGACGACTAAGATCTGGGGTGTGTAACTGCGGTATGTGCGTGCTTTTATTAACGCAGGGATATTTACGCATGCCAATTTGGCTCTATGTCGGTAATGACTCATGTGGTCCCCACAAATTTTTATCAAGTATGATGCATAAAATCTTCCGTTTTGATGAATGTATGCTTTCATGCATATATGTATGTATATGGGATGGGGGCATGTCTTTTTTTATGAATATATGGAGGGTGTATAATATGTATACCAAGCAAAGCAACCACGCCAGGGGTGTCAATTCCAATGGCACCAAACTTGTCAAGAACAGCAGAAATGGACTCATTGTGGTCTGGGAGGTACTCCTCCAACATATCTACTCTGCTCTTTCTACCGTCCCTTCTTCCAGTTTTTAGAGGAATATAAGGACCTCCAAGCTGCAACAAATTAGTAGTAATTAAGTTTAGAATACTATTAGTGGCTACTGGTTTGCATCAAATATATGAATAATTTCTCCTTTGCTCCCCCAGGTAATAATGGATAAAAAGATTATTAATTCGGTAGTCAAACACGAGTCAAAACAAATCTGGACTAGATAAGCCTCCAACTACTCTCCTCA
Source organism: Calophaca sinica (assembly GCA_037113605.1). NCBI lineage: Eukaryota > Viridiplantae > Streptophyta > Magnoliopsida > Fabales > Fabaceae > Calophaca > Calophaca sinica. Next base: position 64,682 of record JBAFXK010000027.1, read on the forward strand.
AAAGGAATAATATGCAAAATAACATAGCAAAAAAAATAAAGACTAAATGAGTAAAACTCGTACACAGATCTGTTAGCATTAAATGTTATTATCCCCGAATAATGAATATTTAGTTATTTACAAGAGTTTGTTCTTGTATAACCCATATTTTGATATATGCACATGATAAGTAAGCAACCTTCACCTATCGAAACGGTACTTCTTTAGAAGTAAAAAAAAAAAAATTAATAAATAAAGATGTATCTAATTATCCGGGAGAGGAAAGTGAGAGACAGAACAAAAAAGAGAAAGAGGAGAGAGTATTACCGAAACAATACCATCTCTGGCAGAAAGAACAAGGATATCAGCACATGAAACAACTCCAGGGCACTCTCTCTCCACAGCTTCTTTGATGGTGTCAATGTACCTGAAATTCCTCAACCCAAAACTCCTGTCATGCTCCTGCTCCGACAAGCTTCTTCTCGTGGATGCCAGCAACAACGAAGCATCACAGCTCTAATTAACCCCAAGTAACAAAACCAAAAAAAAAAAAATTAGCAGTCTTTGAAACAAAAAAGCCAAAACCTTGCAAGCAAAAAAGCAAACAGAAACTAATTAATGGATTGGAAAGGTTATATATATTATATACCTGAACAGCACAATCATGGAAAATGTTTCTGAGCCAGGAGAAAGCAGTGTTCTTGTGGCGCTTGTAAAGAAGCTTGACTTGTTCTCTGATGATTTCTTCAGCCTGAGGACATGATTCCTTGTAGAAGTTCATAGCAAGGCCATTATCTTCTGCAGAAGAAATACCCAAGAACAGTGCTGAAAGGGATACCAGAGCCAAAAAGATGAAAGCCTTGGGAGTCATTGCTCTCACTGGTGAGTAGTGAAGTGAAGTTCACTCACCTACTTGCCCTGCTTAAATAACGCTATACCAAAATTAATGTCCTAATAAAATAAACAGAATATGATGCTTTGATCAATGATCAAACGCTCACAATAATACACCACTGGCATTTACGTACTTATTAATTACTGCTCAATCTCATGTCCCATGGTTCTCTTATCCTGTTAACACTCCTTAAAGTCAGATTTACTTTTAAAAAAAAAGCAAAAACTAAGAAAATAAATTTAATTAGTTTTTTGTAGTTTATAGTATGTGATTATAATTTCAATAATTTTTGTTTTTTTTTTACTAATTGACAATTACTATAACTTGTCTAATTTTTAAATTTCACGCCCAAAATGTGAAGCACCTACGCTACGGGAAATAGGAGTAAGGCTGAAAAGTCAAAACGCTTGCTTGTTTTGGTAAATTGATGATCAAAGATTTCGGATGGGTGCTACTCATAAGAGCAACTTTAGTGGTGGTTGCTAGATTTTAGTTGCCGTGATTTTGTCTACATGACATGTTTTTGGGTCAAAACAAATGCTGGTTTTTAGTGCACGGTTGGCTTAATTTCAATCAAGGCAACTCTCTTACTTATGGCAATTATAATTAAACACGGGCCCACGATGAGAGAGATAGAGAGTGAAAGAATGCGTGTGTCAGAGAAAGAACGCGAAATGCAACCCACGTTGTGGGTGCTCTAAATGGGAGAAGTTGTTTGCACTTGCGTGGCAAAGGCAGAGGGCAACACGGCTGAGAATGTCAGTTAGTATTTACTATTTCAAGTGGCTTGGCAGAGTGTGGCTGCCATAGTGAACGTCACTTTCAATGCTTCAGTGCCCGCCATAAAAGTTCTCATTAATCATTAATGACCAGGAAATAATTAATCTTCACTTGAAGTGCTAATGAAAGAAAACCACTCATTTATGAGAAATTTAGATAACTTTCGCGACAACTTTTAACTGGTTAAAGTAGTTTAAATACGTGGTTAATTATATTCAGTAAATAGTTAATGGATATATCAGGTGTCGAAACTCGTTAATCTTCATTAACCACGAATTTAAACGTGAGTAACCACGATTTCCAAGTGTGTAACTACATGCTATTGAATATGTCTTCTTCTGTTGTCTTTTGTCCATTGAAGGTGCTCTAATGGAGGTTAGAGTTTGGAGATTGGAGATGACCCAGACTCAAAGATGGAGGTCAGTCCAAAGATAATATGTCTCAAACGAGACAGAGAACAAATTGACCTAAAATGGCTTATGAATCAAGGGATTTGACTTAGGATTAAATGGCCCAAAATAATGCTACTTGTTCACGAAATTACACGTGAAAAACTTAACGGGTCACATTAGCATTTAACAGTACACGTCAGCACGTTAACTGACATTTTTTAATGGAGATAGATGAAGAGACTAACGTGTCTTTACTTTGAAATTGTCTGAGACTATTTTTAAACTTATTTTTTCTCATGAAACAAAATGGGTCGCGCATTTTTTTTAATACTAAAACGGGTCTTTATTTATGTTGGAAAAAAAAACTACTCTGGTTCTTTGCTTCTATTCTATTTCTTGACAATTTCATGTTTCTACATATTTTAAGAAAAAGGCTCTAGGTTTTTTTTCTAGATAAAAAAGGAAAGTCCAGTACATGTTCGGGTCATTGGATTCCGTGCAGTTCATTTTGAATTGCATGGGATACAGTCATAAATTCAACGGTGTCTTATTTTTATTTTAGACAAAATATTCATGGTCTACTTTAATATAACAAAAATATTTTACGTGGGCAAGAGCATACGCAATGGGGCAATCTAAGCTCCCCATTTTGGATCATGATTTACTGCAATCATTACACTTACAGCAATGACAGCCATTGAATTGACTGCTAGAGAGATCATAGCTCTTGATTTATTTCATATAAAAAATAAAATAAAAATGAATATTAAGAGAGAAAGAAACAAGTGACTCCAAGAAATCACAATCCTACTCACTTTTTGTGGGCTCAAAATACTACTACCTCCTACAACCTCCATGGCTAAATTTTAATAGACATTACTGCCTTCCATGCACACTTGCTCCAATGGTCAAAAAATTTAAGCAATGTCAACTAAAGTAAGCTCCACGTTTCTGGCCTCTGCAGTTAAATAACATAACTGAACAAGAATTAGATGGGAAATTGGCAGCTGAGTAGAAAATAAATGCCTTTTATAAACAAAGTATACAAGGTATTTTGCTTTACACGCTACGCTTGCGCGGTTGATATTATATTGCTTTTGTTTCTTCTTTTTTTTTGGGAATCTCGAGGCAAATGGTACTATTACAAGGTATTTGTTGTTGCAACTTTATAATTACTTGATTGGGCTTGGTAGGTTGGGAGGTACAGGATTATTTTACACGACTAGTATAACATAATTTGGGGAAGAAATTGCGTATTTAGAGTATTTTTTTTATTAAAAAAAAACTACACAAAGAATAAGTCGTGAATACTAACCACTTCTTACCTTTTCCTTTTATTTTTTTAATCAAAATGCAAATTTGTACAACTTTGTATTTTTCTTTAATCAAAATACAAAAAGTAAGTCCCGGTTAGTATTCATGATTTACTAAAAATTGAAAACTCTGCTGGACGATTGTTTTGAGTGAAATTTCGTCTGTATTTTAAAAAAAAAGGTAAAATACAAATAAATAAATTTATTATCTATACAATAAACTTAATTAAATCAAAGACACGCGGCAAAACCTCATTCATCCATTTCTTTACTCAAAACTATTTTTCCACAAAAAACTTAACTACACTCTAAAAACTTAATTGTATTGTAAGTTCGATTTTTTGTCATCTGTGTTGAGCATAGATTCTCTCAGCTAGTAAATAAAAAAAAAGTATTGTTACTGAGTATCGCATAAATAATTACATGTCGGATGCTGGGACAACACTTGAGACATAGCACGTGGCATGGCAAACACATACTACTCTCTTGCCCCGTATATAAGACCATTTTAACTAATTCACACCCCTTAATAAAGTTAGCTAATTTAGTCGGTAGAAATAAGCTTGTACACAATTTGTACTACTCCTTCCGGTCATTATTATAAGGAACAAAACTCTAATTCACACAGACCAAGAAATTGTATTGAAATATGGTTTTTCTAATTAATATTCCTAAAAATTGTGTTTTTTTAAATTATGAAATGGTATATAATTAATGGGTCATCTCACTTGCATAAGAAATAAGAGCATAGTTAATACAAGTCTCATTTTAAATAAAGGTAAAAATAAAAATTAATAATTAATGTATTAGAAAATTGATGTTTGTTTTTTAATAATGACCAAAAAATGATCCTTTTATTCTCTATAAAAAGGACTGAAAGGAGAATATTTCTAAAATTACCCTTAAAGTTATTAAGACTCATCATTTCACTCTATTCATCTTCTACCCAATCCCACGAGAAAGAGAAATGATTTATCTTTGTAATTCACTCTATTTATTATTTATTGACTAAAAACAATGTAAATTAATTAAAAATATTTTAGTAAAAAACAATTAATGCTTAAAAGAATCTTATAAAATAGAACAAAAAATTTCAGTAGTTCATTTTGAATTGCATGGGATATAGTCATAAATTCAACGGTGTCTTATTTTTAGTTTAGACAAAATATTCATGGTCTACTTTAATATAACAAAAATATTTTACGTGGGCAAGAGCATACACAATGGGGCAATCTAAGCTCCCCATTCTGGATCATGATTCACAGCGGTCATTACAGTCACAGTAATGATAGCCATTGGATTGATTGCCAGAGAAATCATAACTCTTGATTTATTTCATATAAAAAAATAAAATAAAAATGAATATTAAGAAAAAAAGAAACAAGTGACCGCATGAAATCACAATCCAATTTTGGGAGATTTTACTCACTTTTTGTGGGCTCAAAATACTACTACCTCCCACAACCTCCATGGCTAAATTTTTATAGACATTACTGCCTTCCAGGTACACTTGCTCCAATGATCAAAAAATTTAAGCAATGTCAACTAAAATAAGCTCCATGTTTCTGGCCTCTGCACATGATTTATTTAGATGGGAAATTGGCAGCTGAGTAGAAAATAAATGCCTTTTATAAACAAAGTTTACATATTTTGCTTTACACGCTACGCTTACGCGGTTGATATTATATTGCTTTTGTTTCTTTTTTTTTTTTTTAAACTCGAGGCAAATGGTACTATTACAAGGTACTCTTTTTAGAATGAATTATAAGAAAAAAAATCTTTTTAATATTTATTAAAAAATGTATGTATTTTACTAGATATATGTATTTTTAACGAATATTAAAAGAACTTTTTTCTTAGAATTCATCCGAAGGGAGTATTTGTTGTTTCAACTTTATAATTACTTGATTGAGCTTGGTAGGTTGGGAGGTACAGTATTATTTTACACAACTAGTATAACATAATTTAGGGAAGAAATTACGTATTTAGAGTATTTTTTAAAAAAAAAACTACACAAAGAGTAAGTCGTGAATACTAACCACTTCATACCTTTTCCTTTTATTTTTTTTAATCAAAATGCAAATTTGTACAACTTCGTATTTTTCTTTAATCAAAATACAGAAAGTAAGTCCCGGTTAGTATTCATGACTTTTTACTAAAAATTGAAAACTCTGCTGGACGGGTATAGATTTTGTGTTGAGTATAGATTCTCTCAGCTAGTAAATAAAAAAAAAGTGTTGTTACCGAGTATCGCATAAATAATTACATGTCGGATGCCGGGACAACACTTGAGACATAGCACGTAGCATGTCAAACACATACTACTCTCTTGCCCCTGTATATAAGACTATTCTAGCTAATTCACACCCCTTAATAAAGTTAGCTAATTTAGTTAGTAGAAATAAACTTGTACACAATTTGTACTATTCCTTTCGGTTCTTATTATAAGGAACAAAACTCTAATTTACACCGACCAAGAATTGCATTGAAATATGTTTTTTTTTCTAATTAATATTCCTAAAAATTGTGTTTTTTTTTTAAATTAACCCTTTTATGAAATGATATATAATTAATGAATCATCTCACTTGCATAGGAAATAGGAGCATAGTTAATACAAGTCTCATTTTAAATAAAGGTAAAAATGAAAATTAATAATTAATGCATTAGAAAATTGATGTGTGTTTTTTTAATAATGACCAAAAAATGACCCTTTTTGTTCTCTATAAAAAAGACCGAAAGGAGTATATCTCTAAAATTACCCTTAAAGTTATTAGGACTCATTATTTCACTCTATTCATCTTCCCAATCCCACAAGAAAGAAAAATAATTTATCTTTATAATTCACTCTATTTATTATTTATTGGCTAAAAGCAATGTAAATTAATTAAGAATATTTTAGTAAAAAATAATTAATGCTTAAAAGAATATTAGTATAAAATAGAACAATAAATTTCTGAAAAATTTCAATGACAGATATGTCAAATATTTAATTCATGTATAAATGTATTTAACTAACTTGTTAGTTAGTTTGTTTAGCAATTAGTTAGTTTGTTAATGACAAATTTGTAATGCAAGTCGCATGCTTTAGAGTTAGCTTAGAATAGCTTCTTGATCAAGTTGTATATAAACACATTTGTGTTATCATTATCAATGAGAATCAGTTTTCACAAACTTACATGGTATCAGTTGAGAATTTGTTTCCGCTCTCCTTTCTATAATTCTCTCGCTTTCTCTCTTCCTTTCTCGCATTTTCTTGCGCTTTCTCTATTTTTCTTCGCCATTTCATCGTGATTCAATGGCTTCTCCTACTGATTCTGTGAGTCAAATTCAGACTCCTCCTGGTTCGATTCCTCAATCTAATTCCGCTTTCAATGCTGCTCAGGCTACTATCGATCCCTATTTCATACATGCAAACAAGAATCCTTCTTTGATTCTCGTATCTCCGGTTCTTGAAGGATCGAATTATCACTGCTGGATTCAAGCCATGACAATGGCTCTTGAAATGAAGAATAAATTTGCCTTTGTTGACGGTTCGATTCTGAAACCAGCTTCAACAGATCCAAAGTTCAACGCATGGAAAAGGTGCAATATGCTTGTTCTCTCTTGGATTAATCATGTTGTTTCTACTGAAATTTCCTCTAGTATCCTATGGATCACCGAGGCATATAATGTTTGGAAAGAATTAAGAAACCGTTTTTCTCAAGGCGATCACATTCGTATTTCACAATTGCATCATGATCTATTTTCTCTTCAACAAGCTGATATGAATGCCAGTGCTTATTTTACCAAGATGCGAATTCTGTGGGACGAACTCTGTAACTTTCGCCCAATTCCATCTTGTTCCTCTACTTCTGGATGTTGTTGTGAAACTGCCAAGACTGTATTGCAGTACAGGGAGAATGATTGTGTGTTGTGCTTTCTTCAAGGTTTAAATGAAGGTTATGCAGGTGTTAAATCTCAAATATTAATCATGGAACCCTTACCTCCACTGTCCAAGGTATATTCCATGATTGTTCAACAAGAAAGACAGTTGAATTCTGGTCATGGAATCCTACCTACTCCCTCTGCTAATGCTGCACAAGTATCCACCAATTCTTCCCAAGGTCGTGGCTATGGCAGAGGAAAACCTTACCAATCCAAGCCTAATGGTGGTCGATTCTGCACTCACTGCAATCGAAATAATCATACTGTGGACACATGTTTTATTAAACATGGATATCCACCTGGTTATAAATTCAAGAAAGCAGTCAACAATGTGAATTCTGATAATTCTGATTCAAAGTATTCAACATCGTGACCTCTCTGACCTCTTACATCCGGTTTGAGTCTTACTGCAGAACAAATTTAGGGATTGCTGGCTTTGCTACCTTCTACAGCACCTACTGCCACATCTAATTCAACAAATTTAGTCAGTGCGCATCACATTGCCTCTTCCTCACAAGGTAATTCTCCTCCTTGCTGGCTCATTGATTCGGGCGCCACTGACCACATTACTTTTTCCTTCCATTTATTCACCTCTTACAAGGCCATTAAACCTATATCTGTTTCACTACCTAATGGTAATCGCACCTTTGCTACCTATAGTGGTACTATCCCTCTTTCATCATCACTAATTCTGTATGATGTTTTGTATGTTCCCAATTTCTCCAATAATCTGATTTCTGTTTCAAAACTGACTCAGACTTTGTCTTGTCAAGTTTTGTTCACTGATTCTTCTTGTTGCATACAGGACATGCCTACTATGAGGATGATTGGCAATGCTAGGCAGCAAGGCAAACTATATACATTGTTACTTGATCCCTCTGATGTACCTTCTGTTTTTCCTACTTCTCATTGTATAAATCATGTCAATTCTGTTTCTGATATAAGCATTTGGCACCATAGGCTGGGCCACCCTTCTAATAAATGCTATACACTTGTTCAAAAACATCATTGTAATATACCAAACTCTATTCATCATGCTTGTGATGCTTGTCGTTTTGCAAAACAAAAGAAACTTCCCTTCTCCAATAGTATTTCTGTTGCTGAATTCACTTTTGATATTGTTCATGTTGACATATGGGGTCCATATTCTATTCCTAGTATTCATGGCAACAAATACTTTCTTACTATAGTGGATGATAAGTCTAGATTTACTTGGGTAAGAATGATGAAAACAAAATCAGAAACTAGAATGCATCTCATGAATTTTGTGATTTGTGCCCAAACTCAATTTCAAGCATCTATAAAAGTCATTCGGTCAGATAATGGGGCTGAGTTTAACATGCCTCAATACTATGCTTCTAAAGGGATAATTCACCAACTTTCTTGCACAGAAACTCCCCAACAAAATGGGGTAGTTGAAAGGAAACACCAGCATATATTGAATGTTGCTCGTTCTCTTATGTTTCAATCTTGTTTACCTTTATCCTTTTGGGAATTTTCAGTATCACAAGCTGTGCACATAATTAATATGCTCCCTTCCATCAAACTCCAAACTGTTTCTCCATTTTTTCTGTTATACAATAAACATCCTGATATTTCCTCCCTTAGAGTATTTGGTTCCTTGTGTTTTGCATCTACACACACTGCTCATAGAACCAAATTTCAACCAAGAGCTCGAAAATGTGCTCATATTGGTCATATCCATGGTGTTAAAGGCTATTTTTTGTTTGATATGCATAATTATGAGGTGTTTTACTCTAGGCATGTTACTTTTTATGAAAATATTTTCCCCTTCAGTTCTACTTCTTCATCTATCATTACCTCTCCTGAATCTTATTTTCCTACTCCCTCTAAAATTGTTTTCACAAGCATACCTTCTAATTCTCTTGTTTCAGCTTCTCTGCATTCTTCTAATCCTGCTTCTGTTTCTGTTCCTTTACACTCTTCTGATCTGTTAGTCAATTCCATTTCTCCTATTTCTTTTTCTTCTTTGCAAAATGAGTCTCTACAGGTGCCTGCTATAGTGCATTCAGCACCTGATCATGCTACAGCATCTCCTGCACCTGTTGCAGTTTCTGCTGCACCTGTTCCTATAAGAGTTTCCACTCGGGAAAAGAAAACTCCTGGTTACCTCAAGGATTATAAATGTAATATAGTCAAGGCTTCTGCTACTGCAAATCAATCCTCATGTATTCTTTATCCCTTATCTGATTTTATGACTCACAAACACCTTTCTTCTTCACATCAATCCTATGTTTTAGCTGTGTCCAGTGATGTTGAACCACAGACTTATGGTCAGGCAGTCAAGCATGAGTGCTGGCAGCAGGCTATGAATTTAGAAATCCAGGCTTTGGAGCTTAATAAGACTTGGACACTCACTAATTTACCTCCAGGGAAGAAGCCAATAGGTTGTAAATGGGTTTTTAAAATCAAGAGGAAGGCTGATGGTTCCATAGAAAGGCATAAAGCCAGACTTGTGGCTAAGGGATTTACTCAACAAGAGGGTGTAGATTATTCAGAAACCTTCTCACCAGTGGTAAAATTAACCACTGTCAGACTTGTTTTGGCAATTGCTGCGGCCAAACAATGGCATTTACATCAACTTGATGTAAACAATGCCTTCTTGCATGGTGATTTGATTGAAGAAGTGTACATGCGGGTTCCTCCTGGTTTTCAAACTTCTAATTCTCTTCAAGTTTGCAAGTTGCAGAAATCCTTATATGGTTTGAAACAGGCCAGTAGACAATGGAACTCGAAGTTGGTCACTTTCCTTCTTTCTTTGGGTTATGTTCAGTCAAAATCTGACTACTCTTTGATGGTTAAAACTCAGGACAGCAACATCACCGTATTGCTCATTTATGTAGATGATGTGGTGCTCACTGGCAATGATATTCAAGAAATTCTCCTAGTCAAGCAGCTTCTTGACAAGCAATTCAGGATCAAAGATCTTGGTCCTCTCAAATTCTTCCTTGGCCTTGAAGTGGCTCGGTCTTCTGCAGGTTTGTCTATCTCGCAGAGAAAATATGCATTGGAAATTTTAGATGATGCAGGCATGTTGGCTTGTAAACCTGCCTCAGTTCCAATGGTTCCTGGTCTTAAACTTACTGCCACTGAAGGTCAGCCCTTAGAGGATCCTGGCTTGTACAGAAGACTAATCGGCAGACTCATCTATCTGACAAATACCAGGCCCGATCTGTGTTTTGCTGTACATAGATTGAGCCAATTTATTTCTAATCCTTTGAAGCCTCATTTGGATGCTGCATATCACGTCCTTCGATACATCAAGTCTTGCCCTGCTAAAGGTTTGTTCTTTTCCTCCAGTTCTGATTTTTCTCTCAAATCCTTCAGTGATTCGGACTGGGCAGGATGTTCTGAAACCAGAAGATCAGTTACTGGTTTTTGTATTCTATATGGATCCTCTCTCATTTCATGGAAGTCAAAAAGGCAGCATACTGTGTCTCAGTCTTCTTCAGAAGATGAATATAGAGCACTAAGGGATACTGCTTCAGAAGTTCAGTGGTTGCTTTATCTACTTCAAGACTTGCAGCTTCCACATTCCAATTCTGTTGCTCTTTATTGTGATAAATTGTCTGCAATTCAGATTGCTCAAAACCCCACTTTCCATGCAAGGACAAAGCATATAGAAATTGATTGTCACTTGATTCGTGACAAAGTTCAAGCTGGGATTATTCACCTTCTACCGTATCCATCACATGCTCAACTAGCTGACATTCACACAAAATCTCTTCATCCGACAGCCTTCAATTCTATTGTCTCCAAGCTGAACTTAATTGACATACACAGTCCACACAGTCCAGCTTGCGGGGGGTGTCAAATATTTAATTCATGTATAAATGTATTTAACTAACTTGTTAGTTAGTTTGTTTAGCAATTAGTTAGTTTGTTAATGACAGCTGTAATGCAAGCTGTACAGTTTTAGAGTTAGCTTAGAATAGCTTCTTGATCAAGTTGTATATAAATACATTTGTGTTATCATTATCAATGAGAATCAGTTTTCACAAACTTACAAGATATAGAGTATTATATTGCAATATCCAAACTTATAGACACGACCCACAAGTTTATAGCAATTAAATAAATATCGTTGCATATATTAAATTCAAATTGTAAGCTTTATCGGAATAAGTAGTTATCATTATAATGATCCTTACTCTATAAAAAATTAAAACAAAATATTTACATTACTATTCCTCTATTTTTTAAGAGCCCTGTTGCTCTGGCGTTAAAAATATCCCAATATAATTTTGTCCACGTTTGAGCTATCGTACGTTAATTTGTAGCCGTTGGCTTCAGAAGAAGTATTCAATAATCGAGGGACCACGTGCTGGCTGCTGAGTGCTGAGGAAATGGGATTCAAGGAGAAACACATTTATGCAGTAATAGATATCAATTGTTTGGATCAAAATCAAGACGAATTATATTTTGAGATGTATTTTAAAATTGATGAGAGACGTGAGACGTCTAATCACAATTTAACGTCCGAGATCGTTCGACTCCAGCAACTGTGTGTCTTGCTCCTATGGCAGCAATCCGATCCCATGCGAAGAGCTTCAACTGGACAAAAGAGGCATGTGCCCATTTCACTTTCCAAGTGGGGCAGTCCTTTTTAATTTAACTTAAATATCTTTTGGCTTAAACTCCAAACTGGGTTGATTAATTTTATTAAATTAGCTTTATTGGTGACTATATTTAAGAGACTGGCATAAGCAATAAGGGGATAAATTAGCTTATGAATATCCCTCAGATTATGTGGATAGTGTATTAATATAAATTTATAAAAGTATTATAATTGTTAACAGTATTTGATCTTTTAAGTAATCATTATAGTTAATTTTTTAACGATGTGTTAGAAGTCATAAAATTTTTACTTAAAAAATTACAAATTTTAATCTAATGAAAAATAATCTAAACATTATTTTTCTATATGAAAATTTAACTTAATGATTGCTTACGTGTCCATATAATTTAGGGAGTGACGTGGACAATCTTCATTGTTCAAAATAATTTAGTCTACATATAAATTTTATCATAAATAAATCCTCTCTGAGTCAAGTGGTTTTTTCTAATTATATATGGGTGTGCTTCTCCTGATCTAAATTTTTTAATAAAAAATTAACATGGGTCCGCACTTAACAATGCGGGTAGACCGTTAATGCCTTGACGGTAAGGCATCTGTATGACCTCCCAAATGTTAATCCTAATGGTGTTCGAAAAAGAAAAAGAAAAAAATCCTAATGGAAAGACATGGACATCAACCATGTAAAAGTGCAATGCTGCACATGAAAAAGTGTCCTCAGTCATCACTATATTTAATACCAATGTAATGTGATGACTTTGCTAGTGTGCTCCTAATTGTTTTTGAATTCAAAGAGGCAAAGTTAAATGGACGCAACGTAGAATCTGGCCTATGGCTCGTGATTGATAGGCCGAAATAGGTCTTAGTTTCTACTCCATTTAAGAAAATAACCTCTCTTTTATTTATTTATTAAATCGTACTTAGAAAAATGAAGTGACACCGTCCGATCTTGATACGTGTTTAGTAGTAGTATTAGTTTTTCCACTCCGTCAAGAACCATCACCGAAAGGAAGGAGTTGTTTCTTTTGCGTTTTGTGTTTTGAAAACCAATTAATAACCACACGCTAAGCCTAAATCCTTGAAGAAAGCTTGGTGGGCGAAGCCGAAGCCTGGCTTGATTGGTGGCTGGGCCATCTAAGCCGCTGTGACCACCGACAGTCCCTAATCGATGGGGTCTGAGTCATCAGACTCATCGCTTATCGGCATAAACGCCAACACAAGGGGGAGCCCTCATGACAATATCCACATCTATTATATATACTCCATACTGCATCGCATTTATACAAGTCGAGACAAAGTGTAACGCTTCTACTGTCTTCATCATATTCTTCAAATCAATACCACTTTTAGGCCATAGTACTATGTTTCTTTGCAATTTGATGATAAATAGTGGAAAGGAAAATGCAAAACACGCTTGCTCTAGAGATAAATAGTAAAATTTATTTTTAGCACCAAAAAAAAAGTAAAATTTATTTCAAAAGGTTTAGTCTTCAAAGAATTAATATTTAAAAAATTAATTTGTGTTAGGGAATGATATTTTAAGAATAAATTTAAAAGGATCAATTTTATTTGAATATCTTGTCAAAAAAAATTATTTGAACATTATAATGGCATTATTTTGGAAGTGTGAATATGATTATATTTCTCAAAACAATTATGTACTTTATGCCTAAAATTAATGTTACTAAAAACATTTTCAAAAATCGTTAATGTGCAAATTGTATATTTTTTTTTCAAGAAATGTGCAAATTATGTTCTATAGCCAGAACGTGATTTTTGGATGAATGTCTAGAAAGACAGTCTCAGAAGAAATATACGTAAAAACCTGTATAGACACTAAAAATAGGATTCGAACACGTACCGCTCCACTTTCTCCTTTCATTAACTTCTCTCCTTCTCGCTAACATCTATATTACGATAAAAACAACGTGATTTTTGGATAAAACAAACCGCATACTATACGTTTTTAAAAGTACACAGGTTAGAGGGCCGAGCTCGAAGACCAATTTCATATTTAAATAAATATTTTTACGATTCACACACGTGTGTGTGTGTGTACCAGCTTTCTGCTTTCCAGTTAGGATTTAGCACCGAATGATACCAGTGGAAGGTTTCTATTCAATGAGAAGAGAAAGTATAAAATCCACACAAGTCACTCGTAAAAATGAAGGCAATAAGATAAGCTAAAAAAGGAGCTACGGGTTCTATGATAAGAGGGGATTACAATTCCAAAAATAGTGCAATATCACAACGGTAAGGAAGGATGTACGATTACGAAAGCATGCCTTTAAAGACTAGCCCACATTAAACTACCCAAAAATAGCAAAACTTGCCCGGCTTTTATTTTACCACCTCCCCCACTTAATTTTAACACATCCCCAATTCTTGAAATAGTCAATAATACTCCTCTAAAATATAAAATTACTCTCCCTCTTATTTTTTTCCTCTTCCTCACCTCACCTCCCCAGCTCCCCCCCCACTTATTCTTCAGTTTTAATATTGCCTCTCCCACTCTCTCTCTCTCTCACGGTTTCTCTCTCATTCAGTCTCTCTCCCACTGCATCTCTCTCCCAACCTCAACCTCACTCTCGCATTGTCCCTTCGCAGCCGCCGTGGACATCACAACCACCGTTCGCCGTCATCTGAGGTGCGTTCGACCTCTTTTTTTTTCTGCGATTTCAAAACTTTTGGAATCTTGTTGCTAGATACGACCGTCAATAGGAATCCATTAGTTAAAAAATACTGTATTCTTGTTGACAGAAGTACCCGGCAACAAGATTCCGGAAGTTATTTTATTTTCACCGTTCTCAAACCTCCGGATTCATATTTTCGGTGAGTTCCGGAAGTTAGTTTCCGGAATTAAGTCAGTTTTGAATTTGACAAATTTTTTTGTGTGATGCAGATAGATTTCCATGGAAGACAATTTTCCCGACACCCTAATGCCTAGTGCAATGGATGTTACAGAAGACGTGGATTGTACTGTAATGGATCTTACACAGGACGTGGATTGTACTAGTTCATTCACTACTACAATGATACTTACTATTTTGTTGATTAGTTTTGTAAGTTGTTACTGTTGGATGAGTTATTACATCATTATTTTGTGCGTTTTCAGGTCTTTTCTACCCGAGATGACCTATTGGTGTGGGCATGAAATGTTGGTAAATCTATATTGGATGCGTGATTGTTATTTCAAGATCAGACAATGGACGATCAAGCAAGAAGACATTTGTGATGTTGGGTTGTGAAAAACGTGGTAAGTATAAAACTTACAAGACGAGATTGAAGGCCACTGGTACTAGAAAAAGTCAGTGCCCATTCAAACTGAAAGGAAGACTAGTGAAAGGTGTTGGAGGGTGGGTTTTGAAGGTAATGCGTGGAACTCACAATCATGAGCTGATCAAAAACTTCGAAGGTCATCCATATGTTGGTCGGCTTACTTCCGAAGAGAAGTCTTTTCTCAGAATATGACAAAGAATATGATAAAGCCAAGAAGCGCATTACTATCATTGCAAATGTAACAACCTGCATAACCACACTACAATTAGGTAAATTTAAAATGCACGCCAAAAGATCCGCCAAATCTTAGACAGATGTAATCGAGCTACAACACTTGATGAACTTGATGCATCGCAATCATTATGTACACCGGCACGTAAAGCGTCGATGGTGCCGATGTTGTCGAGATATATGTTGGGCACATCCGTAAGCCATCACGCTTTATAAATTCGTTTAACACTGCTTTGCTTATTGATTCTACTCACAAGACTAATGCATATAAGATGCCACTACTTGAGGTTGTTGGTGTTACCTCAACTGAGATGACATTCGCTATTGCACTTGCTTTTGCGGAGTCTGAGAAAGTTGATAACTTCATATGGGTGCTTGAGAAGATGAAGAGTATATTATTGAGAGAGGATGTCTTGCCAAAAGTGATACTAACCGACCGGGATCTTGCATTGATGAACGCAGTGGCTAAAATTTTTCCAATGTCATCTAACCTTCTGTGCCAATTCCATATCCGCAAGAATGTGAGGGCCAAGTGCAAGACTTACGTGTATCCACAGGAGAAAATTGAGTTGGCCATGACTGCATTTGATTCTGTTATTAACTCCCCTGATGTGAATGCGTACCTGGACCGATTGTCACATTTCGAGGATGAATCAGCACCGTTCGGTAACTTCGTTGACTATGTCAAAATCACTTGGCTGAATTCTCATAAGGAAATGTTCGTTGCAGCATGGATAGACCGAGTAATGCACCTTGGAAACACAACAACCAACGGTATGCATATTGTAAAGGTTTGTTTACTTGTATTTGTTGGTGTTTATGCATCTTGTAAAGGTTTGATTACTCACATTTGTTAGTGTTTTTTATTTTTAACAGGGTTGAGTCTGCCCATTGGAGGTTGAAGAGGTTGTTAGGCGATAATAGAGGAGACTTATGTAGTTGTTGGGATGTTATGAATAACATGATTAGGTTACAACACACCGAAATGAAAGCTTCATTCGACATAGCATTAGTAGACAACAACATTGTTATAATATCGCAGTCTATAAGCACTTAAATGGACTTGTGGCGAGGAACGCATTAGACCATATTGTAGATGAGGTTCGTCGAGTTAACACGGTTGGTATTGATAGTTCTGCATGTGGTTGCGTGCTACGATACACTCATGGGCTACCTTGTGCATGTGAACTGGCCAGATATACAATGTACTACATCCCAATCCCATTAGAGTCAGTTCATATTCATTGGAGGAGATTGAGCTTCAACAACCACTGTGACTTCGATAGTGGCCATGGTTCAGAACTAAGTATACAGGTTGAGCTAGAAGCATTGGCATGTAGGTTTCAGGAGCTTGATGTTGCAGGCAAGGTAGCACTGAAAGCGAAATTGCGCGAGTTAGCATTTCCTGACACCACTTCCATGTGTCCACCCCCTTGTAAGGTGAACACAAAGGAAGCACCAAAGAAAGGAAAGAGATTGACAGTAGATATTTCAACAAAACATGATCCATCATATTGGGAACGTGTTGATGACTTCTATGCATCCTAACATGATAACACGTCAACTCCAACTTCCTCTAGACTGCCAGCTCCTCTTCCATTGAAGAAGTCAACTACCTCGCCGCCTCCACCCAAACAATCAGCTCCACCTCTACCTCTACCTCTACCTCCACCTCCACCGCCACCTCCACCTCCATCGAAGAAGTCAGCTCCACCTCCACTTCCACCTTCGTCAAAGAAGTCAGCTCCACCTCCACCTCCACCTCTGCCACCGGCCTTGCCATTCATACATCAATTCTCATATCAAATTCATGAATACATCGAGAACATTTTTGATGAACAACCTGATGGCAATTGTGGATATCGCAGCATTACTGATTTACTTGGTATGAGTGAGGATTCTTGGCCTTTAATCCGCCAGGATTTAATTACAGAGCTTCAACAAAACCGTAACGACTATGTCGGTGTGCTTTATGGCAATGATAACGTGGACGAACTAATTCGATCACTATATGTTGATAACGTGGGCAAATGCAGTTCGACAATGGATGACAATGCCAGATACAGGATATGTCATTGCTAAAAAGTATAAGGTGGTTGTTATATGTTTAGAATCAAGGGGAAGTTACACAATTTTCCCTCTTCGGCATGCACCATGAAGAGATCGTAATACCCACCACGTCCTTTGCATTGGATATATACATAGTATGCGACATTTTGTACAGGTACGACATTTATGTGTCCTATTTATTTTTTGTAACATTTAATTGGCTTTCATAGATGATAATATTAATTTTGTTAAAAAATGACATGTATCCAGTATATTTCAAGAATGAGGCTCCAATACCTCCATCGATTGACTATGGAAAACTTTTAGAAGCGACAAAGCTAGTGAATGGGAGATCAGATATGCGCTGTCGCATGCAAGATTGGAAGTCGATATTTTTACCAACAAGAACAAATTCTTATGTATCTGTTGATTGAATTTTGTATAAACACTTCAAATTTTGTTATGAAATTTTTATGTATTATTTCCATATATTTTTCAATGGGTTGATTGAGTCATAATCTTATATAAACACTTCATATATTTTTACATGTGGAAAATGCAACAAATTAATTCACCTCCATATAAAAATCGATTAAAAATCAGCTTAACAGGTTCAAAACATGTTGTTTAATCACCACAATAAGAATCTGAATTTTCAAATTTTTAACATCCGGATTCTTGTTGACGGGTGTTCATTAACATGTTTCCTGGATTGAGCATTGTTTAAAAACCAATATTCCAATTCCGGAAACTTATTGACGGAAGCTACTGTCAACAAGAATCCGGTTATTCTCAATTCATATTTAGGATTTTGAACTTCCGGATTCTTGTCGACGTGGTTTTCCGGTAACAAGTTTCCGGTAACAGTAAATTCGCAGAAAAAAATAACGCAGACTAACAGCGAAATGGAGATAAAGGAAGAGGGACGCGAGCGAGAGAGTGAGAGACGTAGGGAGGTGGCAGAGACAACGAGACAGAAATGGGAGGGAAGGGGTTTGGAAAAAAAATAAGGGTAGTTTGGTCTTTTTGGTGAGAGGGGAGGTGTGAAAATTAAAATGGGGAGGCCCCAAAATCATGGGCCAAACTTGCCACATCCTTCAGCTACCTTTTTGGCCCACTCTCCAACAGTATTCGAGAGCCCTTTTTGTGATGCTAACATTAACAAACCACGGATTAAACAATCACCGTAGTCCCTCTGATAATTTGAGGGAGTATCTATTGACCCTTTTTTGTTAGCCTGCACCTCTCACCTGGAAATTAACTTTAGGATGCGTATTTTTTGTATTCCGAAAGGTTATTTTCGATCAATTTAATGCCGCCAAGAAATAAACTTCCAGAAAAATAGTGTTTATGGAATCTTTTAGTAAAAACGTGGTGTCAATAGTAATTCCCTAATTTGATAGGGACAATCGAACATGGAAATTATGAGTTTAGGAACAGACAGACAACTACGGGCAGACAAGTAGTGTAGGCACCATTAAATGGGCTTCATTCATTTAGCCCAACTATGACCTGCAAACAATTTGACTATTTCATGTAAAAATTCCCTGTGCCCAAGCTTTCCTTCCTCAATTCTTGGATGAATAAGCATTATACAGCAAACTGTGTTGTGACACCATAATAGATAATACCAATAACAATGTAATATGCAACACTTAATGAACTGTCATTACAAAATTGTGACAAACAACTGCCATCCAGTTCGGCACCTCTCACATCTGCAATATTTACCAGTCCGACCAAAGCTTGAACAGGATTTTATGAACTTTTGAAATCCAGACTCAGCATTTCCACATGCCACTGGCACAAAGGTTCACCAGTTAGAATCTTTGCATATCAACATTCCTAATGACATTCACATTGATTGCACGCTGAAGCCAGTTCTTAACCTCAAATGCCAGCCCATTTGCTACCTCTGGATCTGTCTGCATCTTACATCTGCAACAACATGGCGAATGTGTGGAGCATACCATTTCACCCTCTCAACATGCTCTACAGAAACCTCCCAACAATAACCTGAGGGAATCATAATAACGTGGGCTAACCAATTATTACTCCAGAAATTGTGTAGTTTTAAAAATAAAAAAGAAAAAGATGCTACCTTCAGATCTAGCAATTTCATAAATTGACTTTGATACGTGATCAGTCCACTGAGACTCCTCCGAGTCCTTTGTATTCCCATGGATATGTAACAATCCACCCCCTCTCCTGCAATGTTGATTCCATGAACAAGAATGAAATTAGTCATGAAAGCAGTGGTTCCTGAAGTGTATCCGAGCAAAATTAAGCTAGTATTATCCACACACACAAATTTCTCAATTGTCCCATCTGGAACGTATGCTTTCTATATCAATTCAGATTTGGAAGATTTCATTATCATCAACAGAAGTAAAACAATCATAAAGTTAGCATTTAATTAGAGACTTAGAGATGCATAGGCTTGAGTTCAGAAGATCCCCTCTAGTTAACTAAAGGACACGTGGAACTTCAAAACTTCAATGGTTGAGATTCAGTTTTATCAATTGAAATTTAAAATTTAAAATACAAAATAAAAACGCATGATGCGCAAATCCCCACTCGAGGAAACCATCGCCAACACAGAACCCTCAATCTCCGTTCCAGCCGCTGTGCCATTCGGTCTCCTCCGTCTGCCACTGCGACGTCACCGTGCCGTCGCACCTCCCCATCACCGTGTCGCCTTGTCATCTTTCCAAACGGTTCAAGGTGTCATCTTGTTTCTGCCGCCAAAACGAGAAACAAGGTAAAGCATCCTGATGGTTGGAGGCACCGGCGACATGCACCACCGCTGCATCCTGTTCAACAGCTGGTGCTTTCAATTATTAGTTTAGTATATTGGGTGTCCAATCAGTATTTTGGCTGTGTTAATTGTGAGTGCTAAATTGTTCAAGCGGCATCCTGTTAGATCCTCCTAGAAATTGTTTGACAGGAACAGTGCTTTTTTTGGTTAAAAAAAAGATATGGTGTTCGACAACGCAGTGGTGCCCTCAGCACTCAGCGCTACCAAATGGATAAAAGATACGGAAGATGAGAATGAAAGAATGTTTGTTTGTGCTTTCTATTGAGGTTTTATGGAAGAAAACAAGGTGTGAATGAAACTTTGAGAAAATGCGGTAAAACAGAATGCCCCACAGGTGCCGTGGCGGGGCACAAGTGCGGGAGGCGGGGCAGGATGAAAGTGGTGGGCAAAAATTCTGGAAACTCTGGCAGATAGATTTCCGCCTTAGGCCACAGTTTTAATTTTTTTAAATAAAAACTAATTGATTTACAAACATCGAATCTCATCCGTTGAAAATTTTTAATGCCAAGTATCTCTTCATTATGAAAGAGAAATGGAGATGTCCATTTCTATAGGAAATGGAGAGGATCTGGACACTAGGTTTCAGATGCAGTGGTTTCTATCAGGCAAGTTACAGGATGAGATGTGAACCATAACTTCAGGATCAATACAATCAATGTCAGTGGAATAAACCACTTAAGTAGTCAGACAAGCCAATTTAAAAATACATTTATAAAAAATGACTTAGCACCAAATATGACAGTTTGTCTCTAACTTTATTCACAAAGTGGCAATATTTTTATAGATGAACAAAATAAGTTCAAGAACTCAGTGGCACGCAGAGCTGTTCAAAAGAACCAAAAACCGAATCGAACTGTAGAACCGAACCGAACTGAACCATAAAGAACCGAACTGTTCATCACAGTTCGCGAACCGAACTGTTATTTTAAACACGGTTCACTAACTGAACCGTTAAACACAATCCAGTTAGTGAACCGAACCAAACCGAACCGTTCACTATTCACTTAAACTCACTTTCAGTGTCCTGTGATGCGATCCGAACCCTCCCACACACCCTGCGATACCGATCCACTGCATCAGACTGGAATCACCAAGCAGTAGATGCTGACTGTGAAGATGAGAAAGTGACCAAAGCGTGAGCAGCATCAACTTTTTCTACTGTTTCTTTTTCTTTCTTATCGTTTAATTAGCTTTTGAATGTGAATCCTGATCTGGTTTTACCCATTTTTTTTTATTGTTCATGAGTCCAACAATATCTGAGAGTGAGAACCATCGAGAACTGCAATTTGCTAGCAGATTCATCGTGAGCTTTGAAATTCATATCAAAATGGGTTTCTTTTTTTTATTTTTCTTATTTTGGGTTTGGGGTTGCTATCTAATCTTTAAAAAACCTCAACTTGATATTCACAATTAATTCAATAGGAAAAGCTGAAATTGAATCGAGATGAAAAAATGGATATAGCAATACTTTGCTCCAAGAATTGGAAAAATTAGTAACTGGATGTGAAAGATTCAAAGGAAGCTCGCGATTGTTTTCCAAAGTTGCATCCAACAACCTAGGCAGAAGAAGATGGTTCTGTGATTCTTAAGTTGTCTGGTGGACCCACTATTTTGATCTTTTTCTTGGAGTGGGTTGTTTTAACACTTTGCTTTTTAATTGAAGTAATATGCTTATGTTGAGGGTGGTGGGAATATCACTGTCAATGAGGAGTGCTAAGGTTCAGCAGGATGAGGATTTGAAAGAGTAGTTCAAAGCAGTTTAGGATGAGATTGACCATATGGCCTTTTCAGGTTTAATTAGCTTCATTTTGGAGCAGTTCGGAGCAAAAATAGAGCAGTTTGGAGCAGAAACATAACAGTTCGGAGCAGTTTGGAGCAGAAACATAACAGTTCGGAGCAGTTCGGATCAGTTTGGAGTAGAAATAGAGCAGTTCGGAGCAATTTGGAGAAAAAACATAACAGTTCAGAACAGTTCGGAGGAGCAGTTCAGGACGACCAAAGAATAGTTCAGTTCGGCAACATAGAACCCAGTGAACCGAACCAAAAAACAGTTCGGTTCGGTTCGTGACGAACCGTCATTCCAGTTCGGTTCGGTTCAAAAGAACCATCATGTCAGTTCGGTTCGGTTCTCCTACGGAACCGAACCATGAACAGTCCTAGTGGCACGGTTATTTCAATGACATACATCAGGGATAATCAGCTATTGAGTACAAAAATCAAAGAATAATTTTTCTGAACAGAAATACAGCAAACAATAATATCATTACCATTCACAAGAAGTTCAGCTAAAAATTAATTTAAACGGTGCTAAATATTAAATAACCATGCAACTTTTAGGGTGTGATTAGTTAACGAAAGAAATTGTGAAGAGAGAGTATGAGAAGAGAGAAAAATGTGAGAAATTGGGTAGATTTGTGGTATTGATTGGAATAAGAAAAAAAAGAAGAGAAATAGGGAAGAGAGAGATGTTGATTATTTTTGAAAAGACAAAAATATCCTTAACTTCAAAAACTAATATATTTTGTATTGGTTAGCGGTAGGGCAACAGTGGAAGAGACAAAAAATTGAAACATTTTTCCGTTTTCTCACCAAGTTTGTAAAGAAATAAAAAGTGGTAGGGCCCACCATGTTTTTTCTCTTTCTTCGCTTATTCTCGCCAAACCAATCGATAGAAATTACTAATCTCTCGGCATTCTCTCTCTCAGCATTCTCTCTCTTGGCATTCTCATCGATACCAATCAGGCCCTAACAGTTTAACTTAATATGGGCGTGTCAGCAAGATGTCGCCATCAATCAAATTAATAGATTGTCATGATAGCAAAATGCTTGACAGCAAAGTTAGACCAGTTAAGTTTGTTGAAAGGAACTGTATATATTAGTATCCCAATTACCTTAAAGCCCTCACAGCTGTGACCCAGCTACATTCACTAGATGGAAGGAGACCAAGACAGACTCTATCAGCCACACCCTGTGAATGAAAAAAACAACATATACAGTAAAGTTACTTCCTCCTGCATATTTCAATTGGCATTAAGAATTGATAAGCCTGTTGACCTTAGGTATCACAACTGTTTATTGTCGGTTTGCAAAAGTGACTCATTGAAAAAAGGAAACAACAGAGTAAATAGTTCGCCTTTCACATATTTCTTTCCTTCTATTTATCTTTTAACCAAAACAAGGGGATTAAATAATTCCTTTTATCACTTAATTTTCTTTTCATCCAAACAAGAAAAATATTACAACTATCACTCAAATTCCTCTGTATAATTTTCTTCCCCTTCACTTTATTCCTCCCTTTATTGTCATACTAAAGTTGCTAGGACGATATCTTTAATAATGACAGAAAAATGCTCAGTTAATTTTACTTGTCAGTAACTCAGACTAGTAATCAACATTTTGCCCATCTTAGAATGTTGGTAATCAATCTGTCGTTTAATCCTCAGAAATTAGAAATATGTTTGTTCTGATGCCCTAAATTGAAATTCTCCTTTTTAGTTATTAAGATAACTTTCCAGAAATGCCATGTAAGGATCTAGCAATGAAAATTATTAATTATTAATACATAAAAAATATAAGATTCAAGAAATAAATTTCCATAATTCAAAATTGGCCAGGTTAAGCATAATACTGATGGGATGCCTAAGGGCAACCAAGTCATCCATGACACTGGGTGTAAGGGGTCTTATATGTGGCAGTGGCAGTAATTATAAAGGAATCTTTGGCTCTTCCATGAAACAAGAGAACTGCAGTGAGTTTACTGCTGCATTATGGGGAGTATGGGACAGTTTATCTATGGCATACAAGTATAACAAGGTCTTTAGATGGACAATGAGACTGACTCTCAGGTGGTGAATCAAGCTTTTTCTCCCATAACAGTTCAACAGGGAGATGCCATCTGATTTGTTCAAGCAAATGTCTCCTGCTAAGGACTGGATGGTTCTAATAAACCACACTTACAAGGAAGCAAACATGTAAGCACAAATCATAGTTTATGGGTCAATAAATACACACACTATAGCAGTATACCTTTGGAGCTGTATTTCGATTATCTCCTTCGAGTATGATACAACGGTCAGCCACAGAATTTGATTGTAGATTATGTTGGAGTGCATCTATGGCATGGGGATTCCACTCACAAGCATACACAAGTTTTGCCTGGACCCTGCTTAAGATCATGTATAAGCAATATGAATAAATACAGGTTAATATCGATAATATTAAAAAACTTCAGAAGCAAGCAAACTTGAAACAATAGATACTAGAAAAGATTTCAAATTCTCAATCTGTTTAAAAATATTTCAGGAGGGAAGTCCCATCCCAGTCAACAAATGTTGATATTCAGGTCCAGAATGTATTTTATGAAGTTTACAAACATCATATAACCAATTTTATTTTTTTATTTTTTTTTGGCAAAAGTGTCCAAAAAATGAAACCAGATCTTTCCAAACAGCACGCACAATCTTGTGTTAGCAATACCCAAAATTTTAAGATATTATAATATAATTAGAGATTAGGCATAATGCACAGCCTGCCTGTTCAAACAGACAGAATACCTGACAAGAAAAGGCAGCACAAAGTAGCCAATGCCCGCAAACAGATCTACTATAACCTCATCTTTACAATCCAGCCTGGCCATCCGGAGCTTCTCAGAAAGATTACCCCATGAGAACATGCATTTTGTCATGTCAAAAGAATAGAATATTCCATTCTCTCGATGATTGACCCAACCATCATCTCCAACAAGTAACTGCAATGTGCTATCTCTTGTACCAGTTGCAGAAACTGGGCCCTATAATAAACCAGCTTACTCGTGTCATAACTCATAAATAAATGTATTCACTGCAAAGCTATTGCAGGCAGAACTAAAACAACACCATGTTTAATAAACTAAAGCTATAAGACAATTGTCCCAGTAATAAAGTATTACTAGTAATTCCAGGATTTTTTTCTTCCAAAGATCAACCACTGCACAGCATTCCTAGTTTGCATACTAAAAACAACTAATGATTAAGTCCTCTTATAGTCTTAGCCTTCATAATTGTCTAGACACTAATTACTCTTAACTCGGCGAAAGATTTTAAAACTGGATTCCAACCTAGATGAATTTCTAGATGTGCATTTATTAGAGAAAAATATATTTTATTGGTAATTTAAGTATTTCATTATTTATCAAATGTAATAATTAATATTCTCTAAACTTTCACATAAATTTTATGCATGCTGAATTTTAAAATTATCATTTATGTATTAGAAAACAAAAAAAAAACAAAAAAAAAACAAAAAGTGAATCGGTATGATGAAATTCAGGCAGGATAAGCACAATAACAAATTTATGTATATATGATTACTTGGCGAGCAAGACGATGAGCCTTAAGTGATTTGGCAACAATTGGCCAGAGCTCTTCTGCAATAGAATCCCACAAGGAATTCTTGAAAGAAGTAGTTGGAAGTATAACAATATCACCAAGCCGATCCCACCTGGAAGACAGAAGATTACTCAAAACACACAACACTACTACACTAGGGACTGCATATTTGCATACATGAACAAAAATCCTAAATGAATGGAAAACAAGCATGAAGTTGAAAAGCAGGCACAATTGAAGCAATCTTAATAAAAGAACCTTGTTGGCAGTTCCTCTAGAAGCCCAGTTGGTAGGCCTTTATTCTCAATCAAAGACGTTACTGCTTCAGTCATTACTTTCAAAGGAGACTTTGCAGTTTGTTTTGCTTCAACAACGTTATCTTCCCGCAGAATGTCATCATATTCATGGAGTAGAGTCAATGCTTCAGAATGGGATAACTTATTTGATAAGTATCCATCTTGGGTAAGCGGTTTCAAAATTTCATTTTTTCCATCAGTTGCATCTTCTGCATGATGATTCCTTTTATGAAATACGGCAAAAAGTTCTTGATGGACAGGAAAACAGATATGTACTCCACCCTCTTCAGAGTATGCCTTCCTCCCTAAGTCTAACCATCCAAATTTCTTCAATATATCCTTACCCAGTTTTGCATATTTCTTCTCTAGTTGCAGAACGCAATGCAATGGAATTATCTGACTTTGATCATTGATGCAAGGTACGTTATCATTAAAATATAAACTTTCATCTTCAGATATATTTGGTAGATGTTCAAGTTGTGGTCCTTGAGAATTTTCAACCTTATTCCCTGTCATCCCTCCATTTTGGCCAATTATATGCTGTCTTTGATTTTTAGCAGACATAAGATCATCATGTGAATGCATTAAATGGAGCATACTGACTTTTGCTGGCTCACTGAACTTGGTTCCAAATGCATAGCATGATGCACCACCGCCAACTATAACAAGATCATCACCAACAACATTGGTCGTACTACGCACAAATAAATCTTTAGCTATAGAATTAAGGGCAACATGTTTCCATATATGAAGCTTCAAATCAAGCAAAGCTAACTCTTGACAATGTTGTCTTACCGGACAACCACCAAGAACTCCAAAATGATTCTTATAGACAAAAACTGAGTGGGAGAACCTAGCATGCGGATTCCTGCCAGCTGTTTTTTCCTGCTTCCATTGACCCTTCTGAACATCAAAGCTATGCAAATCCCCAAGTGCTTTCCCACCATCGTATCCACCAAACATAAAAATCCGAGAATCAGATGCTACCATTGCATGAGAATGACGTGCACATGGCCAGTCCCCAGAAACTGGTATTTCTTTCCAGTGTAAATTAATTGTGTCAAGAACATAAAAGGAGGAAAAGATAATATCATTATCAAGTCCTCCAAATACATAAATGTATGAACCCATTACAGCTGCAGCATGTCGATGCCTATCCAACATGAAAATATTAAAGTTACACTGTGAACATAATATTGCAGAATCAAGCAGCAGAAAATAATGTTACATCGCCTTATAACAGAGTTACAATATACAGTTGAATAAGTTGTATGCACATGAAGTAATATACTGCTAACATAACTCGTCGAATATATAAAGTGTCCTAGAAATATATACAAACTACAAAACAACTTTTTTTCCTCCTACTGTACAATTGCTTGATAAGTGGCATTCAGGTGCAAGCTACAACAGAACAACCCTGTAAAGCATTACCTGGGAGGAAAGACACTGCCACCACACTGCAGTGACTTCCAACAATTCATAGTTGTATCGAAGCTCCATACATCACTCAGAATTTTATCAGGACCAGTCCGACCTCCGATCACAAACATGCAATCTCCAACCAATGAAGCTGTATGGCCCAAACGTGGAGACGGAGATGCACAGCCAAGAGTGCTTATTGTCTCAAGATTGCCAGAATACGGATCAAGCAGCAACAAATCATTTCTTCTCGCATGTCTCCCCAGCCCTCCAAAGCCACCATATACAACGACTTTCTTGTGGTCAGCATTACCCAAAGCACAAGCCGAGTGACCCCAAAGGAAAAGTTTTTCCACCGGTTCACCAACAATTTCAATATGGGCAATTGACAGACTAGAAGCAGGAGAAGCCACAAACCCTGCCAACCATTCAAAGATTCAGACTTTCGATTGATATTAAAAGGAAAGTTGTCCTGCAATCAGATGCATACGCATATATATATATCAGTACTGATTTGAATTTTGATAACCCAGGCATATTCATTCTGACAGTAACAGCCATATAGTTACAAACATGACATGACACTAAAAATTATAAAGTCAATCAATATCATGTGCAACATAGTGCTCTAATCAAATGGCACTAAGGCGAATCCCTATAATGCACAAGGATTATTTTTTTTCAAAAAAAATAAAATGATTTCACCATACATTTCAATTTCAAAAATGAAATTAAATTTTACAGTTGACTAAAGAAAAAACTTAATATCAAGTGAAATACCTGAATGGGTTTCGGGGGCATTTTCGTTTACTAACTGAGATTGATTGTCAAGTTGAAGATGATCGCAAACAAGCTCCACTCCATTCATTGGCGAAAAATGGTTACCGTTATCCTCAAGCACGGATCCATTGGACTGCAACAATTGAAAAAACCTCTCAGTTCTTTTCCTATTCGCTTCCATTTTGTCGTTTGCTACTTGAACAAGGTAACGAACATACTCTGGCGTGACCATAATCTTGTCCGTATCCCCCAACGGCACCTCCATGCGTATCGAACAGCGAATGGCTATGATGACGCGCTTGTTAGCACTGGTAATGCCAGACTCTCTGAAACCGGAAGATATGGCGAGAGAGACGAGTGAGTGAGCGGAAGAGAGGTCTTTGCACTCAACGGCGATAATGAGGGGCTCGAATCTGAAGACGAGTTCGGAAACAGGGGAGTGAGTTGACTCGGTGTGGGATGAGGAGAAGATAAGGGGAAGCAGCGAGTCGGGATCGGCGGGGTTGTGAGAAACGAAGAGCCAGGAGCCGCCTCTGGCTTTCTTCTTGGTTTGGAGGGATGGAGAGAGGGGTTGAGAGAGGATGGAGATTCTGCCGGAGCAGGAACTGGTGGTGAAATAACAAGGGTTTTGATTGAGAGTGTTGAGGAGAGGAATGATGGGTGTGTCTAATGAACCCTTTGGTGATTTGTCCGTGTCCGTCGAGTTCAATGAGGCTAAGGTCGCTGCCTTTCTCTTTTCGAACTCCATTTTTTTCTTTCTTTCTTTCTTTCTGTCACACAGTCCTCAAAAGGGTTTAGTCAAGTAAACCCAACAAAAACCTCTGAAACCAGATTGATAGAACACGGTGCCGTACACTCACTGAACAGACGTGCAGCAACTGTCGGACTCGGGTCTCGGGTTATGCTTTCTAATCACAAAATGGGTCGAATGTTGAGGTCCAGACCCAAAGGCCAAATGGGCCGAACACAATACCTATTAGGCATTCGTGATATCCAACTGAAATAGAGAGCAGCCATATTTAAAAGGAGACGAACAAATTACATCTTCGCAATTGGTGAAAATGTATTAATGTAATCTTGACCATAGAACTAAGTATATCTTTTTGCCGATAGACGGGCTTTCAATCGGTCGACCTGTCCATCAGGTCTCACCTTAACATTAAAAACTCACCTACAACCAACAACAGTTTTCCTAGTAGGAAGTGGAACACACTACTAAGTATAATTAGAGTCAAAAACTGGCATCTCATCAATCATGGACGGTCTCCACCTTGGATGGGATGGTGTTTATTGAACAGTTTTAGGAATAAAGACAGGTGAAAGTGCATAAACAAAAGCACGATAACTTAAAATGAATAATTGTCCTTTGTGCAGCCTTATAAACTAATAAAGGTTATTTTGAAATTTTTCGTGGCATGCACAAAACTAAAAACACAAGCCAACAAAACTAGAGTCAGAATCAAGGAACATTATTGTAGGGGACCAGAGTGCTCATTCAAACTGAATGATTCACATTCTTACCAAAAATAATATGGGATCTTTGAATTCGGATTTATCAAAGGCCGAAACTGAAAATCAATAGACTTTTTGACTTCACTCCAATAATTAAAAAGTAAATGTAAATTTCTTTCTTTTAAGTTATGATAAATTTGACATTTCACATTGGATTACATAACATTTTAAATTTTTCTATTAATTTAAATGGTAAAATTATGATCAAATGCACTTCATCCCCTAATTTATAGGTGTAGTTGCACCTTTCACCATAAATTATTATGAAAGTGAGCAATTTACTCCCTTATTTAACCTCACTTATTGCAACTTTTTCTCTTAATATAATTTTACTGTTAAAAATAATGAACGTTTATCTAACATAAGCAAAAAAAAAACAAAATTACCTAACACGTGTATTTTTTCATCATCTTTTCATATATTACTTGGTGAGAAGGCTGTTACTTAGAAAGAGGAGCGCCAAACCCACTACATTTTCCTTGCTTCTCTCTCTCTTATATTGTAGCTAACTAGCATAAAGTTGAATAGTGGCACTATCATGCTCATCTGTCCACATTTTTATTGCACTTCGTTGTTTGCATTTGTGCTTTACCTCCATGATAACATGTAATTTTAAATTCACTAATACTCTATTTTTTATAGCAGGATCATTGCCTTAAAATACACTTTATGTCCATTATGCTTGATTGTGTAATACTTCTCTCTTTGCTCGTTAAATTTCTATTTCCGAGGATGATTTATTTTCTCTTCAACCTTTTCTCTCTAGTAACCAAAAACTTATCCACTCTTTTCTTTTTCCTTTGTAGTTACATATTAGGTTGTGTTGGAATAACTACACCAAATAAAGATAAAATTGGAAGGAAAAAAAGCTACATCGAAAGAGGATATCCCCTTTATGTATTGTTATAGATGTATCACAAACTGTTCTATTTGGTTTGTTTATTTATTTGTTTGTTTTTTAAAAAGATAAACCTTAAACTTTAATTTAATGGGTCACTCCTCTTTCTGTCTTCTTTTTTTATATGCTTTAGATAGCCCATGATGCTTTTTTGTTCACAATGAATTCTAGTGGTTGATCCGCAACATCATAATCGAAAGGACAAAACTTCACTCAAGTTTTTAGGTCAAGTTGATCATGCTCCCCCTCACATAATGGATAATTTTTTCTTTCTTTCTTCAACTCTCACTGTCTCCAACCTCTCATCATCCGATTATCATAGCAGTTTTCATCCCATTTTGTGAGAGAAACATGACCAACTTGACCTTAAGAACTTCACCAAAGTTTTATCCAATCGAAAAAGCCCAACATTCGTTGAGAAACAGTTATACTGTAACATAATTTTAAGTTGAAGTAAGTTTCCTACTATTGTTAACAACTCAACATTCAATTATGTTTGGGTAATTTTGTCTTTTCACTTTTATTAGATTATTGGTTTTTTATTGTTAATTTTAACAATAAAGTTATATTGAAAGGGGATGTTGCAATAACTAAGGTTAAATAAGCGAGTAAATTGCTTAATTTCATAATTTAGGGTATTAAGTGCAACTATACTTATAAATCTGGGGGTAAAATGTATTTGACCACATAAAGTTATATTAAAACAAATTGCAATAAGCAATATTAAATCAGAGGATAAAATGCTTAATTTAAAAAAGGACAAAACTTAGGATTTGGTATTGTTCCTATTGTTTGCCGCTAAACATATGCAAAGTTACTCATGAGACAATTTCAAATGATGCGCCCCTTGAGACATTTTGAAGGCAATTTGCAACAGTTTTATCATTTTCTCAGTTAGTAACAGTATGAACAGTACCACCTTTAAAAAATTGGGGGTCAAAGTGAAACAATGCCAATAAATTAGGGGCTAAAGTGCTCTGGTCCCAAAATTAAAATTCAGGTAAAACTCAAGTAATTTGCATTCAATAATAATTTAGATGATACAGTACATTTGAGTTACAAATTCCTCTTTGTATCATTATCTCGAGACAAAGTTGATGTTAAAAGAGAGAATGAGAAAATAAATGTTATCATTACAAGATTATGTTTATTTAGAAAACAAAAACAAATAACTTAAGAATGTTTACACACTTTCTGGTTTTGATGCATTTGCAATTGGTAGAAAGACAAGTACAACTCGAACCGGATATCCCTTCACACAACTTACTTGATGTGCGTGTTTGTAATTTTCAAACTTTTGGTAAAAAGAATGTTTCTTCTTTGAGCGTTTGTTTCCATGAGATCCTTACCACCAGACGAGCCAAGACAAACTGGACAAGTCATACACTTTATAATGTGCAAAGAAGAAGGGTCTTGCAAATGCCTACAGTGGGAAGATTTTCGTGATAGTGCCTAATGATCATTTTGGTCCAATCCTACCGGAGAACGACCCTGTGTGAAATAAGGGTGTGCTCGTTGGTGAAACTTGGCCAAATAGAATTATGTGTAGGCATTGGGGTGCTCATTTCTTAAATACTGGTGCATTGATAGATCACCAGAACACGATGCCGACGCATTTCTCTATAAAGGAAGGTAAATTGGTTAATTAATGGTTAATTACCATTGATTCACGTGAAGAAATTAATGAAAGAATACCAAATTAAAAATTATAAGAATTGATCAACAATTAATAATTAATACATGCATACAAAGGAGAAGAAATAATTAATCATATATTAACCAATATACCTTACATATTGTATAGAGAAGCCATTCTTCAAAATTATCATCATCAACATAACCACCTGCAGTGTTTTCTGACAATCCATAAATCTGCCTATATGTGAGAAGTGTGCATCCCATTGCTTGCACATAGTTTTATTTGCACATAGTTTCTGACAACCTAACACTTTTTTCTCTAACACCCACTCCTTAGTAGTATAGTGCGCAGTCAACACCATATACTGATTAGTGGTGATTGCCGACCATAGATCAGAGGTTAAACAAATTTTCCCAGGAATGGTCCTCAAGCAACATTTGAGATTTTCTTTTTCTTTTCTATACAATTTCACAACATCTAACTTGGCAGTATTTCTAGACATTGCTTTTGCATGTGGGTGCAAAAAACATAACAAATCTCTCATGCCTTCATGTTCAACAAACGAAAAAGGATAGTCATGTTTTATAATTACCCCAGAGATCTTCTCCCTAAACTTCTCTTGATCTAGAGGCGGATAGGAAGATATTTCCACTCCTACACAACATTTCTTCGCATGCTGTCTCATATTTGAAGTCCCGCCATTCTCTCTCGCCATGTAGACTTTATCACAATTTTTGCATCTGGCTTTTGGAAGCCCCTTATCATCAACGAATTTTTCAAAGTAATCCCAAGCCATTGATGTTTTAGTTCTTTTTGAATTGGGGACTGAACTTTCTTCAACTTCTTCCCCCTCAATTTGATACTCTTCACTAGACATATTACCTAGCACACAAAACACGTAACTCAAGGTCTCAAACACAACAAAAAACAATAAACATGGATCAAATATTGTCCATAAATATGATTCAATATGCACATGACTTTTCCAATATTCCAGACTCAATAACAAACCAAGTTAGGAGCTTGCAAGAATGATGCAATAGGTGACATTATCAATATCTTAATTAATTGTAAAGAACTCGAAAATTCATGGACAATGTTTATGTATCCTCTCTGTTTTATTGGTGATACACGGTGAAATGACCAACCACTACTAACATTCAGTGGATTTTCTTCCAAAGACAAGACCCTAAGGCTGGTGAGTCCATTAAAGAAATCAAATGGGATAGCATCAAATGAATTGTAGTCCAAGAAAGCAAATTCCAATTTTGATAAGCCACTAAAAGTAGGCAACTTGCCACTGAGGTTACAGCACCATGTTATGTGTATACCTCAACTTTCCGACCTTCCCCAACTAGAAACAATAGTACATACTTGCCTTCACAATGCTTGTTCAAGCAAAGAAACAAAGACACTGATAAATGTGAAGTAAAATTGATATTGAACACTGATACTTTTCAGGGTTGGATTTCTTTTAAAACATCTTTTAATTGTGCCCAAAACAAAACAAAAAAAATTCATCATAAAATATACAATTTGATTAACCTTGATTCACTTGAAGGAACCGTTGTGGTTGTCTGGGGCAACATAAAATGCCTTTGCTGCTGCTATGGCAGAGTCCCCTCTCTTGACAATTTTCTGAAGCTCCTCAACTTTTTCCAACAAGGATGCAACATTTGAATTGGTACATTGAACCACGTTTGCAGTATCTAGAGCATTGCATAACTGAAACAAAGGATACAAAAACAAATTAATAAAACAAGCTGAAGATGATGATAATAATAATAATAATAATAATAATGGGAGAAGAAGAAATTGAGAGGCATAGAGCAATCGAGACCTTCAATGTGAGAGAGGTCCAAGAATGGTCGGTGGCATCGACTGCGGAGTTCAAGTGATTGTAGTTTTCCTGAAACAACAGGAAGGAAGAACGTTAAACGCAAAATTAGGAATTTGAGAAGGGGGTGAGAAATGGGAGAGCGGAACCTGAAAGAGTTTGGTGAGGTCGAGAATCGTTTTAGAGAGAGCGAGCAAGCGAGAGAGAGGCTTTCTTCACCGCTCGACCTTGTTGGGGAGAGAAAGTGAAACCGCGAATTGAAGAAACGCACTTCTCTGGGTTATCTGAGCGATTGTTGCGGAGAGAGAGTGACGTTGTTGATTCAAAAATTAGGGTTCCATGAGAAACAGTGAGAAATGATGGGAAATGAGAAGAAAATATTTTCTCCAAAAATAAAAATAAAAATTAGTTTTGAAGGAGAAAATATTTATTTTTTAAATTTTATTTTTTTAAATAAAAATCTGATCTCATTAATTGTCCATCTAATTTTTTTATTCAATGGATTTTATAATTTTTATTTAGGGTGATCAAAAAAATGTTTTATCCAAAAATATAAAAAAAATAGTTTTGGAGGAGAAAATATTTATTTTTTAAATTTTATTTTTTTAAATAAAAATCTGATCTCATTAATTGTCCATCTAATTTTTTTATCCAATGGATTTTATAATTTTTATTTAGGGTGATCCAATGGATTTAAAAAAATAGTGGATGGATGACTAACCATTCATCAAGTTAAATGGATGGATTGGATCCAATCCAATTATTTTTTTTATTTGTAATGGATGGATTGGATGGATTTCTCTATGGATGGATTGGATAAATGATGGATAAATGGATGGAATTGTCACCCCTAAGTTTCACCAACGAGCACACCCTTATTCTCCATAGGGTCATTCTCCAATAGGATTAGATCAAAATGGTCATTAGGCACTGTCATGAAAATCTCCCCACTGCAAGCATTTGCAAGACCGTTCCTCCTTACATAGTCTGTAGTGTATGGCTCGACAATACGGACCGTGCAGCAGCGGTAAAGATCTCTGTGACAACAAACGCACAAACAAGAAACACGCTTCTGACCAGAAGTTTGAAAATTACAATCACACACTTCAAGTAAGTTGTGCGAAAGAATATTTGATTGGAATTGTGAGGCAAGTATCACTATATCCTTTTAAAGAGGATATTAACATTTAAAAAATAAACTAATGTTATTACTGTAACGGCTATTTCCTTATTCTAAAAACGACTATTTCCTTCCACGTAAGAATTTTAAACTGATAGCATTACTCTAACGGCTATTTCCTTATTCTAAAAAAAAGGTTATTTCCTTCCAGGCAAGAACTTTAAATGGTAAGCGAAATATAGCCGTTGGATTATTTTATCTGATCGGGAAAACTATTTGTTAGACAAATAGGGCTTGGGCAAATATTTGTATTTTGTTTTTAGGGTTAAATATGTTTTTGGTTCCCGTAAAATAAGTAGATTTTGATTTTGGTCCCTATAAATTTTTTTCTTTGATTTTCATCCCTCTAAAATACGAAAGTGTTGTTTTTGGTCCCTGTCGTCATGTTATGTCCGTTAACTACTTATGTGTCTTACGAAAGGTCACATGGCCATCCCAGGTGACGCTCACTGATGTATGTGATGTTATGTTAGCATGTAACTACCAAAAAAAATTTCCCTGATCCTTAATATAAATTTTGTTTATCTGCCCTTAAATGAATACTAGGGATAAAAAATAGTGATTTCTGGTTTTAGAATGATGAAAATCAAAGAAAAATATTTTACAGGGAACAAAATCAAAATTCATTCATTTTACAAGGACCACAAACAATACTTTTAAATTTTGGAGAGATGAAAACTAAAGGAAAATTTTTTGAGGGACCAAAACAAATTCAGCCATTTTATAGGGACCAAAAACGTATTTAACCTTCTTCTTGTCAACAATTCACTTTCCTAATTAAAAAAAGTCAAGTAATGCTACTTCTCATGGGGGAAAAACCTCGTCAACATAATGAATGCACACGAGTCGAAAAATTAGAAAACACTAAAATTCATGACTTGTTGTTTGACGTAAAACATGGATTGCTACTTGCTGGCCAATCACACCGGTTCGTGATGCTTCGCGAAAATAGTTTCTTGAGATGAAAAGCATTTTCCTTCTCGAATTACTACTACTTGTATTTCCATTTATATTATGTTTCGGACTGCGCCAAGCCCAATCCAGAGGAACGCCAACCTCCGCGGCCCAATGTCCTTGCCTGATAGCGACGACTCCCATCTCGCGTCGCTTTGACGCCACCAAACTGGGACCGTCGATTAGATCAATAGACTACAGCAAATCACGATCAACATGATGACTCAATCACCATCCACCTACTCTAGACCCTAAAGGGGAATCATATAAAAGGAGGGCCTACAAGGAAAGAAGGGATGTTTCATTACATCATATTGACCTCATCAGAGAATATACTGACTTGATCATCGGAGTGCTTTTGCAGGTACCCACCTTGCTCTCCGTCATCATACCCACCGGCTCACGGTGGCTACAACGATTCCGACCAGATCCACGTTCCTTGTTTGGAACATTGGCGACCACAGTGGGAGATTTACTTCCTACTAAACAGATCTCTCCGATCACACAATGACTGACCCGTCACAACCAGTCCGCCGGTCTACCAGGCACAACCCTGGGTCTTGCCCTCCGTCGCCTCAGGTTGACGGACAGTTGGTTTCTGTCACACCGGAACCAGCCATGCTCCCCATTACTATGGAGGAAGTCCCGATGTCACCACTTCCTCACGGTGAAGCTCCGCCAGCTCCTACAATGACTCAACCACCCGTCGATATTCAACCATCTCTTCTGGAGAACGTCCTCTCGATCATCCAGAGACAAACTCAGATGATCGAGGATCATAACCGCAGAATCGCAAGGATGGAGACCCAACAGGCTGAGATCTCTGCTCGCGCCATCACGTAACCTAGATCTCGTCGCAAATCTCGATCGCCATTCAGATCTGGAGAGTCCAGAACCGAAAGGCACCGCGAGAATCCTAGATCCGGAGAATTCCACCGATCCACCGCTGGAGGACACCGTACCATTGGGTCACCGCGTCGTGAAAGGTCAAGTGAACGATCTCCCCCAAGGAGGGAGACGCACCACCGATCGTCACACGCTGGCAGAACCACGGACCGGTCGCCGACCAGAAGGCATCACACTTCACCATATTCCATGGTTCTGAAAACTGGACTGGACCGGCCGGTCGAACCGGTTCAACCGGGAACGGGTCTCCAGTCCGATTTAACAGAACCATAGAACTGTTTTGACAGAGAACCGGGACAGAATCGGAAGAATCGATGCGAAACCGGCCAAACCGGTGAAAACCGGCGGTCACGCAGTTGGAACCAGTTCCTTAAACTATATTTTTTCTTTAAAAAAAAATCCTCAAAACGACGTCGTTTTTGGTTTATTTCAGTTTCTCACTTTCTCTCAAACTCTTCCTCTCATCTCTCATGATCAATGAGTCACTATTTCACAGCCTTTCAGGCCCAAAAAACCTAAAATAACAGCTTCTCTCCACGGCCCAGATCGCTGAAGTCCGGCGGTCACACCATCGCGGTGTCTCGTCCAGCACCATTCCTGTTCTCATTCTCAACCGCGCTTCCTTTTTGTTCTGGCACAGCCCAATGTCAACTGAACAAGTTCCCCAAATTCTTTGCTCTGCTCCTTTACTTTTTTTCCCCGCTAGTTTCCTTTTTCCGCGTTGTTCGTTGTTTCGGTGCAGCACGTAGCTTTGTTTTTGCGCTGGACCAGCACCGTTCGTTTTCTCTGCTTCCTAAGTTTGTTTGCCTTTTGTTTGCTACTTTTGTGTGCATCTTTAATTAATTCTTTATGCTTATTTTGTTTGACAACCAGATTTTTGTTTTTATATGCTTTGTCATTCTAAATGTGTCCACATGGAGAAAACGTGAAACAGGAACTAGCCAAACAATTTATTAGCCAAACATGAAGTTAAACTTATTAATAAGTCATGAAGTTATAAATTTTTTGTTAATTTTGTTTAATATTGTATATTTTTTTTGACCAATGTTTAATATTGTATATTATATTATATTATATTAAAAATTAAAAAAATATTATTTAATTACCACCTGTTAAACCACGGTTGAACCATTGAACCTTGAACATGTGCCTTTACCGGTTCAGTGACCGGTCCGGTATTCAAAACATTGCCATATTCTCAGAGGAGATCTATGTCGCGTCGATCACCGTACGTATCATTGGCTTCAAACGAAAGCACGTTGTGACACCCTTATTTATTTATTTATAATATTATCCCATGATCACGCGTAAGTAATAATAATAAAACTCAAGAAATACACGAAAGAAACTTTTCATTATATATATATATTATACATTAAGTTTGTTTACATACAAGGGTTCCATACTCGGAACCTCCAAAAAAATAATATACAACTCTATCAAAAAAAAAAACCTAAGGAGTACAAAAAGTGTTTACTCTAGACAAAAGTCAAAATACAACAGTCCACCAAGTAGCCTCCTACCTCTGGTCCGGCCTAGGGATCCTAATACGAAAACGTGGCAGAAGGCAGGAATTTCTAGTGTGAGGATGTCCCTGGAACCTAGCTCTCATAGGGTTTACCCTAGAAAATGAGGGAATAGTCGACTCTGACCGACGCATTCCCCTGACTCTAACACTATCTCTAAACACACTAAAAGACCCCGACGACGATGGTAAAACATGGCAATATCACCTAGGTTCACGCCACATGCGGTTAAACGGTAACCACTGAGCAATCCTGAAATCTCCAACGAAAGAGGTCCTCGGTGACCCCAAAAGACGAAAAAAATACTAACTAGTCCTGTATAAATGACTACATGACGGTTATAGTCAATCTCCCAACTATCCCCGTCCATATCGTGGTAATATACTTCAAAATCACCCTAGACTGGGATGCTCGGGTTCTGTAACATCGTCGGATGGAAGTAGTGGGACATCTTTACCCTTTTTAGAACCTTCTGAATCTAAGCACACATAACACAACAAAGAAAACAATACACAAAACATAGGAGATAAGAACACTATACACCAATCAAAAGGGAAAAGTAGTAGAATAGAATATGTGAAGAATAGTTCACACATCTCCCAATCAACTATTAAGATCATCACCTAGCTACCCATGTCTGTATATCTCATGTGTTATTAATTATGTGGCCACTCTACCTACTTTCATAATAACGGCTCCACCTTAGCTTTATATTTTCCCCCCACCAACTTGTGGGTAGGATAAGTCAGTTGTCCATCCCTCTATCCCGCTCATCGTACCCCTAAGAGTGCATTCCTGCTCCCCAATTTCGATGATAGGAACAGGTGTCGGGGTGGTACTCGGGATAGGCACTATGGACGATGATACAACGGTACTTCGTCAGGATGACCAGGCTACCCGACGTCCCGACACAGTGGCGGCCAAACCACTGGTCACCTAGGAGCCTTGTCGGACCCAGACTATCCCCAAGGACCGACGTGTCCTGTACTGGCTGTATCATGGCCGCACTCTGGCACCTGACCTCGAACACAACCTATGTGTCTGGCGGTGGTTTCCAACTGAACAACCATTCATATTATCTTTCCTTATATTCAGATTTCCATTTCTGACTACTCGACTCATCAGTTTATTCAAATCAACACTTAATGTTTTATTCATAACAATCTCCCACATCAACGTAAACAACATATTATATCTCAACAGTAGCTAAATAATTAAATAGCAACAAGAAACAGTGTACAAACAACCCTAACGTCGCTTAGGCGACCAACTACTAACATGTCATCAAACAGCACACACACAACAACCATTCGTAAGTTGTCTACCCTAGGGTTTTTACACAACAAATACCTATGGTTGATGGGCTATTGACTGCTATCCTTAGCAGTCATAGTCACAACACTCCTCCTAGGGTGTTGGGGCATCAACCCCTAGTAGGGCTTGGGCCACCCTACTTCCTATTCTACACCTATCCTATTCCTACTATCCCTAGTGTATAAAGTCCAGATCTCCCTATACCTGGCTTAGTAGACTGCTGTCGCCCGCGTCCCATTGCTCTTCCTCCTCCCCGATCTCCCTTTGCACCTCCAAGGACTATTTGGAGTGACTCGTGAAATGGGTAGAGGCGAGCTCTATATATAGGCATAAATTGGTCTCATCGCGTCACGAAGGACGCAGACACAATCACTCATCGCGTCATGAGGAGGACACGTGTCAAGCGATCTGTGGCACTAATCACCGCCTTTCGCATCGACTTACCTCGCATCGCGACCCACTTATTCCTTATCCCCGTCGCGTCGTAAGCAACCTAATTTTAAAATAATCTGATTTTCTTAATTCCTAAGGCTTCTTAGGGTATTTTGGGACCATTTTTAACCCTTTTCACCTATTTATTATTTTAGGACTTCTCTAAATATTTCCTTGGTCTATTTTATTTTCTCAGGATGTCACACACATCACCTCGCCGCATGAGAAGGTACGACGATGATGACCTCCTCAAGGCCGGACCGTTCACAGAAGAAATCACATTGTTTCTAATTCATCACTCGTTCACCGACATTCGAGCTGTAAGATAGAACCGGGGATCCCGACGAGCACATCGGCCGCTTCGACACCATCATGAAATATCAGAGCGCTAAGGGAGCGGTTAAATGCAAGTCGTTAACTTTGACTCTATCGAAAATAGCTTTAGTTTGGTTTCAGGGGTTGAAACTGAGCTCCATCAGATTGTGGGGCGAACTCAGCAGGAGATTCACCTACCATTTCATCACTTCTCGGCCTCAACCCAGGTTAGAAGCAACCATTGCTGCTATTCGGCAAGGGGAAAATGAACCCCTAAGGATACATCGAGAGGTTCCCCCAAAAGGCCATGCTGGCTAGGGAAGTCCGGGAAGACATGAAGATGTAACTACTCCAACAGGGGTTGATCAAGAAAAGTTTGTTCCACATCCATATCGGAGTCAATCGACCACGCGATTACAACGACCTTTTGTGCCGTGCCAAAAGGTTCATCGGCTATGAGGAACAGTGCATGCTGACCGATCAGGGAGAAGTAGCACAAGGAAAGGATCAACCCACAAGGAGTCTAAACCTAAAAAGGAGAAAGATTCCAAAAGTTCGGTAATTTAATACACCAAATACAGACCATTGAACACCTCCCAGGCCACATCCTCGAAGAGTGTCTGCACACGAAATTCAAGGACGTCGGGATTAAACTCCCGAACCAGATAAAACAAAGGCCAGATACAGATAAAACAAAGTAATGTTGATGGCATCGCAACAACGGTCACAATACTAAAGATTGTTTCTAGTTAAAGGATGTTGTCGAGCAGCTGGTAAGACGTGGAAAGTTGCAGAAGTACGCCCACAAAAAGCCGGGGAGGAAGAGGTTAAGGTCTCTCGTGCCTCGCGTTCATAATGCCTCCACGAGTCGAGACGCCAGGTGTAGGGTTGATGACGAGGAAGACCAAACCCAAACTACCTCGATCGCTATGGTCATTACCGGAGGGCCTAACAGACCGGGCGACCCGTCCATCAGGACCGAGAAAAGAAAATTTAAAGACATCGCAGTAGCTGCGGTTAATGCCAGTTACTCTCCTATCGATCGTCTGAAGTCAAGTAGACCCCTGCTGGCCTTTTATGATGAAGACTTGATAGGAGGAGAGCCCAACAAGGATATTCCCCTCTTAGTTCGTGCAAAGATGGCGAATATCGACGTCAGGAGGATTCTCATCGACCAGGGGAGTTCCGTCAACATCATGTACAAGGGATTATTTAATACGCTGAAACTTTCTAAGGACCTCCTTATACCTTATGAAGGAATGGGCTTACAAGGTTTCAACGGAACCAAGACGATGCCGATGGGTTATGTCGAGTTAATGGTGACCTTTGGTGCATATCCGAAGTTAAAAACAGTGAAGGTACAGTTCTTAGTCCTCCCATGCAATTATGACTATAACTGTATCCCATGCAATTATGACTAACTATAACTGTATTGTCGGCAGACCTACTCTAGCCGCTTTCGGAGCAGTGACATCGACAATCCATTTGAAAATGAGGTTCCACATCGCCAGCGGCGAAATCGTCACCCTAAGTGGGGACCTGGAGGCAGCAAGAAGATATTTCGAGATAAGCCTCAAAAGGACGCAAGTTGATCAGGTAGGAAAGATCTCGACAACTGCGAAACATTCGTCGTCCGGACACGATGTAATGCTGAAGATGTTGACCCCTGTTTTGGGGCCGAAGACTGATCAGTGCATTTTAATGCACCCTTTATAGCTTTGCATTTGGTGTTTTTGATTGTGTTATGTACCTAATATCTAAGTCTTAGCACATTTCTAGACTTTGGGTCTTAATTGAGCAGTATAGTAATTTATTGATTAACTTTTGTGTTTACTGCATATTGACCCCTGTCTACTCTGTAGGCCATAACTTTGGCTACAGTTATCCGATTGAGGCGTGTGAGCATGCGTTGGAAAGCTAAGGAACAGAGCTACAATTCTTCTGTTGGGCACGAAACCCAATTCTATTGTCTTCAATGTCAAAACTGCGAATTACGGACGCAGTAAAATGTAAAACGGGTTTTGGGCCTAATTTTGGTCGTTTATCGGGCTTTTATCTTATAACCCATTAAGGGATTTAGGTTGTTCTTGAGCTGAGACTTAAAAAGGACTAATCAGCCGTTTTATCCTATCAGACGTTTTATTTTTACAAAACTGTTGTGCCCTAGCCGTCATGGAAGCCTAAGCTCCTAAGTTGATTCATCGGTGAAAGGTTGTCGTTACAGATTTTGAGGTTCGGTGCCTAATGTTTAATACAATTTTGTTTTAATTTCTTCAATTCCATCTCTATCAATTTCGAATTTGGTTTGAATGTATGCAATCTATTCAGTTCATTTTCTGCTTAGTTAATTGTTCTGTCTTCATTGTGAAATGCGATTCAGCTGTGTATGAACGCTTGATTATATGCATCTGTTTCGTAACTTTTATTATTTCGAATTAGTTGACTGCTTAAATTAATTGATTCGAGTAGAAATTGATAGAGGGTTTATTAGAATTCTGTTATGATATTGGTTGCGTTTTTAAACGGCGCTTGTCCGCTCCGGTGACCGATTGAACCCGTTGTTTTGGCGCTTGCTTGAAACGGTGTGAATTCGTATAAACTGATTAAAGCTTGTTTAGTTAGTTTATGTCAACTGTGAATTTGAAATTGAATGAATTGTTATTATTTAGAACCTGTGATAAATCCAAGACGAGCACCCGGAAACCGGTGAATCAATTGTCTCTCTAATTTGATAATTCTCTCAACAGAAACTGTTTTCACAACCCCCCCTTTTTCGTTATTGTTGATTTTTGTACTTCCTGAATTTGGTAATTTTGGTGTTAGAGGTTCTCGTGAGACGACCAAGGTCTCTTGCCTTGAATACTATAAGTAAATCTTTTAATTATTTTGACCCGCGTACGACCGCTGATCAAATTGGCGCTGTTGCCAGGGACCTCTAATTAGAGATTACCAACCTCAGGACCCACTAATTACTGACGTTTCTTGCTTTGTTTTTGTTGTGTTTCCAGGTCTTGTTACAGGTTGTAGGCGCCGAGACTGCTGATTCTAGGGTTTGTAGGCGAAAATAATAAAAAAGTCGGTTTTCGGGCAATCTCGTCAGATTGCTCCGAAACCACAGCTGAAAAATCCGGAAAAAATCCAGGATCAATAGTCCCGTAGCAGAGACTGCTTACGGGACAACGAGCTCAAAATCCCAAATTCCCTTGTTTTCTATTTTTAATTAATTTTTTTAATTTTTCATATCTCCAAAAAAATCCAAAAAAAAATTGCAAATCTTTCTTTTGATTTAATTAGATTTTTCGTGGTACTTTTATAATTTTTAGGTTAGATTTTAGTCGTTTTCTATTTTTTGCATTCATTTTAGCGTAGGGACATAGTTGGTATTTCTAGAATTATTGCATTTTCCTATTCCTTGCTACATACAGTGCATGACCAGGTCCAATACTGTTAACTTGCATCCTTTTGACCCTGATATTGAGAGAACATTACATCGTAGACTTAAGGATCATATAGAAGTTAGTGGTAGTGATAGTGACAGCATTTTTAGTCATAATCTATTTGATTCTGATTCTGATTTTGATCCTGATTCTGTTAACATGGCTGATAGAACACTTAGGGAACTTGCTGCACCTGATGTTACTTACAATGCTCTGTGTATTAATTATCCCGAAGTGGCTGTTCCTTTTGAGTTAAAATCCGGTTTAATACACTTATTGCCAAAGTTTAGTGGTCTTGCAGGTGATGATCCGCACAAACATCTTAAGGAGTTCCACATTGTGTGCTCGACCATGAAGCCCCAAGGAATTCTAGAGGAGCACATTAAACTGAGGGCCTTCCCCTTCTCACTCCAAGATGCAGCCAAGGATTGGTTGTATTACCTTCAACCAGGTTCTGTTGAAAATTGGAATGCCTTGAAAAAGTTGTTCCTAGAGAAGTTCTTTCCTCGTCGAGTATCGCCTTCAATCGAGAAAAGAGATATGTGGCATCGTGCGTAACCCCACCGAAGTCTTTACATGAATCTGGGAGAGATTTAAGAAGTTGTGTGCAAGCTGTCCTCATCATCAAATCTACGAGCGATTACTCATCCAAAGATTTCTACGAGGGTTTATTGCCCATGGACAGAAATATTATGGATGCTGCTAGTGGAGGGGCACTTGTAGACAAAACCCCAACAGATGCAAGAGCTTTAATAGAAAATATGTCCATCAACTCCCAACAATTCACAACCAGAAGCAATTATGCAGTTCTAACAATGGGAGTGAATGAGATACAGGCTACTA
The DNA here is from genome assembly GCA_037113605.1 of Calophaca sinica. NCBI lineage: Eukaryota > Viridiplantae > Streptophyta > Magnoliopsida > Fabales > Fabaceae > Calophaca > Calophaca sinica. Next base: position 109,597 of record JBAFXK010000027.1, read on the forward strand.
GTGAAAAGAACTTGGAAAACAGGTTGGAAGAACTCACAGCTTTGGTAAAAAAATTGGTAACAGGTCAGACAGCAAGGGTTTGCGGTATTTGCACCTCTGCAGAGCACCCCACAGATGCATGTCCTACACTGCAAGAGGACCCTAATGCTGACACCCCTCAAGCATATGCGACTAACATCTTTAACCCTCAAGCCAATGTTGATTTGTCCTCTAACAGGTACCACCCAAACTGAAGGAACCATCCTAACCTTAGATGGGGAAATCAAGTCGCACAACAACAATTCAGCAAAGAAAATAATCCACCGCAAGTCGCCAGCCCGAACCTTCATTAGAGGATCTAGTTAAGCGGATGGCTGCCCAAAACCTCCGGCCCAACAGAGAACAGATGCCTCAATTCAGAATTTGCACACACAGATGGGACAGATGGCTACCACAATTAATCAGATGCAAGCCCGGGGGGCAAACCAACTGCCAGCTCAAGCAGTGGTCAATCCGAATGCACCAAACCCCAATGTTAGTGCCATCACATTGAGATCTGGGAAGGCTGTTGACACCCCAAAGGTGCCTGAAACCATTGTTTTGAAAAATAATAAGGCACCTAAGCATATTTCTGATGAACAAGAAGTGCCCCTCCCTTTCCCTCATAGAGCAGTGCGTACAAAATAACAGGATGAGGGAGAGAGGGATAAGGAGATCTTGGATACTTTTAGGAAGGTGGAAGTGAACATTCCCCTTCTTGAGGCAATCAAGCAGATTCCAAGATATGCCAAGTTTCTGAAAGAGTTGTGTACACATAAGAGGAGGCTGAAAGGGAATGAAAAGATAAACATGGGGCATAATGTTTCAGCCCTCTTCCAATCCATTCCCCAAAAGTGCAAGGATCCAGGGACTTTTGCCATTCTATGCACCATAGGCAACAATCAGTTTGATGATGCCATGTTAGATCTAGGAGCTTCAATCAATGTAATGCCTACATTTGTTTTTAACTCTCTTGCTCTTGGACCTCTGCAGGAAACAGGTGTTACCATTCAGCTTGCAAATAGAAGCAGTGCTCGGCCTGCTGGACTGGTTGAGGATGTTCTTGTTAAAGTTGATGACCTTATTTTCCCTGCAGATTTTTATATTCTGGATATGAAAGCAGAGACTAAGTCCAGCAGGTCACCCATCATTTTGGGCAGGCCATTCTTGAAAACTGCCAAGGCAAAAATTGATGTTGGTACTGGGACTCTTTCCATGGAATTTGGTGATAGCGTTGTAAAATTTAATATCTTTGATGCTATGAAACACCCCATGGAAGAGCATTCCCTTTTTCATATTGAATCGCCGATTTGGTTGATGATGTTTATTCCGATGTTATTCTGCAGATTTTCCTTCATTGGTCGATTTTCTTGCCGACAAGTGTTACTTGTGATTGTTGCACTAACACTCATACTTGTCTTTGAAGTTGAAATTTGTTTTGCCAGGTTGACACTTTGCCTAATGTCCCCAATGACATAGGCTTTGTTGCGAATGTAGCTTCGCTACTAAGATTCTCGCCTCTATTGAAAAACCACCGGTTCTAGAGCTTAAGCCACTCCCCAAAGAGTTAAAATATGCATATTTAGAGGAGTGGTGATTTACCTGTTATTATTGCGACTAACCTTGATTACGAGCAGAAGAGAAGTGCAGATGCTTTGAAAAAATACAAAAAGGCCATCGGATGGACCTTAGCCGATATTCCTGGTATTAGCCCATCCATGTGTATGCAGGATTTTACTTGAGGATGGGGCGAAATCTATTAGGCAGCCCAGGCGCTTAACCCATTAATCTTAGATGTTGTGAAAAGGAGGTGACCAAACTCCTCTGGTCGACATCATATACCCAATTCGATAGTCAATGGGTAAGCCCGGTCAAGTGGTTCCGAAAAAGAGTGGTCTCACAAAGGTGAGGAATGAAAATAATGAACTCATCCCCCACAAGGGTTCGTAATAGCCGAGAGTTGTATATTGATTACGTGAGACTTAACCAGGCAACCAGAAAGGATCACTTTCCTTTGCCGTTCATTGATCAGATACTTGAACGGTTGGCTGGTAAGTCACATTATTGTTTTCTTGATGGTTTTTCAGGTTACTTTCAGATCCATATTACACCAGAGGACCAAGAAAAGACCACATTCACTTGCCCTTTTGGCACTTTTGCCTATAGGAGGATGCCTTTTGGCCTATGCAATGCACCTGGGACTTTCCAGCGCTGCATGATTAGTATTTTTGCTGATTTGATAAAAAATTGCATAGAAGTGTTTATGGATGATTTTACTGTTTATGGTTCTTCATTTGATTCATGTTTGAGTAGTTTGGATAGAGTTTTGCAGAGATGCATTGAAACTAACCTTGTTCTGAATTATGAAAAATGCCATTTTATGGTAGGACAAGGTAATGTTTTAGGGCATGTGATCTCTGAAAAAGGAATGCAAGTAGATCCTGCCAAGATTGAAGTGATTTCTAGTTTGCCTTACCCATCTTGCATTCGTGAGATTCGTTCATTTCTTGGTCATGCAGGTTTTTACAGGCGCTTTATCAAGGATTTCAGCAAGATCGCTCTTCCATTGACAAACTCTTTGCAAAGAATGTTAGCTTTACATTTGATGATAAATGCAAGCAGCCTTTGATTGTATCAAGAAGTCCTTGACTTCTACTCCCATCATTCACCCACCGATTGGACCTCCCCTTTGAAATCATGTGTGATGCATCTAATTATGCATTAGAGGCGGTTCTAGCACAAAGAGTTGACAAGGTCGCCATGTTATTTATTATGCTTCTAGGACTTTAGATGTCGTGACAAATTAACTACACCACCACGTAAAAGGAGCTTTTGGCAATTGTATTTGCTCTTGATAAGTTCCGATCATATTTGCTTAGTTCCAAGGTGGTTGTTTTTACTGACCATACAAACTTTGAAATTTCTTTTAAAGAAACCAGAGGCAAAGCCAAGATTGATAAGGTGGATGTTGCTCCTCCAAGAATTTGATTTGGAGATTAAAGATAAGAGCGAGCGAAGAACTTAGTGGTCGACCACTTAAGCGGGATAGAGAGGTCGAGGATTCCCTCCCACTCCATGATGACTTTCACGATGAGCGGCTCATGCAAATGCATGAGGTAACTCCTTGGTATCTTTGATATAGTTAATTATCTTGTGGGTGGAGCCTTACCCCACATGCATCCAAGGCACAGTACATAAACTCAAAAGTGATGCAAAATATTTTGTGTGGGATGATCCCTATTTGTGGAAGTTTGGTAGTGACCAGGTTATTAGGCGATGTGTACCTTACCATGAGGTTCCATCCATTCTTCAATTCACATGCTTCTCGGGTAGGTGGACACTTTGGTCCTCGTGGACAAATGAGAAAAGTCTTAGACTCAGGTTTCTATTGGCCCACCATTTTTAAAGATGCATTTGAGACTTTCCGCACTTGTGAGCAGTGTCAAAGAGTCGGGATGGCAATCACTCGTAGGAGTGAAATGCCTCAAGACCCATGCTTTTTGTGAGGTATTTGATGTTTGGGGATTGATTTCATGGGCCCCTTCTGCTTCTTTTGGTTTTACTTATATCACGCTTCATTGTTGATTATGTTTCCAAATGGGTGGAGGCAAAAGCCACCCGTACTAATGATTCTAAAGTTGTTGTGGATTTTGTCAGTCCCAAATTTTTTGCAGTTTGGTATTCCAAGAGCCATCATAAGTGACCAAGGTTCTCATTTCAGATCGCACCATGGAAGCTTTGCTTAAGTATGGGGTGGTGCATAGGGTTTCTACACCTTACCACCCCCAAACTAATGGGCAAGCCGAGATTTCAAACAGAGAAATTAAACAAATTCTAGAAAAGATGGTGCAACCAAGCAGAAGGACTGAGCCGCAAGCTAGAAGAGGCTCTTTGGGCTCATTGAGCGACTTACAAAACACCAATAGGGATGTCTCCCTTTAGACTTGTGTTTGGTAAGGCATGCCACCTCCGGTGGAGATAGAGCACCGTGCTTATTGGGCGGTAAAAGGTTGTAATCTTGAACTGGAAAAAGCAGGTAAAGAGAGAAAGCTTCAATTGCAACAACTTGAGGAGCTTAGGCTAGAAGCCTATGAGAATTCCAGAATTTACAAGGAGAAAACTAAGCATTTCCATGACAAGATGATTTCTAGGAAGGAGTTCTCCATTGGGCAAAAAGTCTTGTTGTTCAACTCCCTGAAAATTATGGTAGGAAACTTAGATCCAAGTGGATTGGCCCGTTTGTTATTACTAATGGTTTTCCTCATGGTGCAGTTGAAGTTAAAAGTGAGGCGACAAACAAAATTTTCAAAGTCAATGGACAACGCCTCAAAGTATTCCATGAGAGTTCCGCATTTGAAGATGCACCCATAGAAGAACTCTCATTAGAACATCCCACCTACACTGCAGTTTGACCAGGGAGTCCCTCCTCCTTACTCTTGTTTTATGCTTGTTGTTTTCATTGAGGACAATGTATGATTTAAGTGTGGGGGTGTCTTTTAGTAGCTTAGTAGTTTTGTTTTTGTTTTTGTTTTGAGTAATTTGTTAAAAAAAATAATAATAATTGGATGCATTTTCATTGGGTTTCTTGGTTTGTATGAGTGGGGAGTGATTTCACTATTCTAGGACTATAGGTCTTATGGCATGATATGGATGACTTCCGTGCATTCTTAGTGTGATAAGTTGGTTTGGAATATTAAATTGTGCATCTTTTGTGATAGATATTTTCCTTGGTGAGTTTTGGGCCTTATAATGGATGGAATACATTTTGCCATTCTCTTTCTTTCTTGAGTGATTTCACTCATGATTGTTGGTTACTCTAAAACTTGACTTGACTCTTGTTGAAACTCTTGTTCACATGCATGCATTGAAATGATCTAGGCAATTTTTGTCCTTTTTAGCCACTAGCCAAATAAGCCTGCCTTGCAACTATCCCTTTGTTTAGCCCCTTTGAGCCTAGTTATCCCATTCTTTGTTATATGGCTCATTACAAGCCTAAAAGTGAAAAACAATGTTATGACCCAATCTTAGGGAATTAAGGAGCTTTGAAAAAAAAATGATGAATAAATTTCCAAAGTGTGGGGGGCTCAGAATTGTGGTTGTAAAAAAAAAAAATATGTATTGTTGTGCTTCATTGCTTCATTGAAAAAAAAAAAGAGAAGAAAAAGAAATAGAAAAAAAAAACACAAAAGAGTAGTGGAGCATATCAATTTCGAAAAAAATAATGGATTGAATTGTGGTTGAAATGTCCCCCCATGATTATTTGGTAATTGTTTTCCATTGCTCCTCTATCCTCTTTGATTTTATAGCCTAGTTCCCCTTTCAATTATCCCACCTTGACCTTGGCCCCATTATAACCTTAATAAAGACCTTTTGATCTTTGTGTGCATGAGTTTCAAGTGTGGATGTTAGAGTCTTGTCAAGCCTATGGTAGTGCTAGCTTCCATGATGTACTTTGAGTGTAAACACGAGCCTAGACACTTGAGAGTTTGAGAGAAATGCTTTCTTGTGAGGATTCTATCACTTTTGATGCACTCTTTGGTTATTCTATCCTCTTGGTTGCTTTGAAGGTAATTAGATGTTGTTCATGATTGCCATGAGTCCTTGAAACCTTGAATGAGCATTTTGCTTGCCACTTTGTATCCTTGGGATTCATTGGAAATGCATCTTTGCTTTGTTTTGTGTGTTTTGCCCAGAGTGCAAAACCTTAAGTGTGGGGGAATTTGATCAGTGCATTTTAATGCACCCTTTATAGCTTTGCATTTGGTGTTTTTGATTGTGTTCTGTACCTAATATCTAAGTCTTAGCACATTTCTAGACTTTGGGTCTTAATTGAGCAGTATAGTAATTTATTGATTAACTTTTGTGTTTACTGCATATTGACCCCTGTCTACTCTGTAGGCCATAACTTTGGCTACATTTATCCGATTGAGGCGTGTGAGCATGCGTTGGAAAGCTAAGGAATAGAGCTACAATTCTTCTGTTGGGCTCGAAACCCAATTCTGTTGTCTTCAATGTCAAAACTGCGAATTACGGACGCAGTAAAATGTAAAACGGGTTTTGGGCCTAATTTTGGTCGTTTATCGGGCTTTTATCTTATAACCCGTTAAGGGATTTAGTTTGTTCTTTGAGCTGAGACTTAAAAAGGACTAATCAGCCGTTTTATCCTATCAGACGTTTTATTTTACAAAACTGTTGTGCCCTAGCCGTCATGGAAGCCTAAGCTCCTAAGTTGATTTATCGGTGAAAGGTTGTCGTTACAGCTTTTGAGATTCGGTGCCTAATGTTTAATACAATTTTGTTTTAATTTCTTTAATTCCATCTCTATCAATTTCGAATTTGGTTTGAATGTATGCAATCTATTCAGTTCGTTTTCTGCTTAGTTAATTGTTCTGTCTTCATTGTGAAATGCGATTCAGCTGTGTATGAACGCTTGATTATATGCATCTGTTTCGTAACTTTTATTATTTCGAATTAGTTGACTGCTTAAATTAATTGATTCGAATAAAAATTGATAGAGGGTTGATTAGATTCTGTTATGATATTGGTTGCGTTTTTAAACGGCGCTTGTCCGCTCCCGTGACCGATTGAACCCGCTGTTTTGGCGCTTGCTTGAAACGGTGTGAATTCGTATAAACTGATTAAAGCTTGTTTAGTTAGTTTATGTCAACTGTGAATTTGAAATTAAATGAATTGTTATTATTTAGAACCTGTGATAAATCCAAGACGAGCACCCGAAAACTGGTGAATCAATTGTCTCTCTAATCTGATAATTCTCTCAACAGAAACTGTTTTCACAAACCCCCCCTTTTTTCGTTATTGTTGATTGTTGTACTTCATGAATTTGGTAATTTTGGTGTTAGAGGTTCTCGTGAGACGATCAAGGTCTCTTGTCTTGAATACTATAAGTAAATCTTTTAATTATTTTGACTCGCGTACGACCGCTGATCAAAGACGTCAAAATCAAGACCAAGGACATCAGTGACTCGTTGGCTAAGGAACTCGCAAAGAAAATTGAAAGACCATTCCCGATGGTGAGTCCTCCTATGCTCAGATCGGGAAGGATCCCTCGCGAATGACGAAAGTAGGGGACGATCTCCTTGAGGAGATGAGAGCAAGCTTGATCAAGTTTCTCCTGGACAATGTTGACTGGACTGCCGATGAAATGCCCGGATTATCACCTGACGTGGCGTGCCACAAGCTAGCACTGAACTCGTCCACCCGATGGGTCGCGCAGAGGCGACGTCGACGGTCCCCCGAGAAAGCCCAAGCTACCGAAAAAGTTGTATCAGACTTGATCAAAGCTAATTTTGTCAAGGAAGTGAAGTATACAACTTGGTTATCAAACGTGGTACTCGTCAAAAAGTCGAACGGGAAGTGGAGGATGTGTGTCAACTATACTAACCTCAACAAGGCATGCTCGAAAGACGCATACCCACTACCCAACATCGACAAGCTTGTCGACAATTCGTCCGGTTTTTGATTCTTGTCCTTCACGGATGCATAATCAGGCTACAATTAGATATCGATGTATGAGCCTGACCAAGGGAAGACGACTTTCATGACGGAAGGCGCAAATTATTGCTACAAAGCCATGCCCTTCGGCTTAAAAAACGCAGGTGCCACGTACCAAAGAATGATGAACAAGGTCTTTCAGAAACAGATCGGGAAATTGCTTGAGGTATATATGGATGACATGATCGTTAAAACTGTCCAGGACGCAAATCACGTTGCCTCACTGAAGTTTTCTCTGAGCTCCGCAAACACAACATGTGCTTGAACCCAGACAAGTGTACCTTTGACGTGAGGGCTGGAAATTTCCTCAGGTTTTATCTAACCACAATAGGAATTGAGGCCAATTCGGACAAGTGTCGAGCAATCACCGAGATGAAGGAACCGACCTCGAAAAAAGAGATACAACGATTAACTGGGATGATGGCAGCACTAACCAGGTTCATATCAACTTCAGCCTAACGTGCACTCCCTTTCTTCAAGCTCCTTAAGAAGGAGGTCCCTTTCCAGTGGACCCTTGGATGCCAAGAGGCCTTTACCCGGTTAAAAGAGATCATCTCCACTCCACCAGTCCTGAGTCGACCCCAGGAAAGGGAGACGTTATACCTTTATTTGTCTGTGACCGAAGAGGCCTTGAGCGATGTTTTGGTAAGGGAAGACATCGACGGGTAGAAACCAGTATACTTTATCAGCAAAGCCCTCCAAGGACCTGAACTGCGATATCAATGAGTAGAGAAGGTGGCTCTAGCTCTCGTCGTTTCGGCACGAAGACTTCGCCAATACTTCATGTCTCACCACATCGTGGTCAGAACTGACCAGCCGATAAAACAAATACTATCGACCCAATCTCGCAGGTCGCATGATCAAATGGTCCATTGAGCTTTTCGAGTTCGACGTCAATTACGAACCGAGAAAGGCAATTAAAGCACAGCCGCTCGCAGACTTCGTGGTGGAGCTCACGTCGAAGTCATCGTCACCTGTAGGCAAATGGACAGTCTTTGTTGATGGGTCTTCTAACCCAAAGGGAAGCAGGGTCGGTTTAAACCTTGAAAATGAGGATGGTTTGGTCGTTGAATACTCACTGGCGTTTGCATTTCCGACCTCAAACAACCAGGCCGAATATGAGGCGTGCCTAGTGTTAGGATTTTGGCAAGCGTACCAAATTAACAAAGTTAACAGTGATGATAAGGGTTGTCGTATCCTCAGGGAATCGTGTGATACTTGATGAATTCACAATTATTCTAATTAAGTCCAAAGATATCTATGTACATATCTATTTACAATATATTCCATGTTGTTGATATGTGATTTTCAAAGATGTAGTTATAAGTTTTGATTAAAATAAAACAATAACAAGTAAAGTTGATGGATAACAATATTAAAAGAAGTTGGGATTAGATTTCATCTAACCTTACTACTTATAGAATTCAATACTCATATATGACTATTTTCGTTACCAATGATATTACAAACAATGTTCACTCAATTAACAATTCCTTAGTAAAAGAGATTCTAAAATCCTCCCTTTAAATAATAATTCCTTGATTATCCAAAGAAAGACTTTGCATTAAGATTATCGTTCAAAAGTAACTAATGAATTAAGCTCTATTCCTAGTAACAAGACCCAGTAGGTGATTTCATTCAAATCTAGAATTAGAGAGTATTTTCCAATCAAACTCTAGCTCACAAATCAAGATATGAATGATCAAAACATATCAAACATTAAGAACAAAATTAAATCACTATCATTCATAAGAAAAGATAGCATATATTCATAAAGAGATTACATAAGAGTTTGGTTGATTACATCCAATTCCCAACTACAAAAGGGATTAGCTACTCATTGTCATGAGAACCAATCAAGAAATACCATAAGAAATGAGAGAAGTAAGATGAAAATCTGTCTTCCTTCGATCCCCAAAGGTTTTGATCTTCCAAGTCTTTGGTTTTTCTTTTCTCCCCAATGTCCTCTTCCATAAATGACTTCTTTTTCCTTTTATATCAGCTCCTTTCTCAAAAATAGGGAATTCTGCCGCTTAAAGAATCGCTTAGCGCAAGAAAATCGCTTAGCTAAAACAGAATTCTTCATGTTCAAGAAACGTAATTCGCTTAGCGAAATACAAATCGCTTAGGGAATTCAGGTCAGCAAAAACATCATCTTGTGAGACGAATTCGCTTAGCGAAATTCCAAGGCTAAGCGAATTTGTGACTTCAATTTTTTTCTTCCTTGAATCTTCTCCATTTCAACCTACACAGAATAACATGGAATTTAGATGAAATCTCAAAAGATTAAAATCCTATTGTCCTAATAAAAATCTTTACAAATGCTAACTTGTGGTAAGAAGACACCTTTCAATTTACAAAATTTAGTTAATAAATGCCCTATTAAGTAAAATTGACACTTATCACCTAGCCGGATTCACCTTTGCCTACGAACTTGGTGCAGTACGTGTTGTTGTTCATTCCGACTCACAACTTGTCGTCTCACAAGTTAATAGCAATTACCATGCTAAAGATCTGTTGCTACAGAAATACCTCGCCCAGGTCAAAATGCTAATGAGCCGATTTGCACAAGTTGAGTTCATACATGTGCCGAGGGAGCTGAACGTACGAGCCAACATCCTTTCTAAGCTCGCAAGCACAAAGATGCTAACCTCGCACCGGTTAGTAATCCAGGAGACGTTGACCACTCCCAGTGTCCAAGAGTCTATGGCAGAAAACTCTTCTGAAGCTCTAATCGAAGCACCGAAGGTCGCCATCGCGACTTATGTGCATAGCCTATCAATTTCGAACAATATAGACTTTGGAGACTCCTGGATGACGCCGATCTTGAAGCTCCACTATTTGGGGGAAGTACCAGCAGAACCGAAAGAAGCATCCAAGCTCCGCAGGAAAGCTTGCTCATTTTCCATTGTTGAAGGAAGGTTATGCTGAAAAGGTTTCTCCATGCCCCTGCTATAGTGTCTTGAAACGTCAGAAGCCCAATATGTGTTAGCCAAAATCCATGAAGGTATATGCAGGCAACACTTAGGCAGAAGGACCTTACAAAGAAAGCATTAAGAGCAGGGTACTATTGGCCGACTATGGAAGTCGATGCCAAGGAATATGTAAAAAAATGTGACAAGTGCAAGAGATATGCTGATGTCCATGTCGCACCTCCTGTCGAACTGACTACCTTGTCCACCCCATGGTCGTTCGCCTGGTGGGGAATCGATGGGCCCATTTCCTTTGGCTCCTGGGCAGGTCAAATTCTTAGCGGTAGCAGTCGATTACTTCACGAAGTGGGTAGAAGCCCAACCTCTTGCAAAAATAACGACAAAAAACCTTATTAAATTCTTCAATTCCCAAATCTTAACCAGATTCGGGATTCCCAGTTGTGGTGATCGATAACGGGACGCAGTTCATTGACCAAAAATTTTAGAAGACTCTTGCCGACCTCGATGTTAAGCACCACTTCACTTCGGTCGAACATTCTCAGACAAACGGGCATGTAGAAGCAGCAAATCGTGTAGTCTTATGCAATCTTCGACGATGCCTAGATGAGGCAAAAGGTAGATGGGTCGATGAACTGCCTCAGGTTCTATGGGCTTACAGGACAACCTCGCACTTGTCGACAGGAGAAACACCTTTCCGCCTTACTTATGGGCCGGAAGCAGTAATCCCAGTTGAAGTCGGTAAGTTGAGTTGGAGAACCTTACATCCACTAGAACCAAGGCTGAATTACCAGTATCTTCGAGAAGAACTGGACCTTTTGGAGGAAAATCGAGAAATTACAGCACTAAATGAAGCCGCTGTTAAGCAACGCATAGCTGCGAGATATAACCGGCGTGTAGTCCCGCGAGACTTCACTGTCGGAGACCTCGTTCTATGAAGGTCAGATGTCGGTTTGAAGAACACCACACAGGGGAAGCTCGCTCTGAATTGAGAAAGGCCCCACCGAGTCACTATAAAGACCGGGACGGGTGCTTACTACCTGGAAGATCTCTAAGGAAAGGCCATCGCCCAAACTTGGAATGCAATAAAGCTTCGGAAGTACTACAGTTGAGTCTGATTGCTACAACCAGGATCAACCACTGATAGTACTCCGCCACACTTTATTTGCTTATGCCACCATTTTGTTTGAACTGTCCTATATCGAAGTTCGATTAAATCGTTTATAGTTTTTCTTCAAATTGTAATTTGACATCAATTTTCAATGCAAATTACACTTCTAATATTTCTCATGTTTTATTAGGGAAAGCAGCTGAGTCAGACTTACATGCCAACCATGGCCGAAATACCGAGTGGGAGTCGCCTATCGCAGACTCCGACTACTCGGAGAATGGCAAGCGATGCCGAAAATTCACAACTCCCAGCACCCGCTTCGAGGGAATTCGAAAGTCACATAGTACTTCGAAAATCCTCGAAAGTGGCGTCCGAGGAACACGCGGTAGACCGCCTGATCGACCTAGCTAGTCTTTCTAGGACAGGTCACGCCGAAGTAGCGTTCACCCACCCATCAAAAGGAATATGCTCCCTAAGATCGGGGCAGAGGAGGACCATCCCTTGGCCGGGTTGGACTCTCCGAGAAACCAAATCAGATCGATCTCAGAAGAAGCCAAATCGGAATAAACCCCAACAAGCAATGAAGAACTGCGAAGTAAATTTCCAAAACAAGCATTAAGATGAAACATAAAGGGAATTGTTCATAAGCGACCCTCCGAAGAGGTCCAAAATACAAATTGTTCAAAAAATTTGACAAGTTACAAATAAACCCTGGCATCCCAGGTCTTCATTCTAGCTCCTCGACATCCTTCTCCATGGCCTCCGACGTAGGCGCCACGTCCCTCTCCGATGTAGGTGTCGCGTCATAAAGGACTTCCATGGTCTTGGGGTCAATAATCTGGTTTTCACTAACAACGCCCCTACCGAACAACAAAGAAATGTCCACTTCAATGGTCGGACAGAGCAGGCGAAACGATTTAATTGGTTGATGATTTGTTGTATTTAATTTGATGAGGGAGAACGATTTATATATATATATATATATATATATATATATATATATATATATATATATATAAAGACAATACATATGGAAGTCATTGTTTGAGTAACAATTTACAGGTGTCACTCACCTAGCCATTCCCTTCCTCAACACACTTCACAAGCACACAAAAATTTGCCACAAATGTCACCACCAAACACACAAAACGTACAAATGCGTCACGACAAAAATTAGCTTCTCCCATACGCTCCTGCCATCCGATTTCAAAATTCAAATTCAAAAACAAGTTTTCCGGCCACAACCCTCTCTCTCACTCCTTTAGCATGTCTCTCTCACCCTCTCAGATTTGCTCCCTCCATCTCCCTCCATCTCATCGATCCCTCTCCTCCTCCTTCCTATAGAACACCGGGCGACGGATCAAGATCTCGCGACAGGGGACGCGATTCGTGGTCGCTGGTGGAGCCGACCGCGCAAGGCTTAGGTCCGGCTTCTGTTGGAGTTTGAAGGAGGAAGAGGAAGAAGCTGTTGACGGTAAACCACCATCGAAGAAACAAATTCGATTAACGAGGACTCTTAAGAGTCCGCAACAAAACCCAGTACTGCGAACCACAATCTGAGCCATCGCCAGAGACATCCGCCGCGCCGGAATGCTCACCCGTGAATAATCCTTCTTCTTCTTCTCACCCGGAGCACATTCGCCGAAGCCACCGTGCGCTGCCGTCCACCGTCGCGCCGGAATGGTGAGATCAACTCCAAGAATTCTGTCGAGATCAACACCAATAGTTCTGTCGAGAACTTCAACACCAAGAGTTCTGTCGAGAACTTCAATACCAAGAGTTCTGTCGAGAACTTCAAGTTGTCTATACTTTGACAGGAACAGTGCCCCAAAACCAAAGGTCGAGCCCGCCATGGAGCTCGGCACCCAGCGTCGGAAGAACCTCGACCTCGACACGACCCCCGTGGTCCTAAACCCAAGTCAGCATAAAGGCTTGGTGGGCTCACTCAGCCGACCCCCATGGTCCCGAAGACCCCAAGTCAAAGATAAAGAGCTTGAGCTCGACCCCGTGGTCCTAAACCCAAGTCAAGATAAAGGCTTGGTGGGTGGCTCGCGGCTCGACCGCGGTCCCAAGACCCCAAGTCAAAGATAAAGGCTTGGTGGGCTCGCTCGCAGCTCGACCCCCGTGGTCCCGAAGACCCCAAGTCAGCATAAAGGCTTGGTAAGCTCACTCGCAGCTCGACCCCTGTGGTCCTAAACCCAACTCAGCATAAAGGCTTGGTGGGCTCACTCGCAGCTCGACCCCTGTGGTCCTAAACCCAGGTCGGCATAGAGGCCTGGCTCAAAAGCATCTCGAAAGGTCACCAGTCGACCTAAACAACCCCTGTGGTTTCCAAGACACCAGGTCAGCATAGAGGCCTGGCTCAAAAGCAGCTCGAAAGGTCGCCAGTCGACCCAAACAACCCCTGTGGTTTCCAAGACACCAGGTCAGCATAGAGGCCTACAAGCTCTAAAGCAGCTCGGCTAAGGTCGATTGTCGAGCTAAACAAGACCATTGTGGTTTCAAAGACACCATGCTCAAGATAAAGACGTGCCGAGCTCAAACACAATGACAAAGACTAACCCTGCGGTTCCATAGATTTCAGGTCAGCAGAGGTCCGCGAGCTCTAAAGCGGCTTCGGAAGGTGATAACTCGACCTAAAGAAAACCTAACCAGCTCAATCATCGAGACCTGGCGACTCAAAACGATGCTCTGATTAGACAAGCACTCGACTAATGTAGTTACGAGGACTAATGTTCCAAACTTTCAATTTGAAACAAATCTTTCTGGGAAGCCACCCGAGGACTACAGAAAGCGTGGAAAGAAAAGTAAAATAAGTCATCATCACTTAGTCAAATTTCATTCATAGGAAAAGGAATTGCAAGAGGTAGTTATCGGAGGAGCAAACACAAGATCGGAACTAAATGAAAACAAAAAGCAACAACGGACAAGGTACGCAAGTGGCATCCTCTTGGCTTTCAATAACAAGATCGGGAGCGATCACCTTGGTGGGCCAGGCATCATGGAAACCCTCCTAAAATCGGGGAGCACCAAGCCCTTTTTTCTCCTAGAGACGAAGCTTGACAAAGATTAACTCGCCACGAAGTTTGCGGAGGTAAAGCTCTCCGTGAGCCCACCGACGAAGACCGCTTCTCCACAAGCTCAAAAAGTGACGCCCTTGTGAGCTCACCGCAAATGGAACCTTGCCACAAAGAAGGTCGAAACTTGGTTCCCTAATCATTCCAGGTCGACCAAGACCTGGCGAGCTCTAAAGCAAGCCCGATTTGCCACAACTCGACCTCGTAAACACCTCGTCTAAATCATCAAGTCACCAAGACTGCTGAGCTCTACCGCCGCTCCACTTGCTACCTCACAAAGATAAAAGCAAGCAAATACAAACTACTCGGGTATCCCTTGACTCTGTTGGGCCACCATCGGCAATAATTCTTTACGTTCGCAAAGAACCGCTTCTCCTTGCTTCATCGGGATCACCCTGGTTGGTTTTTCGGCCGTCCTCCTCCTCCACAATCTTGCCATCCTTCGCAGCCTTGGTGAAGTCAAGTTTCGAGATATCCAAATCGGGGCAACCACCTGATTTGGGCAAAGGCATTATCAAAGCCCTCCTTGAACTCAGAGCACAAGAACTTATACTCCTCACTTCGACGGCCTTCTGGCCGAGGATTTCTCCTTCGAATCGCAAGGTCGAAAGCCGAGAGATCTCTCTCATTTGCAACTCTTTTTGGTCCTCTAAGTGCCTCATGTAGCTCTCACAAGGAGCACATTCACCAGAAAGCCACCGTCTTGCTGCCGCCCACCGGCCAGGAATGGTGAGATCAACTCAAGAATTCTCGAGATCAACACCAATAGTTCTGAGAGAACTTCAACACCAAGAGTTACGCCGAGAACTTCAATACCAAGAGTTACGCCGAGAACTTCAAGTTGTCTATACTTTGACAGAACAAGGCCCCAAAACCAAAGGTCGAGCCCGGCCATGGAGCTCGGCACCCGGCGTCGGAAGAACCTCGACTCGACCACGACCCCGTGGTCCTAAACCCAAGTCGCGATAAAGGCTTGGTGGGCCCACTCGTAGCTCGACCCCCGTGGTCCCGGAGACCCCAAGTCAGCATAAAGAGCTTGAGCTCAACCCCCGTGGTCCTAAACCCAAGTCAGCATAAAGGCTTGGGGTCGCTCGCAGCCGACCCCGCGGTCCCGAAGACCCCAAGTCAGCATAAAGGCTTGGTGGGCTCGCTCGCAGCTCCACCCAAGTGGTCCCGAAGACCCCAAGTCAGCATAAAGGCTTAGTAAGCTCACTCGCAGCTCGACCCCTGTGGTCCTAAACCCAACTCAGCATACAGGCTTGGTGGGCTCACTCAGCCGACCCTGTGGTCCTAAACCCAGTCGGCGATAGAGGCCTGGCTCAAAGCATCTCGAAGGTCACGGTCGACCTAAACAACCCCTGTGGTTTCAAGACACCAGTCAAAGATAGAGGCCTGGCTCAGCGACTCGAAGGTCGCGGTCGACCCAAACAACCCCTGTGGTTTCCAAGACACCAGGTCAGCATAGAGGCCTACAAGCTCTAAAGCAGCTCGGCTAAGGTCGATTGTCGAGCTAAACAAGACCATTGTGGTTTCAAAGACACCATGTCGGCATAAAGACGTGCCGAGCTCAAACACAGCGCGACAAAGACTAACCCCTGCGGTTCCATAGATTTCAGGTCAGCAGAGGTCTGGCGAGCTCTAAAGCAGCTCGGAAGGTGATAACTCGACCTAAAGAAAAACCTAACCAGCTCCAATCATCAGAGACCTGACAGCTCAAAACGATGCTCGGATTAGACAAGCACTCGACTAATGTAGTTACGAGGAACTAATGTTCCAAACTTTCAATTTGAAACAAATCTTTCAGGGGGAAGCCACCCGAGGACTACAGGAAAGCGTGGAAAGAAAAGTAAAGTAAGTCATCATCACTTAGTCAAATTTCATTCATAGGAAAAGGAATTGCAAGAGGTGGTTATCGGATGAGCAATTACAAGATCGGAACTAAAGAAAAACAAAAAGCAACAAGGCACAAGTTACGCAAGGGCATCCTCTTGGCTTTCAATAACAAGATCGGAGCGATCACTCAGCTGAGGCCAGGGCATCATGGAAACCCTCCTAAAATCGGGAGCACTGCCCTTTTTCTCCTGAGACGAAGCCCGACAAAGATTAACTTCGCCACGAAGTTTGCGGAGGTAAAGCTCTCCGTGAGCCCACCGACGAAGACCGCCTCCACAAGCTCAAAAAGTGACGCCTCGCGAGCTCACCCGCAAATGGAACCTTGCCACAAAGAAGGTCGAAACTTGGTTCCCTAATCATTCCAGTCGGACCAAGACCTGGCGAGCTCTAAAGCAAGCCCGATTTCGGTCACAACTTCGACCTCGTAAACACCTCGGGTCTAAATCATCAAGTCACCAAGACTGTCGAGCTCTACCGCCGCTCCACTTAAGCTACCTCACAAAGATAAAAGCAAGCAAATACAAACTACTCGGGTATCCCCTTGACTCTGTTGGGCCACCATCGGCAATAATTCTCACGCCAGCAAAGAACCGCTTCTCCCTTGCTTCATCGGGATCACCCTGGTTGGTTTTTTCGGCGTCGTCCTCCTCCTCCACAATCTTGCCATCCTTCGCAGTCTTGGTGAAGTCAAGCTCTGAGATATCCAAATCGGGGGCAACCACCCTGATTTGGGCAAAGGCATTATCAAAGCCCTCCTTGAACTGTAGAGCACAAGAACTTATACTCCTCCGCCCGAACAGCTTCGGTCGAGGATTTCTCCTTCTCAATCGCAAGGTCGAAAGCCAAGAGATCTCTCTCATTTTGCAACTCTTTTTGGTCCTCTAAGTGCCTCATGTAGCTCTCACAAGGAGCACATTCACCGAAGCCACCGTGCGCTGCCGTCCACCGCCGCGCCGGAATGGTGAGATCAACTCCAAGAATTCTGTCGAGATCAACACCAATAGTTCTGTCGAGAACTTCAACACCAAGAGTTCTGTCGAGAACTTCAATACCAAGAGTTCTCGCCGAGAACTTCAAGTTGTCTATACTTTGACAGAACAAATAAAGTGCTCTAAAAACCAAAGGTCGAGCCCGCATGGAGCTCTGCAGACCTGGCCGAAGAATCCTCGACTCGACTCGACCCCCGTGGTCCTAACCCCAAGTCAGCATAAAGGCTTGGTGGGCCCACTCGTAGCTCGACCCCCGTGGTCCCGAAGACCCCAAGTCAGCATAAAGAGCTTGAGCTCAACCCCCGTGGTCCTAAACCCAAGTCAGCATAAAGGCTTGGTGGGCTGGCTCGCAGCTCGACCCCCGCGGTCCCAAGACCCAGTCAAAGATAAAGGCTTGGTGGGCTCGCCGCAGCTGACCCCGTGGTCCCAAGACCCCAAGTCAGCATAAAGGCTTAGTAAGCTCACTCGCGGCTCGACCTCGTGGTCCTAAACCCAACTCAAAGATAAAGGCTTGGTGGGCTCACTCAGCTCGACCCCCTGTGGTCCTAAAACCCAGTCGGCATAGAGGCCTGGCTCAAAAGCATCTCGGAAGGTCACCAATGACCTAAACAACCCTGTGGTTTCAAGACACCAGTCAAAGATAGAGGCCTGGCTCAAAAGCGGCGAAAGGTCGCCAATGACCCAAACAACCCTGTGGTTTCCAAGACACCAGTCAAAGATAGAGGCCTACAAGCTCTAAAGCAGCTCGGCTAAGGTCGATTGTCGAGCTAAACAAGACCATTGTGGTGTCAAAGACACCATGTCGGCATAAAGACGGTTCGAGCTCAAACACAGCGCCACAAAGAGTAACCCCTGCGCTTCCATAGATTTCGTGTCACAGAGGTCCGCGAGCTCTAAAGCACTTTCTGGGGTGATAACTCGACCTAAAGAAAACCCTAACCACCTCCAATCATCAGAGACCTGACAGCTCAAAACGATGCTCGGATTAGACAAGCACTCGACTAATGTAGTTACGAGGGACTAATGTTCCAAACTTTCAATTTGAAACAAATCTTTCGGGGGGAAGCCACCCGAGGACTACAGGAAAGCGTGGAAAGAAAAGTAAAGTAAGTCATCATCACTTAGTCAAATTTCATTCATAGGAAAAGGAATTGCAAGAGGTGGTTATCGGATGAGCAATTACAAGATCTAACTAAAGAAAAACAAAAGCAACAAGGCACAAGTTACGCAAGTGGCATCCTCTTGGCTTTCAATAACAAGATCGGAGCGATCACCTTTCTGGGGCCAGGGCATCATGGAAACCCTCCTAAAATTGGGAGCACTCAAGCCCTTTTTTCTCCTAGAGACGGCCCGACAAAGATTAACTCGCCACGAAGTTTGCGGGAGGTAAAGCTCTCCGTGAGACCACCGACGAAGACTCCGGCCCCACAAGCTCAAAAAGTGACGCTCCTTGTGAGCTCACCCGCAAATGGAACCTTGCCACAAAGAAGGTCGAAACTTGGTTCCCTAATCATTCCAGTCGACCAAGACCTGGCGAGCTCTAAAGCAAGCCCGATTTCTGGCTACAACTCGACCTCGAAACACCTCTGGTCTAAATCATCAAGTCACCAAGACTGTCGAGCTCTACCTTTGCTCCACTTAAGCTACCTCACAAAGCATAAAAGCAAGCAAATACAAACTACTCGGGTATCCCCTTGGACTCTGTTGGGCCACCATCGCAATAATTCTCTCGTTCGCAAAGAACCGGCTTCTCCCTTGCTTCATCGGGATCACCCTGGTTGGTCTTTTCGGCTTCGTCCTCCTCCTCCACAATCTTGCCATCCTTCGCAGTCTTGGTGAAGTCAAGCTCTGAGATATCCAAATCGGGGGCAACCACCCTGATTTGGGCAAAGGCATTATCAAAGCCCTCCTTGAACTGTAGAGCACAAGAACTTATACTCCTCCGCCCGAACAGCTTCGGTCGAGGATTTCTCCTTCTCAATCGCAAGGTCGAAAGCCAAGAGATCTCTCTCATTTTGCAACTCTTTTTGGTCCTCCAAGTGCCTCATGTAGCTCTCACAAGGAGCACATTCGCCGAAGCCACCGTGCGCTGCCGTCCACCGCCGCGCCGGAATGGTGAGATCAACTCCAAGAATTCTGTCGAGATCAACACCAATAGTTCTGTCGAGAACTTCAACACCAAGAGTTCTGTCGAGAACTTCAATACCAAGAGTTCTGTCGAGAACTTCAAGTTGTCTATACTTTGACAGGAACAGTGCCCCAAAACCAAAGGTCGAGCCCGTCATGGAGCTCGGCACCCAGCGTCGGAAGAACCTCGACCTCGACACGACCCCCGTGGTCCTAAACCCAAGTCAGCATAAAGGCTTGGTGGGCCCACTCGTAGCTCGACCCCCGTGGTCCCGAAGACCCCAAGTCAGCATAAAGAGCTTGAGCTCAACCCCCGTGGTCCTAAACCCAAGTCAGCATAAAGGCTTGGTGGGCTGGCTCGCAGCTCGACCCGCTGATCCCGAAGACCCCAAGTCAGCATAAAGGCTTGGTGGGCTCGCTCGCAGCTCGACCCCCGTGGTCCCGAAGACCCCAAGTCAGCATAAAGGCTTGGTAAGCTCACTCGCAGCTCGACCCCTGTGGTCCTAAACCCAACTCAGCATAAAGGCTTGGTGGGCTCACTCGCAGCTCGACCCCTGTGGTCCTAAACCCAGGTCGGCATAGAGGCCTGGCTCAAAAGCATCTCGGAAGGTCGCCAGTCGACCTAAACAACCCCTGTGGTTTCCAAGACACCAGGTCAGCATAGAGGCCTGGCTCAGCGGCTCGAAGGTCGCCCCGACCCAAACAACCCCTGTGGTTTCCAAGACACCAGGTCAGCATAGAGGCCTACAAGCTCTAAAGCAGCTCGGCTAAGGTCGATTGTCGAGCTAAACAAGACCATTGTGGTTTCAAAGACACCATGTCGGCATAAAGACGTGCCGAGCTCAAACACAGCGCGACAAAGACTAACCCCTGCGGTTCCAAAGATTTCGTGTCGGAGGTGCAGCGAGCACTAAAGCAGCTCGGAAGGTGATAACTCGACCTAAAGAAAAACCTAACCAGCTCCAATCATCAGAGACCTGACAGCTCAAAACGATGCTCGGATTAGACAAGCACTCGACTAATGTAGTTACGAGGGACTAATGTTCCAAACTTTCAATTTGAAACAAATCTTTCAGGGGGAAGCCACCCGAGGACTACAGGAAAGCGTGGAAAGAAAAGTAAAGTAAGTCATCATCACTTAGTCAAATTTCATTCATAGGAAAAGGAATTGCAAGAGGTGGTTATCGGATGAGCAATTACAAGATCTAACTAAAGAAAAACAAAAAGCAACAAGGCACAAGTTACGCAAGGGCATCCTCTTGGCTTTCAATAACAAGATCGGGAGCGATCACCTTTGCTGGGGCCAGGGCATCATCGAAACCCTCCTAAAATTGGGGAGCACTGAAGCCCTTTTTTCTCCTAGATACGAAGCCCGACAAAGATTAACTCGCCACGAGTTTGCGGAGGTAAAGCTCTCCGTGAGCCCACCGACAAAGACCAGTTCTCCACAAGCTCAAAAGTGACGCTCCTTGTGAGCTCACCTGCAAATGGAACCTTGCCACAAAGAAGGTCGAAACTTGGTTCCCCTAATCATTCCAGGTCAGACCAAGACCTGGCGAGCTCTAAAGCAAGCCCGATTTGATCCTGGCTCGACCTCGAAACACCTCGGGTCTAAATCATCAAGTCACCAAGACTGCCGAGCTCTCAGCCGCTCCACTTAAGCTACCTCACAAAGATAAAAGCAAGCAAATACAAACTACTCGGGTATCCCGTTGGACTCTGTTGGGCCACCATCGGCAATAATTCTCGTTAGCGGCCAGAAACCCGCTTCTCCCTTGCTTCATCGGGATCACCCTGGTTGGTTTTTTCGCCGTCCTCGTCCTCCACAATCTTGCCATCCTTCGCAGTCTTGGTGAAGTCAAGCTCTGAGGTATCCAAATCGGGGCAACCACCGATTTGGGCAAAGGCATTATCAAAGCCCTCCTTGAACTGTAGAGCACAAGAACTTATACTCCTCCGCCCGAACAGCTTCGGTCGAGGATTTCTCCTTCTCAATCGCAAGGTCGAAAGCCAAGAGATCTCTCTCATTTTGCAACTCTTTTTGGTCCTCCAAGTGCCTCATGTAGCTCTCACAAGTTCGGTTACAACTTGCTCGGCCACAGTGAGCCCGGATCGAACAAGCTCGACCATGACCGACCATCCTGGAGAGACAACGAGGATGCCTGAATAAGTGCAGTCACGATGCGGATTAAACAGTTGGGGGCTTACGTCCCATCGTAAAGACAAGAAATAAGGTCAATGCCTGACACATGTAGCACATGAACCAAGGATGACTACGTGATCAGTCGAGGTCCAATCATCTCGAACCTCTAGACATCATACCTCGCAGATCAGATCATCTGAAAAATCATCATATTATTGACAGTCAAAACCCATGCTATTGATCGCGGCTATTCGACGAGTTCAACCCGACCTACTACCCTTAAGTAGTAGTTATGCTATTTCAAGCTCGGCAAGAGCTATTCTATGATGGGATCAACTCTTACAGGGAATCTGGAAGGGTCCGACAAAGATCATCCGTGTATACGTCAATTGGTGACAAATAAGGTTTATCGCCCGTGCATTTGCACGGGTCTTAATACTAGTATATATATATATATATATATATATATATATATGGATACTTGTTGATTTTTGTTGTTGTAATTTAGTGCAAAACGATTGTGTGTACTTTATTAATAGGAGCATTTTTTATTGTTGTTATCCTAGCCTTTTGATGGATGTATACTTGTTGTTTTAAACCATGAGGTGGTGATATTATTTGGTAAAAGAAATTTGGATGTGTTATTTGGATATGATGTGTGGTGGACTACTGTTGAATTACTTTCTTGTGGCATGAATTGATTTGATTAAATGACATTCATCATGTAGAATGGCATGTGTAGGGCCTTCGTGGCGGTGATATGTTTTAATTCCCCATTGATATGAGAGGTAGCTATTATTTTGGACCTTCGTGGTCAGGGCCTTTGTGGTGGTGTCAAATTAATTTCTCATTGGTATGAGATGACTATATCGCGATCATGAGAGTCTTGCATTAGACATGCATACTAACTTGAATATGTTGATTTTTGTGATGTCTAAAACGTGATTACTTTACTTGTAAGTTAGTATAAAAAAAATAAAGGATGAATAAATTCTCCTATGTCTTAAGGGCGATTATTTTTAATTTCAAGTTCGTGCTTAAATGTGAATATACTTTCGTATTGGTGTTCAATATGATTATTTTCGTTTACATATTTTTATTTAAATGTGAAAAAAAATGTATAAATCGTATTTAAGCAATTTCCCTTGTTTTAGCTTATTACAACTTGTCATATGAACTGACCCTTACACCACTTTTTAGGTACAAGCGGATTTGAGAAACCTCAAGAATAATTTGTTTGCATTATTGTTGATCGTGCCGTCGACGAATAATTGTGGGTACATGGGCGTTAGATGCTCTGTGCTACTATTTGAAACGTTAACGTTATTTTGGGCAAATTGAACTTGGTATTTTTTGTATTGAGGATGTGGTGGTTCTCCGCTAAGTAATTGGGACAACTTAGACTTTGGATATTTTTGCTACAATTTATAATTTCAGAATTTCTATTATTTTTAGTTTCGTTGTTGAGTAGTTACAAGCATTTGTTAACTTAGTACTCACATGTTTTTAGAATAAAAGATAATTACAGACGATCGTTAATTTAGTTTTCACTTGATTTATAATAAAATTAAATTTTCAGTATTAGATTCGATTAGACTAAAATTAGTTTAGTGATCAAGTAGGGTCCTTGCTATTAATTAAATTTTTATAATTGACAAAAAAGCATTTCTGCGATCATCAAACGTTTTATAAGTTATTAACGGTAACCTTTTATTAAAAAAAAGGTTATTTTTTTAGAATAGATGAGGTAATGCCTTGAAAATTAGGGGTGTTACAACGGTGAGAAGCCGATGACGAAGAGGCAACCACGACCTGCGAGGGTGAGCCCGCTGAGGAACTGCCCAAAGGACCAACCGACGACGTGCTTCCCGAAATAGCCTTCTTTTTCCTATTGAGGAACTCGTTCAGAGCTGCGATGTCCGCCATTGCACCTGAAATCAAAGAAAAACGAAGATAAGAAACCATGCATAAGGTAAACAAAAACTTATGCGCACACATGTATATATTACCTAAACACTCCTTAGCTTCGGCCTCCAATGAACAACTCATCAACACTCTGCTATTCATATAGCGAGGAACGAGTTTTGACGCTACCGAATTGGGACCGTCGATTAGATCAACGGACTATAGCAGATCACGAGCAACATGATGACCCAATCACCATCCACCTACTCTAGACCCTAAAAGAGAATCATATAAAAGGAGGGCCCACGAGGAAAGAAGGGACATTTCATTATTAATAACAACAAGAAGAACAAGCATGCTCAAATCTCATAGAAGAAATACCTTAGGCGGAAGCTATAAAGACATACACGCATACTCAACAAGAATAACACGTTCTCTACCCTTAGGATCTACGACATGTTGGATTATCAAGGATTAGAAGAATACCTGGATCCATAACAATCAAAATGATCACGAACACCCAACGAACAACTGAATCCATAGCAACGATCAACTAGCACGTTAGCGGTGGCTTTATGGTTCTTCCTCAACCGAATCTTCTTGAGCTCTCTCACGAGACTTTAGGTTCTCTTCAGATGGGAAAAATAGAATGGATGACGGCGATTCGGTGTATTGGCGACCATAGCCTTCTTTATAGTGTGTTAAACCTAATAGAGTACCCATTATCCCCTTATCGGGCCACACTTACATCTACTCATATAAGGTCCATATCAATTAAATTAGGAGTCCAATGAGCTTACCTTATTTTAACTTTATATGATCACATAAAATATAGCTCCTTTATAATAAATAGCTAATATAATTATTAATAATATCAGCCCATATTAATTATTGGAATATAAAATTCCTATAATCTCCCACTTGGGCTATATATCGTAATAATTATATCAGAATTCCTTAGTGCGCATATCTGAATGCTATTTATCTTTAGACTTCCTCCTTACAATCTGGTCCACCTCATGTATCAATAATGAAATCACCGTGGCTTTTGTCACTTCTGTAAATTGTGACTAAACCCCGACGATCACCACATTAACACATTTGATGACATAGATCAATATGGATGAGTAGCATGGAAATTACATGGAATGTGATCTCAATCATGTCTATTTCCAACTGGTCCTACTTAAATCTTTGGTGAGATCAATTTTGCAAAATTTAATTCTGCAAAACAAAATCCTTAATGTGCAAATTAATTTTGCACACAAGATACAAACATGTTTATAATGTATTCATAAACATAATCTTTATTTCTGCAGAAAATCCGAAATAACATAAAGTTTGTATCTTAAACATAGAACACAAATAAAGACTCCCACTAAGCTAAGGCAACCTTAGTGACAACACACCCATATAAGCAACATGCTCATGAAAAACCTTATGTGTCAAGCCCTTAGTCAGTGGATAGCTAGCATGAAATTAGCCTCTATGTGCTCTATAGAAATTCTTTTATCCTAAATTCATTATTTCAACAACGAACACCTTTATGTCAATAGAAATTGTATCATTCTTTATTGTTGTTGAAGTAGGATACGACTGACTTATCTATCACATCAGAACTTAAATGGTATTTTAATACCTTTTACTATATGCAACCTAGTGACATAGATATTTCAGTCATATCCCATAATTTGATGTCTATAATATTAACATCCCGAATATCGTAGTCGAGTTCTTGATGATCTCTAATCTTTCAGATCTCTGATATGTGGGCATATGGACTTTTGTTATCTTTGATGATCCTCATGGTTGCCTTTTGTAATAATTCAAACTAGAATTGCTCAAGGATCTGGCACATGATCCCACGATGTACGCCGCTTCTCGATCGCGCATGCATAAGATTATGTATCAGACTTCCCATAGCTAGAGCATAGGGAACTCCCAGTATTTCCTGAATTTCCAGATTTTCTTTCGGGCAAAAATTGAGACTAAAATTGTCTCCCTTAGTAACTGAGGTATCATCTGGTTTACTATATTTCATGTCGAATTTATTTAAACTTTATCAATATAGCTCTTTTGTGATAATTCCAGAATATTCCAAGAGATATCTCTCAGAATTTTAGATTCCAAATACAAAAGAGACGTCCCCAAGATCCTTCATCTCTAAATTTTCGTTAGAGATTACTCGGTTTCGCTCAACCAGACTATATCGCTATTGACCAGATAAAATATCATCGACATATAGTAGCAGTAATATAAACTTACTCCCACTGACCTTGTAATACCCGCATTCGTCCACAATCCTCATCTCAAGACCAAATGAGACAATTACCTGATGAGACTTTGCGGTATCACTAATGAGACAACTTCTTTAGCTAATGGGTGAATTATGTCAGTTCGCAAACTATCTTTGGGTCTATCGACACAAAGTATATCGGTTTCACCATATACATTTGTTTTATTAATGTTGCCATTAAGAAACACCGTCTTGACATCCATCTTATGTAGCTCCAAAGTTATAATGAGCAATAAGTGTTGTGATTGTCCGAAAATGAGTCTTTCAATAAAACCAAATAGAATAACTATTTACGGTCAATCCTTTCCTTATGGCTCCCAATGCTCTAGTTCTTGAGGGTGTTGAGTTTGATCTTCCTGAATAATTTCCTTAACTTGATTGGGAGGAAGAACAATAATGTTCTCATGAGGATCCAAATTTGCTACACCAATAGCAACTGTATGAATTGGTTCAATAATTAGAACCGCTTCTTCCTCACTCAATTTTGTTCTCTAACCTTATCTCTCCCCCAAACTCAATATCCTTAAAGAACTATGCAGTTCCCGTCTCAAAAAATTTCTTTAACTTAGGACCAAAGTTTATACCTCTCAGAACTTTTAGAAATTATAGATTGTCACAAGTCATAGCTCAATTGACTCCAACAATATTTGAATTTAAAAGACATATTGAATCCATTGTTTAAAAAATAAACCCAAAATCATCTTAATTTGTTCAAAAAGAAACAAAAAACCAAACTTTATCCCAAAATTTGATTCAACCAAATTGTCTTTTAATTTCAAATATAAGCCAGTAACAACAATCTAAAATGCCTAGAGTCTCAGTCTTCACCGACTTTGCTAACTCCTATATGGATGCATCTTTTAGCGTCACTTGGCATTTGTCAGTTAAGACAACCTTAGTTGTTTCTTTTGAGAGAGACCATTAACAGTTTCATCATTAGTTTTCTTTATTTGCCATTATCCTTTGGGGTATTTGCCAAATGAGCACTATTTTATTTTTCTCTTGCTTCGCCATTTATTTTCTTGCACACCTTATGAAATAGTCTTATTAAAGATTATTTCCTCCTTTGACAGTTGTAGACTGATTTAATCTGATCTAATTGTGCAAGAAAGAATACAAATGCTAAATGTTTGAGCAAGTCGTTAGACTACTCAAGTTTTAACGCCTTAAGTTTGAAGACAAGATTTGAATTTTTTCATAATGTGCTCCTCATATTCCCTTTACTTTCATACTTAATGAAAATTAAGCTCTCCAACGAGTGCTTATTTTTGCCTCATTGCCTTTTGCAAGCACTTTTAATTTCAGCAAGGAAATTTACGACATAAATTATGTCATAAAAAATAACACCCCTAAAGGTCTCTGAAATATTGTACTTTATGACCATTAAACTTATGCGGCTGGAGCAGTCCTACTTCTCATACTTGATTCTCACTTCATAGATACCGAATTGAGCGAGAGAAAGTGGGTTTCTTCATTCTTATGCTAGGTCTAGATCCAAAACTTTATTTAATATTCTGTCTTTAATCCAAAAACTCTAAACTTTTAAGGATTAAATTGAACTCAAAACAACAGATACACAAACTATTATAGTTCAAAAAAGAACAAAAGTACTAAAATATACTTATCAAAATATCCGATGCAACATTAATACCAAGTCTTTGGACTATGATATTAATTGCTATTGGTATTTTGTTGTAATGATCAAACACTGTCGATAAGTCCTGTCAAACAATGGTTGTCTTTGGACATCTCATTGCTCACATGGAGAAATTATCCTCATAATCGCCACAGTTTACCATTACAGTGTGAATGCAATCCGCCAAATATTAACCTTCCTTTGGGCCGATTAATATTCGCATGGACACGCACTCCACACAATATCAATTGTCACGTCAAATTAAAATAATTAATAAGACATGTTCAATTATTCTTTATCTCAGAAATTAAAGCCCCAAACAAGATACCAAGCGCACCATTAATCCCCAATCTTTGGATTGTAAGGACTAACTGCAAGCAGTACTCTCAACGCAACGATCAAACATTGGCGATAAGTCCTGTCAAGCAATGGTTGCCTTTGGGCATCCCAATTGCTCACATGGATAAATTGTCTTTATAATCACCACACATTTATCATCGCAGGTATGGAATTATGCGGCCAAGTTGCGCCTTCCTTTGGGCCGACAACAACTCGCATGAATAACTCCACACTACATCTTTTGTAAATTTAATTGAACTAATCTACGCAACAGATGTTACTTTGGCAACATGTTGTTTCAATCAACCCAATTAAAGATACTAGACAATTATTAATTAAAAATGGGAGGGCCTTAGTTTACATAAATTCAACACTTAGGTGTAGGAATATCTATAACTGTATGTTTACAACACCACACATGAGTCAAAAGACCACTCAGCAGTCCTGAAGCGAGAGAAGTATCTCACACATCACTGCCTAGTGGTGTTGTTGGCCGCTCGATGGCTCAAACACGACAAGATGACGAACCGAGACCACCGCCCAGTGGCCTGCTGAAATCGGCACCACAACTGAGTGGTGCCCTTCATTGCCCAGCGGTTGGGAGGCGAAGTTCTAACTGCGACGTTTAGCATGCAAACATACATAGCATACAAGCATACATGCATACACTTCATACATCACATGCATAATTCATAAGAGTTATAGTGGTATGGTTATGGCCTCCTAAACGGAAAAGAAATAAATAACTATTTATTACAATTCTTTAAACCAAAAGCCAGTCGCTCCAAACCGGCGTCCATATGGTGTTGTTCCCTCTTTCGTCTTTTTTATCATTTATAATATTTTAAAAAATAAAATAAACTAAAATAAAGAGAAAGTCACGACACGCAGGTCGTATTTGAATTAAATCACGACACGCAGGTCGTATTTGAAATAAATAAACAACACCCAAAAATTCTAAGGCCATAACCATACACCTCAAATTTGAATTATAATAATATCTCATGAATTATTATTAAATTCAAAATCCAAATCTTAAAATAATATTACGGTAATAATTTTATTTGATTTATTCTCAATATAGACAAAAACATGAAATATGTAATAATCAATGACAATCAAATCGTATTATCACAATAAAGAGATATTCAATCAAAGATTTGTATGCCTTCTTTCACGATGGCCAAAATCAACAATATATATACCAAATATTATTGAAGATTCACCGCAAATGAACTTAATGCAAAGGCAAAAAAAACGTGACATTCTTATGGCACAAATCACATATAATATCTTGCTCAAATATTTTGTCCAAATCAAACGTATAGAATCATAACCTTAATAATTACCAAAACAAATCACAAAATGACAAAACTTTATAGGTTTCCTTTTTATGCAATATACAAAAAAAAAACTAAATCTTTATTATTTTGTCAAAAGTATCACGTAAGCCATCATTATTAGCATAATATCCCGTGAATAATTTATTCAATTTGATTTCAAAGCAAATTGATTTCAAAATCAAATAAATAGATTTCTATAACAAAATATACATGTTCACGACAATCAAAGAACGTGACGGTGGTGCTCAAATCGTTTATGGCAAAACCAAAACCAAAACATTATTAGCTTTATGTGTGATGCACAAATCAATTTTTCCCTTCAGGCATGAAATCAGTTTCAGTAGAGCCAAGCTGCAATATTTCATCCCATAGGCAACGGAAAGAAAACAAAAATACTCAAATTTTATAATTTTGGTTTCATGTAAATTTTTTTTTTTGGAGAAAACTCAAAACCCAAGAACAAAACCCAATGCATCAACAAAAAACCTTAATTCTAATAATCCAACATTGAAGACCGCTCTGATACCACTTGTTAGAATTAATTCATTATTAATAACAACAAGAAGAACAAGCATGCTCAAATCTCATAGAAGAAATACCTTAGGCGGAAGCTATAAAGACATACAAGCATACTCAACAAGAATAACATGTTTTCTACCCTTAGGATCTACGACATGTTAGATTATCAAGGATTAGAAGAATACCTGGATCCATAACAATCAATCACCTGAAATGGAATACCAAAGGAATGATCACGAACACCCAACGAACAACTGAATCCATAGCAACGATCAACTAGCACGTTAGCGGTGGCTTTATGGTTCTTCCTCAACCGAATCTTCTTGAGCTCTCTCACGAGACTTTAGGTTCTCTTCAGATGGGGAGAAGAGAATGGATGACGACGATTCGGTGTATTGGGGACCATAGCCTTCTTTATAGTGTGTTAAACCTAATAGGGTACCCATTATCCCCTTATCGGGCCACACTTACATCTACTCATATAAGGTCCATATCAATTAAATTAGGAGTCCAATGAGCTTACTTTATTTTAACTTTATATGATCACATAAAATATAGCTCCTTTATAATAAATAGCTAATATAATTATTAATAATATCAGCCCATATTAATTATTGGAATATAAAATTCCTACATATTAACCACCCTTTTAGTATATTAAGCTCTGACCGTATCTTTATCCTAAAACGACTGATAAACTACTGATGCGTACCATTAACTAATGCATCGTGTAAATTGACGAACACATGTAGTTTTTTGGGTCAAATTAGTCTCTCTTTGCATCCTTTGAGACAGAAACAATAGATTCAAATTAGTCATCATATCTTTCGACCCAATTTATTCCCTCACTCTTTTTACGTTCACCCACCTTCCATCTCTTCCAAAAATCTTAAGGCTTTTTCTATCCACACCCCCCATTAGACTAGCCACACCCCCTGTCAGCTTTTTTGTTGATGAAATGACCCAAAAACCCCTACCCCAAATTTACGTTGTGACATATACAGATTTACGTATGTTCCGCAAATTGAATTTACGGACGTTCATAAATTGAATTCTGAGACGTTCATAAATTGAATTTACTGAGCGATTAAAAAATTATATCTTTCCGTGAATTGAATTTACGGAAGCAGTTTAAAAATTATATCTTTCCGTGAATTGAATTTACGTACGTTCCGTAAATTGAATTTACGGAACTATGGCGAAAAATATTATTCTTCTGTAAATTGAATTTACGTGTTTTCCGTGAATTGAATTTACGTAACCAGCTTACAAATTATATTCTTCCGTGAATTTAATTTACGTTACCAATTTACAAGTTACATGAATTGAATTTACGACTAGTTTAATTTTTTTTCCTTCAGTGAACTGAATTTACGTAAGTTACGTGAATTAAATTTACGTAACTAGTTTAATTTTTTTCCCTTACGTGAACTTAATTTACGTAAGTTACATGAATTAAATTTACGTAACTAGTTTAATTTTTTTCCTTTACGTGAACTTAATTTACGTAAGTTACGTGAATTCAATTTACATAACTAGTTTAAAATTTTTTCCCTTCCGTGAACTGAATTTACGTAAGTTACGTGAATTGAATTTACGTAACTAGTTTAATTTTTTTCCCTTACGTGAACTTAATTTACGTAAGTTACGTGAATTAAATTTACGTAACTAGTTTAATTTTTTTCCTTTACGTGAACTTAATTTACGTAAGTTACGTAAATTCAATTTACGTAACTAGTTTAAATTTTTTTCTCTTCCGTGAACTGAATTTACGTTCGTTACGTGAATTGAATTTACGTAACTAGTTTAATTTTTTTCCCTTACGTGAACTGAATTTACGTAAATTACGTAAATTCAATTTACGTAACTAGTTTAAAATTTTTTCTCTTCCGTGAATTCAATTTAACGGGCGTCGTAAATTCAATTCACGGAAAGATATAATTTTTAAACTGCTTCCGTAAATTCAATTTGCGGAACGTCCGTAAATTCAATTTACGGAACGTCCGTAAATTCAATTTGCGGAACATACGTAAATCTGTATATGTCACAACGTAAATTTGGGGGTAGGGGTTTTTGGGTCATTTCATCAACAAAAAAGCTGACAGGGGGTGTGGCTAGTCTAATGGGGGGTGTGGATAGAAAAAGCCAAATCTTAACCTTTTGTTTGTAAGAGATGGCAATGGAGTAAACATAAAGAAGAGTGATGGGCTAAATTGGGTCGAAAGATATGAGGACTAATTTGAATCTATTTTGTTTCTGTCTTGAAGAGATATAAAGAGAAACTAATTTGACCCGAAAAAATTACACGCGTTCATCAATTTACATTGTGATATTAGTTGACAATACACATCACCGGTTAACAATATGCATCATTAGTTTAATCGTTACTTTTTGATATAAATAAACGGATGGATTAACATGTCCCTATTTTTGAAATTCTTGGGGACTATTTTAAGATTTTTCTTTTCCGATGGACTAAACTCTGTGGCGCCTTTTTTGTGATGGCGAAATTTGGGTCTTTACTCGTTAATTAATGATCCAATTAATAAATGATCCAATTAATTAATGGTCCAAGGAGGAATAAGTGCACACTTGGATTTGGTATAAACGTCCGACGAAGATTGTTCCGACATGGCATGATGCCATTTGATGCTGCAAATCCCACTCGATTCTCACCGTTGCCTCCTATCAGCCCGTCAGAGTCAGATCATCACCACCAACCAGACATTTAATTATTTTCAAAAAATACCATAAATGTTGATTACTCCATTATTTTTCTTGCACAGATTCAGAAAGAGAATGATTGCCGGAAGGAACACTGCTCAGTCACACTCACACTCATACAAAGCATAGAAGAAGGAGAAGAAGAAAGCGGATCCTTCCTTATTATTGAGAAGAAGAAGCGGCGGCGAGCATGGAGATGTCTTTGCAACTAACATGCAAAACGGCGTTCGGCGATAGACGAAGGTGCTTGGGTGCTGGATTGTTCTTCCCTCAAACTGGTCAATGCCACCAACTAGTTACTGTCCTAACCGTTTTCTTGTTTTTGTTTTTTAGTTTGTTGCTTGAATTTGATGCTTTAGTTCCTGCTGATCAAGTAATGATCACTCATGGATTTTTATCGTTTGCTTCGTTTGTTCGTGACTTCTTCTCTTTCTTTCTTTCTGTTTTTGACTCTAGTCATTTGCATGTATAATATACCCTAAATCGAATGTAATCGTCGTTTGACACTAAGTTGAATTTGGTTTCACTAGGCTGTCATGTTCTCTTGAGTTGAGTTATACAATTACCTCTCTCATGAGATTGTTTAAGCACTCTTTTTGAAATTTGATCTGTATTTATTTATGCTTTTAGATACCTTGCTGAATATAACAAAGTCATTATTTATTTATTTATTTATTTACCTTTTTTGGTTTAAGTTTTTGCCATGGCGACGTGAATTCAAGGCAGGTTGGGGTTCTTTTTGCATCAATGCTAGTGCAGGTTTTATCTGCTATCCTTTTTCTTCTTTGTTGTAGTTGTAATGCTAAATGATTGATCCTCCCCACTCTGTTCGAGTTCAGTTTATAATTTTTCTTTTGTCAAATTGGGGTTTATCTTTTGGTAGATTTTTCGCGTAGGAGACAGAAGAAGGTATCAACTGCAAAGCCCAAGGACCCTGATTCGAAGGGTTTCGTCCTGAGACCAGCTATTGGAACAGGCAACCAGAAGAGGGGCAATACAAAAACACTTGATGTCAAGATTGATGCTGACGAAGAGGGGGCAGTTGAATTTTCTCAGGACAAAAAAATTGAGGTAGTAGATGCTAGTGATGAAACTCTTGGGGAGACCGGTCAATTGTTATTGTTACATGAGACACTGGGTGTTTCTCAAAGCAATCAAGGTGGGGAAAATGGAAACATTTCTATAATTGAAGAGAAGGATGTTCTAGACACTTACAACATCAGTGATAATGGGAATGTTAAAGTATCAGAGGAAAAGCCATTAGACTATGCAAAAATTGAGGAAACTGTTAGAGAAATAAATGCTGGCACTGATGATAAAGTAACTGGGGAAACCATTGCCCGGGAAACAAATACTTATGCCAGTGATAAAATAAATGAGGAAGCTTATCGGCTGTTGAAGTTAGAGTTGGAAGCAAATTTACGCAGGCAAGAAATAGAGAGGACTGCTGAGGAAAACATTTCACTAGGGAATAAGCTGTTTGTATATCCTCCTGTGGTTAAACCTGATCAAGATATAGAAGTGTTCCTTAATAGGAGTCTTTCAACTCTAAGTAATGAGCCAAACATTCTGATTACGGGGGCATTTAATGATTGGAGGTGGAAATCTTTTACCATCAGGTTAAATAAAACAACTCTCAATGGGGATTGGTGGTCTTGCCAGGTACATGTTCCAAGAGAAGCCTATAAAGTAGACTTTGTGTTCTTCAATGGGCAAAATGTCCATGACAATAATGACCAACAGAATTTTTCCATACCTGTTGACGGTGGAATGGATGCATTTGCATTTGAAGATTTCTTGCTTGAGGAAAACGTAAAGAATTAAAAACTTGCCAAGGAGCAAGCTGAAAGGGAAAGACATGAAGAAGAGAAAGGCGAATCGAAGCAGAGAAATCTGCAAAAGAAGAGGACAGGTCACTGGCTAGGGCGGAAACTAAAAGAAGGAGAGAAGAATTGCAACAATTGATGAAAAAAGCGGTAAAATCACTTGACAATGTTTGCTATATAGAACCTAGTGAATTTAAAGGCAAAGACTTGGTCAGATTATATTATAACAGAAGCTCAGGTCCTCTTCCACATGCTAAGGAAGTATGGATTCATGGGGGACACAATAATTGGAAGGACGGGTTATCAATTGTTGAAAGGCTTGTCAAATCTGGTTCAAAAGATGATGATTGGTGGCATGCTGATGGTATGCTCATTTACATCTTGTGTTACTTATCTCTGATTATTGTAAATAATTAGAGTAAATAGTTATTTTTTGTATTGTAACCTAGTTTAGTTATTTGGCCCATTGCTTAGGCCCATTAGGTTAAGCCTAGCGTAGCCTATATAATAAACATTGGTGTGTGTATACCGGATAAGTGAATAATATAATTCAGATATAATTTTCACATGGTATCACGAGCTCTCGTTCTTGAGGGCCTCGCTTCCGCATAAACCCTAGCCGTCACCGTTATTGTGGTGATTGTTTTGCTGCCTTTAGTGCAGTTTTTCTGTTGCCTTAGTGCAGTTTTCCTCCTGTCTGCAGCTTTTTCCTATTCACGTCTTGTTCACTTATCTCGTTTGGCTGTTTGCACCCAAACACCATCGACCGTCGCGAATATCAACGAACCGACCCCACCAGCCAGGTTCGGCTCGTCAAAACCGCCAGACCACCTGCAAGCGTCGCCGTCCAGGACCGCCACGCGCCGCTTCTTCTCCGGCGACCTCTCGGGCGCGTGGAGTCCCACGCAGCGCCTTCCAGTGCCGCTGGACCGCTTTTCTCCCAGTTGTAGATCGGCCCTCCTCTTTCCATTTTGGGGTTCAACTCTCCGATCGAGAACTTTTATTTTCGTGAGTTATTTGCCGCTTGGTCGTCATTGCCCTTTTTTTCCCAGTTGTTGCATCTGATCTTTTGATATGGACGGTGATGGTGATGTTCGAGAATCCTCCACTAATCCTCCACGTAATCCTCCACGCCTCCTCCTCCTCTTGTGGAATCGTCGAACTTGATGAATCCCAATGCTCTGCCATCATTTGCACCCGATTATCGCCTCAATGGGAAGAATTACTTCACTTGGGCTCAATTCATGCGTCTGAATCTGAAGGGTCGTGGCAAATTGAACCATATTGAAGGACTCCTCTCCTAAAAGCAGATCCTGGATTCTCTACTTGGGACAATGAGGACTCTCTCATTATGTCATGGATGTGGAAACAGTATGCTTCCAGAGATCGGCCGGAAATTATATGTTTCTTGCTCTTTGCCGAGGCGATTTGGGATAGTCTCGGTCGAATTACTCCAAGAAAAAGGATCTCTCTGCCGCTTTGATTTGAAGAAGCGGGATCTTCAATACTAAACAGGAACTATGTCTGCTTCTCGATTACTTTGCTATTATGAAAGGGTTACGGATTGGTGGATCAATATCGACTCTCAAGATGGAGACTCCAAATGACATGCTTGCTTTGAATAATTGTATTGAGACTGATCGGATTTTGAGTTCTTATTTGGGTTGAGCAGTGAGTATGACCCCAATTCATTTGCAGATTTTGGGCAAGGATCGCTTCCTTCTCTTGATGAAGTGTTTTACATTGTGCGGGGTGAAGAAAGTCGCCAGGGTTGTCATGCTAGGTGCCAAACCCTCAAGGCTCCGCATTGGTTGCTAGCAAGACAGTGCACGGGATCATCTAAGCCTGGCAGGAGGATCGCTTCGTGAACACCGCAAGAAGCCCGCACACCTGAGGGCGAGATGTTTTAGACTCCATGGGAAAGACAATGTCCTCAACCGATCACAGAGGTTTCAAAGGTACTACGAGCACATGTGGTAGCATCTACTTCCACCCTTACAAACTTCTCGTCTGGTCCAACTGCGCCTTCCCCCTTGGGAGCTGAAGACTTGGATCGCTTGCAAAACCTTCTCGACTCCTTGCGTAAGCCTTCTAGTTCTAGTTCCCTGACAATGACTGGTAAGAGCTTATGTTCTCGATCATTTACTGCCTCTGGTACTATTCCTAACGATGCATGGATTCTGGACTCTGGTGCCACTGATCATATGACCTTCAGCTCTAAATTGTTTTCCACTTATAGCCCTCATTCTAGCATTCCCTATATTACTGTTGCAAATGGTTCTCACACCCCTGTTGTAGGTGTTGGAGATATTACTCTCCACACCCCTTTCTATTTGAGAAGTGTGCTTTATGCTCCTGGACTCTCAAATAACTTAATTTCTATTCGCAAACTTACCCAAGATATGAACTGCACAGTAACTTTTTTTCCTACTCATTGCCTTTTTCAGGATCCTGCCCCGGGGAGGACGATTGGAGTTGCTAAGGAACAGGGAGGGTTATACTTTCTATCTGCTGAAGAATCTGGTTTGAAGGTGTTGTCTTCCTCTGCCCAGTCTCACCGAACTACTACTCAAGTTTGGCTTCAGCATAAGCGTCTAGGGCATCCTCCATTTCCTTTACTCAAAACTATGTTTCCTGCTTTATTTTTGCAAGAGTCTGTTGAGTCATTTAATTGTGATGTTTGTCAATTTTCCAAACACAAGCGTGTGTCTTTTCCTTCTAGTTGTAATAGAAGTGTTGAACCTTTGATCTTATTCATTCGATGTTTGGGGACACCTTTGTTTCTAATATTTACAGTGCGCGATGGTTTGTTACTTTTATTGATGATTGTACTCGCGTTAGTTGGCTATTCTTGATGAAAGATAAATCTGAAGTATCTCAGTTGTTCATTCAATTTTATCACATGATAAAGACTCAATTTGACAAATGTATTAAAAGACTACGGTCGGATAATGGTCGCGAATATGTCAATCAATGTCTTTCTTCATTTATTAGTCAAAATGGTATTCTTCATGAACTAACGTGTGTTGATACTCCACAACAAAATGGAGTTGCAGAAAGGAAAAACCGTCACTTACTTGAAATTGCTCGCGCCCTTCTCTTCCAAACAACAGTTCCAAACTCATTTTGGGGGGAGGCAGTTTTGACTGCTGCCTATCTCATCAATCGGATTCCATCCCGAGTTCTAGGTAATTTCAGTCCTGTTCAATCTATGTTGTCTTTTTACCCATCTGCTCCTATCATGCAGAGTCTAGAGCCTAGAATATTCGGCTGTGTTGCCTTCGTTCATGTCCACAAGCAGCACCGCAATAAGTTGGATTCCCGAGCTGTCCGATGCATCTTCCTGGGTTACGCTCCCAATAAACGGGGGTACAAGTGTTATCATCCTTCCAGTCGTAAACACTATGTCTCTATGGATGTCACCTTCCATGAACATGTTCCGTTCTTCACTCGTCCTCAGCTTCAGGGGGAGAATAGTAGTGATTTGGAATCGATTCGAGTTTCTTCTCCTTGGTCCTTGGCATCCCGAGTCACCACTTTTGTCGATTGATTCTCCGAAGTCTCCTGTTGTTTCGAGTCTCCTATCCCCGAAGTCTCCTGCTGCTCCCGAAGTTACTACCTCCTCGAGTCTCCGGTTTCGAGTCACTTGTTATTGTTTCTTCTTTACCTCCTATTTTGCGAGAAACA
Source organism: Calophaca sinica (assembly GCA_037113605.1). NCBI lineage: Eukaryota > Viridiplantae > Streptophyta > Magnoliopsida > Fabales > Fabaceae > Calophaca > Calophaca sinica. Next base: position 147,672 of record JBAFXK010000027.1, read on the forward strand.
ACACCTTCAAAGACCAAGAAAGACAAAGGCTAGTGAGCCAACTTTAACATATCGAGAGGAGGAAAACCCGACCTGGTCCGTAAACAACCCCAACCGTCTGAGCCAGAGGTAAGTACTCAAATTAACCCTATTGCTTCGATTCTTCTATTTAGATACACTTGACCTTGATCCATTGACGCTTCCCATTGCCTTGAGAAAAGGGAAAAGGTCTTGTACCAAATACCCTATTTCTCAATTTGTTTCATCTAACAAAGAGTTTCCCCAAAGATAAGGCCTTTATGATGCTAGATTGACTCTGTAAGAATCCTGCATCTGTTAAGGAAGCACTTAAAGATGAAAATTGGATCAAAGCCATGAAAGGAGGAAATGAAAGCTCTTGAAAAAAATAGAACTTGGGAGATAGTTGAAAAGCCAAGAAGGCAAGAAGCGCTTGGTTGCGGTGGATTTACACTGTCAAGTACAAATCAGATGGCACTCTTGATCGATATAAGGCCAGATTAGTAGCAAAAGGGTACACCCAGACTTATGGCATTGATTATGAGGAAACATTTGGACCAGGAGGAAAGATGAACACTGTCCGTATCTTACTCTCTCTTGCGGCTCATTCTGGGGGGGAAGTTAATCAGGTTGATGGTAAAAATGCATTCTGCATGGAAATTTAGAGGAGGAAGTGTATATGGAGATCCCGCCAGATTTGATCCAACTCGTGGGGTAAATAAGGTGTGTAATTTGAAGACGGCCTTGTATGGGCTAAAACAGTCTCCTCGGGCATGGTTTGGAAGATTTACAAAGGCTATGTTGGGCCTTGGTTACAAACAGAGTCAAGGAGACCATACTCCTTTCTTCAAACATTCACAGGAGGAAAACTAACAATTACTCCTTGTTTATGTTGATGATATTATTGTTACATGGAATGACTTGGTTGAGAGAACTCCTCAAGAAGAAATTGTCTGCAGACCCGAGATGAAAGATCCGGGAACCCTCAAGTACTTCCTTGGGATAGAGGTAGCTTACTCAAAACAAGGAATTTTTATCTCTCAGAGAAAATATGTTCTTGACCTTCTACAGGAAACTGGCAAGCTTGGGTGTAAACCTGCAGGTGTTCCAATAGAGCAAAATCATAAAATGAGCACTGAGGAGGAGAGTGCTAGAGTTGACAAGTCCCAGTATCAGAGATTAGTGGGAAGGCTAATTTACTTAGCACACACGAGACCTGACTTAGCTTATGCAGTAAGCGTAGTCAGTCAGTTTATGCATGATCCAAGGATGAGGCATTTGCAGGCAGTAGAGCGGATCTTGCAATACCTTGTGCGACTCCGTGAAGGGTCTATTGTTCAAAAGAGGCGGAAGACTGACGTTGGAAGCCTATACTGATGCTGATTATGCAGGCTCAGTGAGTGATAGAAGGTCCACGTCTGGCTACTGCACATTCTTCTGTGGTAATCTTGTTACATGGAGGAGCAAAAAGCAAAATGTAGTGGCCAGATCAAGTGCTGAGGCAGAATTTAGAGCAATGGCTCATGGGATTTGTGAGCTATTGTGGATGAAGATTATTCTTGATGATTTGAAGGTGAATTATGAAGGCTCAATGAGGTTGTTTTGTGACAATAAATCAGCAATCAGCATTGCTCATAATCCTGTACAACATGACAGGACCAAACACATTGAGATAGATAGACACTTTATAAAGGAGAACGGAGATTGTGGGCTGATCACAACGTCCTACATTCCTACTGGATACCAACTGGCAGATGTGCTTACAAAGGGGCTATCTACAGAACGATTCCGCCAACTTACTTGCAAGCTAGGAATGATTGATATCCACTCACCAGCTTGAGGGGGAGTATTGTAAATAATTAGAGTAAATAGTTATTTTTTGTATTGTAACCTAGTTTAGTTATTTGGCCCATTGCTTAGGCCCATTAGGTTAAGCCTAGCGTAGCCTATATAATAAACATTGGTGTGTGTATACCGGATAAGTGAATAATATAATTCAGATATAATTTTCACACTGATGTTAATTCATTTAATTGAAGTTAATCTTTTATGGGATATAAAAGTGTATGAATATTGAAAACTTGTACTATTATGTGACATCCAGGGAGGTGGAGTTTGACATCTGTTTATCTTGGAACAGACATGTGCTTGCTCTATGAAGCTGGAAACTATGTGAATGTACTATAAAGCTATATATTGTGTTTCCTACTGGTATATGGTTGTGAAGGCTTAGGTGAATGGCGTGCCTTTTGTAGATTAGATGCTGATGCATGACTCCAAAGCACATTTTTTGACCACAAAAAAAAAAAAAACCAAAATAGAATGAATTATACTTGTATTTGTGTCTTGCCCGCCATTTAGTTTAAACATGAAAAAGTTCAAGGTGTTGGGAAATTTACGTTTGATGGTATTGTATTTGTATCCTAAACAATACTATTTGAAAAGTGAGATGAAACTTGATCTTCTCTGTTAAACTAGCTCAAGTAAACAAATTTTTCAAAAAATGAACGTCAATTTTCATTTGATGCAGTTGTTATACCCGACCAAGCTTTTGTCTTGGACTGGTCTTTGCTGATGGTCCACCACACAATGCAAGTGTGTATGATAACAACCGTTGTCGGGACTTCCATGCTATTGTCACAAAGGCTACTGATGAAGAGTATTGGGTTAGAGAAGAGCAGCTGATATACAGAAAATTCCAGGAGGAGAGGAGGTTAAGAGAGGAAGCTATACGTGCCAAGGTTAGTTTTTACAAGAGATGACTTCAGATGGTAACATTGAGACTTTACCTGACAGACTTGACAGCCATAAGATTATATCTTTTACTTGTATGTTTCTGTTCTGTTACTTTCAATATAAATATATGCAGAAAGCTAGGCAGTGTATACTTATACTGTGGAACATATGGAGTATGAAGTTTACCTTATTGACTTTGATCTGGTAGATTATTTAAATATTAATATTGAGCTTGCAGTCCTAGATTGATCCCTAAAGCTTTGTCTACATGAATATTAGTTGGCAGACATAAGCATTGCTATTTTTTCCCCTACCGGAAGAAAAATGATTGACTGCTATTCAGACCACTCATCTTTTTGATTTGGCCTGTTTTTGTTGCAGGCTGAAAAAACAGCACGTATGAAAGCTGAAACAAAAGAAAGAACTTTGAAAGGATTTATCCTTTCTCAAAAACATATTGCCTTCACTGATCCTCTTGATGTTCAAGCAGGGAGCACAGTGACATATCTTATAACCCCACAACACAAATCTGAATGGAAAACCAGAGGTATGGTTTAGATGTTCGTTTAATCGTTGGACTCATCATAATGGTCCACTGCCACCTCGGAGAATGTTGCCCGCAGAGAATAGTACTCATGTCAAAGCCTCCAGTAAGACTCACAGTTTACATTCGAAATGAAATTGGAATCTAGTAATCTAGCAAATAGCAATTCAAGGATTTGAGTGTCTCTTCGTTTGCTTGGTTTTTGACTTTTTATCAAGTGTTTTCACATTAGAATTAGTTGAAAAGTGTGACTTGAAATATGTTCAAGTATCTTCCAAATATATTATGAATTTTTATATCATCGAATCTATGATGTGCTTCTATTCAGTTAGTGACTCATCGGTATTGAATGAATTGTACTCTTGATTCATATTATGCTTTGTAAGCTATGTACTTGCCTTTGGTTTAAATTCTAAGTGTTTGTTGTAAAAAATGTTATGGAAAAAGACGTGGGGCATTTATGGAAAGTATTACGTATTGGTTGTGTCGATTCAATTTTAAAAGGTCTAGTATCGATTAGCAATAGTGTTTTGTGAAAATTTGTATTGGAATTGATTAATGATAATTACACAAGGTACCTATTTATAGTACAAGGTGTATCTATGTAATAAATACAAATGATCATTATGTGAGTCATCATCTAGTCAAGATCTATTAGGCCACACTAAACATACTTAACACATGTTAAATGTGTTATTCTAACACTTCCTCAAGTCGGAGCATATATGTCATATGATCTCAAACATTGTTACAAATGTTGTCAACTCGAGAGCCTCTAAGAGTCTTAGTGAACATATCGCCCAATTGGTCCTCGACCGACAAAGTTTATGGTGATTTCTCCTGAGAGCACTTTTTCTCTTACATAGTGACAGTCTATCTCTATGTGCTTGGTTCGTTCATGGAAGACCGGATTTGATGCAATGTGAAGTGCAGCTTGATTGTCACAGATAAGCTTTGTATCCTGGAGGTCCCCTAATTTCAGTTGTTGGAGTAGATTCCTAAGCCATCCAAGCTCCTTTGCAGCTGCTGCCATAGCACGGTATTCAGCTTCCGCACTGGATAAGACAACTGTGTTTTGCTTCTTGCTCCTCCATGAGATCATATTTCCTCCAATGAGAACACAATAGCCAGTAGTGGATCTTCTATCTGATGGTGGTCCTGCCCAATCAGCATCTGTGTAACAAGTGATTTTGGCATTGCCTTTATCTTCATATAATAGTCCTCTCTGCCTGGTGCATTTTTGATGTATCGAAGAATACGGATGACCACATTCCAATGACTATCACAAGGAGCATTCAAAAACTGGCTTACAATACTCACTGCAAAGATAATATCAGGTTTGGTGACCGTGAGATAATTGAGTCGGCCCACAAGATGTCGGTATCTTCTCGGGTCTTTCAATGGCTCCCCTTGACCCGGAAGAATCTTGACATTAGGATTCATAGGAGTATTAGCAGGGCGACAATCAAACATACCGGTCTCAGTGAGAATATCCAGAGAATATTTCCGTTGGTTAATGGCAATGTCTGAAGTGGACTGGGCAACTTCAATCCCTAAGAAGTATTTGAGAGGACCCAAATCTTTTGTATTAAACCGTTTGAAAAGATGGGCTTTGAGCCGCTGAATACCTTCTGTGTCATCACCAGTAATGACAATGTCGTCCACATACACTACAAGAAAGATGCGCTGGCCAGTAGGAGAATGGATGAAGAAAACAGAATGGTCAGCTTCACATCTGGTCATGCCAAATTGTATTAAGGCAGAGCTAAACCGTCCAAACCAGGCACGAGGGGACTGTTTCAATCCATAGAGAGAACGGCAGAGCCGGCAAACAAGACGAGAGTCACCAGGAACAATAAAACCTGGAGGTTGGTCCATATAAACTTTTTCCTGTGCAAGAAGGTATTTTTAATATCCAGCTGGTGAAGAGGTCAATGATGAATGGCAGCCATGACAAGAAACAGACGAACAAAAGTGATTTTGGCCACTGGGGAAAAGGTGTCACCATAATCTAGGCCAAAAATCTGTGTATAACCTTTAGCCACCAAACGGGCTTTGAAACGGTCAATCTGACCATCTGGCCCAATCTTCACTGTATAAACCCATCGACAACCCACTGTTGTTTTGTCAGGAGGTAAGGGAACAATTTCCCAAGTGCCATTTGAATGTAATGCTGCCATTTCTTCCAACATCGCCTGACGCCAATTGGGATCAGTCATGGCTTCACCTGTAGACTTAGGAATAGACACAGAATCCAAAGCAGAAACAAAGGAAACATAGGATGTAGATAAACGATCATAATTTAAAGTATAAGCATATTGAGGATTAGGGTTGCGAGAGGACCGAATACCTTTCCTTAAAGCTATAGGAAGTTCAGGTGTAGGCGACGTAGTCGGAGGGGCGGTTGGAGCAGGAGATGAGGCTGGGGTATCAATGGAAGGAATGCCATTGGAGAAATTGTGTCACGCCAGTGGTAGGATGCGTAAAGGAGGCGGAGTAGAGGCTCTGATGGGTACTGAACAGCAGTGGGATATCCGGAAGATCGTCAGTGAAATTGACGTCAAGTACTGCAGAAGAGGAGAAGAATGGGTGAGTCTCAAAAAAGGTGACGTCAGCTGAGACAATGTGTCGTTGTAGTTGAGGACAAAAACAGCGATAACCTTTTTGTAGACGTGAGTAACCCAGAAAAATACATTTGAGAGATTTGGCAGAGTTTATCTTTACGGAGTGAGGTCTTGGACAAAACATGTGCAACCAAAGACACGAAGAGGAACAGGATAGATATCCTGCTGTGGATACAAGAGAGTGTATGGAGCCTGATCTTGAAGAACAGAGGAAGGCATGCGGTTGATAAGATAGCAAGCCGTAAGAAGTGCGTCACCCCAAATGCGAGGAGGGACATTATGGTGAAGGAGAAGGGTGCATGCTGTTTCAACTAAATGTTGATTTTCCCTTTCAGCGACACCATTCTGTTGTGGTGTACATGATGTTTGGTGAATAATTCCCTGTGAAGTCAAAAAGGATTGAAATTGGGAAGACAAATATTCACGGGCATTATCAGTTCGTAAAATTTTAATGGAAGTACCAAATTGATTTTGAATTTCAGCACAAAATCCTTGAAAGGTATTAAAAACATCAGAACGATTTTTCATTAAAAATAACTAAGTGCATCGAGAAAAATCGTCAATGAAAGTGACAAAGTAATAGTATCCTAAAGCTGAACAGACACGACTAGGACCCCAAATATCAGAATGAACCAAAGCAAAAGGTGATGCAACACTTTTATTGACTCGCTGACTATAAGTATGACGAGAATGCTTCCCTAACTGACATGACTGACATTCAAAAGATGAAAGTTTAGAAAAACCAGGAACCGTAAGACGCATTTTATCAAGATTAGGGTGACCCAAACGTTGATGAGTAAGGGTTTGAGAAGCAGCAGAGACACAGGCTACCGGTTGTGAAAGATGATATAATCCTCCATACTCATGTCCTGTTCCAAACGACGAAAAACGAGATCTGAGTGCGCGCGCATGGGAGACACATGCCGAAGTCTGGCCGCGCGTGGGGGCGCGTGCGGCGGGAGATGAGGATGCGCTTCAAAGCGCCGGTCTGTCGACTTCGGGCGGCTCGACCGGTGGTGGCAGACCGGAGAGATGAGTCACGGTTGCGGAGAAAAGTGGCTTCTCGGGCCGCGACGCGTGTCTTTGTTCACGCAGAAAAAATGGATCACGATCGAGGCAGAAAAATAAGGAAATAGGAACAAAAACCTAAACTTCTGATACCATGTAAAAAGGTTGTATTGGAATTGATTAATGATAATTACAAAAGGTACCTATTTATAGTACAAGGTGTATCTATATAATAAATACAAATGATCACTATGTGAGTCATCATCTAGTCAGCATCTATTAGGCCACACTAAACATATTTAACACATGTTAAATGTGTTATTCTAACATGTTTCATAGCGGACAAGTTAATAATATTTTTGTACATTTTGAGTTTTGCTACTTGATGCAAAAAATGTATCTGTGGAATCAATTTATTCTGTACAGGAAAAAGGACATAAAGTCAATTCATTTACTTATAGCCTTGTACATTTCTTCCTGGATATGTTATATGATTTTGTGCTTCTGCAGTTAAGGTTCCACCGGATGCGTACATGATGGATTTTGTGTTCTCTGAGAGGGAAGATGGAGGAGTTTTTGACAACCAAAATGGAATGGATTATCACATACCTGTTTTTGGAGGTATTGTAAAGGAACCACCTATGCATATCATCCATATTGCTGTTGAGATGGCTCCAATTGCAAAGGTAAGTTAGCCTGTTTCATCTATCTTATCCAGACTTCATCTACGTATCTCTCTGTAGACTTCTTTTATTGTCTGAGGCCGGATATTTTTGGAATTTACATTGAAGAAATCTTACCATTTTGCTGTGGGTCTGTAATGAAAAAACAGTTGTTATAGACCGTTAGGGTTTTTGGTGATCTCTTCACAAAAGAAATCAACATGTCAGTCACAGTTTTTGTACTCTATGAATACCTGTCTATGAAAAGTGGAACTTGAAAATGTGTATGTTTGAAAAAGTTATCATCTTTATTGAGTCAGCATCTAGAGAGTTTCAGATGTTTAATGTTTATGGATGGGGAAATGAAAAAATATGTAAAGCAATCATTTGAACTTTTGTAAATATCTGAACTCTCGTATACAGTTCAAGTATATTAGAGTCCTGCATGCCCAACCAAGTTGCAAATCATTTAACGTGTTTTATTTTTTATAATTCTGTTGGGCTTCATCTTTGGCAGGTTGGAGGCCTTGGCGATGTTGTTACTAGTCTATCCCGAGCTGTTCAGGATTTAAATCACAGTGTGGACATTGTTCTTCCGAAGTATGACTGTTTGAACCTCAGCAATGTAAGCTTATTGCTTCTGCTTTGGCACTTATTTTACATCTGAAACTCTGAATTGGACATTGAAGTTTATTCCTTAAATCATAAGTTTTCTGGCCTATCCTATTGAAAGAACATAATGTCCGTGGTTATTTAAGAATGTTATAGCTTAAGTTTCAATGTGAATCTAGTTGATAATCACAGGGTGAAAACAAATATTATGAAATTGGTTGAGACATTCATGGACATGTATGGCTTTTGTTGAGCATGTTTCTTAATATTTGGCTGTTGAACATCTGCATTGATGGCTTTCTTAGAAGCTATAAATGGTTACTGTTATGCGGTTTTTAAAATATTGGGTTGAAAATTCATATACATATTGTGTTTGTGACTTTGTGTTGTAGTTAGTGTTGTTTCTGTCTTTTAATGCAGGTAAAAGATTTTCAATATTACAAAAACTATTTCTGGGGTGAGACTGAAATAAAAGTATGGCATGGAAAGGTGGAAGGTCTCTCTGTCTTCTTTTTGGAGCTACAAAATGGGTAAGCATTTTGGTTCTCCATCCTTAAAAGTTCTTGCCTTATGTGGTTTACTGCTTGCTCTCATGTATAGTTTTATGAATACTCACATATCGTCTGGTTGGAGGAAATGCAGGGAAGGGGAGGGGAGAGATTTCTATAAATCTTTCTTGTTTGTTTCAATATTTTGGAGGGGATGGGAGCAAAATATCTCCTTACTCAATTTTATCTCCTCTCCAATGCTGTTTAAAATATGGGTGGGCTCTCTTGCTGATAGGAGATCCAGCTCCGGGTATTGTATTTTCATTAGGGGCAATCTTATCTCATGTAAAAAGTAAGAAGCATAATGTTGCGAGATCAAGCGCAGGAGTAGAATATTGAGCCATGGCATCAACTACTTGTGAGCTGATATGACTCAAACAGTTACTTCAGGAGACTAGATTTGGAGAGGTTACGCAGATGACACTCATTTGTGACAATTAAGTTACACTGCATATTGCCTCAAATCTAGTATTTCACGAGAGGCCTAAACACGTTGAGATAAATTATCATTTTATTAGAGAGAACTGAGAAGATCTTAGCTAGAAAAATCACTACTAGCTTTGTTAGTTCAAATAATCAATTGGCAGATGTTTTCACAAAGTCTTTAAGGAGGTCCTCGTATAAGCTATATATGTAACAAGCTTTGTAGTCAATCACACCTGTAGCGGCCGCGATAGCGCCGTAGCGTGGCATTTTCCGGTAATGCCAAATTGTGGCCACATCACGGCCGTAGTGCCCGTAACACTAAGGAATCGATGAAAACCCAAAAATACCCTCCACTTATGCCATATCTGTTTTCCTTTCTAAGGGTTTGTTTGTAACAATTTTAAACTTTAGCATAAGTGGGAGTGCTAAAATATATAAAAAATATCTTATACTACTTCCGTCCCATTTGGTTTGACGTTTAAGGTTTTGGCACAGTAACTAAGAAATGCAATTAATATTTTAGATTTCATAAAAAATATTATGTAATTTTCTAATGTACCCTTTATCTCTCATATTAATTAGGTTATTTATCTCTAATATACCTTTTATCTCTCATATTAATGGTCAAGGGTATAATAGGAAAAAAGTATCTATTGCTTCATTGATACTGTAAAATGACAATCAAAATGGGACAATTTTTTGTGTGGTTAAAACGTCAAATAAAATGGGACGGAGGGAGTAATATCTTAATTGCATCTTAAGTAATTTTGAGTGACTTAAATTATCTCTTAGGATTTGTTTCCATATTTCTTTCTATATCATGATTTGTTTCTATATTTAATTAGGATTAAGGGTCTAGTATTAGTATAAATAAGGATTAGTGCTTTGTATTTTGTAATGACATCCAACATATATGTCAATTTAATTTTATTATTATGAGTATTTCTTTTCCTCCCCTTATACCTAAAAGACTAACCTTATAATTTCAATGAAAACTTTGGGACTTAATATTGAATATGAGGCCTAAATATTTTCAGCATGTAAAATTCAGCTATTTCAGTATATAACTATCAATAGTCTGGAAGAATGGACAATGGACAATGCCAAGATATAATCTTTCAGATACATACCCGGATTGTATTAGAAGGTTGAATGCAATGTGTTATCTCTCTGAAACTGTCTGACAAACTCAAACCATGGTTAACCGTTAATGAGATAATCTTTATCATCAATTCAAAATGAGTTGACCACTGAAGATATTTTCTGTACGTAGGATCACAGTGATTTTTATATCTGAAGCAAAACCCAGAAGAAACAGAAAAAAATTGAATGTGTCAATTATGTAACAAACTCAACGGTTTAAATTAATACTTGTTTTGTTGGCTATATTGTGTTTAATGGAAGTCTTAAACTGTATTTACATTGTCATTGTCTGCAGCCTATGTGTGTATCCCATACCCAGCAATTTTTGTTTTGCACATTTGTGCATTTTTTTTTTTTACACATTTGAGCGCTTCATGATTAATGTCAATAACATGTCTTGAAAACCTTTTACTGCTTCATAAATTGAACTACGCATAACAAGATTTATATTTTTACTTGCAGATTCTTTCAGGCTGGCCATGTATATGGTTGTGGGAATGATGCAGAGAGATTTCGTTTTTTTTGTCATGCAGCTCTTGAGTTTCTTCATCAAAATGGATTTCATCCTGTAAGATATATCATTTCACCAGTGATTAAGCTGTTATTTTTATAACTTCAATGGCACATTGCTTTTGCTGACGTGACAGTGATTTTTCCTTTTTGGCCATAATGTGAGAGTAGAACTCAAAGTGTCCTTTTGTTGATGCTGACCGCCGAGTCGGCATTCTTTCTCATCCTTCTAGAACCATAAACATGATACCCGTGCAATTGTTTATCTGTTTAATTACAGACCGTATTTAGAAAAGAGGCAAGTCATTTTGACCTCTATTACTGCCAGTGCCATAGTAACTACATTGATGTTATTCATTCCTATGCTATTCATTGTACCTTCTGTTTGTATTTGAATTTATGTGTAATTGTAACCAAAACTTCCTATACATAAAATAATGATCTAAAATATATTACATGAGAAAAATCTGCTTAAATAAATATCATTCTAAATATGCAAGTATCAGGAACCACTTCTCTGAGTACTTAGGTTTCCAATTTGTTGCTGGGCTTTTTGTTTTTATCATTATGTACTATTTCTGTAACTGTGCTGGGCATGTGGCATTGTGGCTTGAGGTCTAACAATGTATTTATCATCTTATTATTGGCGAAAATATTTATTTGAATTTAATTAGTTGTCTCCTTTCATGTATTGTAATTGGCTCTTTAAAATTGACAGGATATCATCCACTGCCATGATTGGTCAAGTGCACCAGTTGCATGGCTATTTAAAGAACAGTATGCGCATTACGATCTAAGCAAAGCACGGGTCGTTTTTACAATCCATAACCTTGAATTTGGAGCCCAGTTCATTGGAAAAGCTATGGAATACTCAGACAAGGCTACAACTGTAAGTGCCGGTTATGCCCTAAATTTATCAATTTTGCTAACTTTTGTATAGTATTTGATTATATTTGTCATGGTATGGTTGTTTACATTATTGATGGTAATTGGTGTTATTCAGTTGTAATATTTGCTTTGTTCTTTCGGATTTTCTTCTCTTTTCCTAGGAATGTTGGAGGAATTTCACTAGCATATGGTGAGTGCCAGAAGCGGGCTTAAGTTTCCCCTCTATAATAATGGAGAAGATCTTGTACTATTTTTTCCCCGTAATTTTGGAGCGAAAAAATTGAGTCGGTTATGAAAGCAAAAGTTGTGTGAATTTAAAACCAGCATCTCTCTAGAATTTGATAGGAATCGGACCTTGCACTCATCATCTGTATGCTTTAAAATCTATTCTGAAACAAATCTTTTGTACCTCGTAATATAATTTTATAAATTTTTCTGCTGAGAGATACAAATTTAAGCTTAAGAGTTTAGAGGTTAAACAGAATCAGCAACATCCAAGGAGAAGCTGATTAATGATTTTGCATCTTTACATTATTCTTATATTCTCATTATCATTATAGGAGCTCAGTCATACTAGTTTATATTGGCATTTGGCAGGTCTCTCACACTTATTCTAGGGAGATTGCTGGGAATCCTGCAGTTGCTCCTCATCTTCACAAGTTCCATGGTATAATAAATGGAATTGACCCAGATATATGGGACCCATATAATGATAAGTTCATTCCTGTAAGTAGACATGTCCCCTTTTGGTATTTTCTTATATAGAATTATCAAACTTAAATTCCAACACCACCACTGCTTGAAGTACTTGATAACCTGATGTCTCGGTAATTATGTAATTTATCTGTACACATTTCTTATATTTTTCAAAGATTATCAAAATACTCGAACCTGTATAGGTGCCAAATTACCATTTTTATCACCTTGTTTTTCACTTCCATTAGAAAAGAGTGACTTGCCCCATCTTATATCAGTTACCCACGTCCGTACAACACTGCAATCGGTTAGAGTGAAGATTCTTGCATCATCTTTCTTCGGTAACTTTGTGAATAGTTGGGATGGATTATATACTTCTTGCTCAACTATTGCAGTACTAACAGTTGGCTTCGCTCAAGTTTAACATTATGAAGTTAATAAACTTCCGACTACTTTAAGGAAGATGGACTGATGGAGTAATTTATGCAGTTTGAGTTCAGTAATGAGCCGGTCACATTATTCTACCCTTTGTACCCAACCTGTACTTATTCTATATAGTCAGTTGTTTTTATTGATTTATTTGGGAGCTTTCTAGTTCTTATATGTGTTCTAATATAACATAATTGCAGGTATCGTTCACATCAGAAAATGTTGTTGAAGGCAAAAGAGCTGCCAAAGAAGCCTTGCAACAAAGGCTTGGTTTGAAAAGAGCTGATCTTCCTTTATTGGGAATTATCTCTCGATTGACTCATCAGAAAGGAATCCATCTAATCAAGCATGCTATATGGCGCACCCTAGAGCGTGGTGGACAGGTATCCTTTTATTTATTTATTTTCGTCAAATTGTCCATCTAATCAAGCATGCTATCGTTGCATAATAGCAGATTAGTATACCGACACTAAGAATGTGGAACGAATCATGAAGATTTTATCAATATCATTTTCTCTAGAATTGTGAAAGTTATGCTTGAGGCCTTACATCATCGTTTAAGCTTTTTAATTGGTGTTAAAGCTTCTTTAACCAAGTTGTTTTGTGTTCAACCCTCACCATCTCGTGTCAGACAACCACCCATTTTGGGCCTGTCACTTAACAGATTCAGGTTTTAATTGTTTAGAGAATTATTGGAATTAATGGTATCTTAACCGCATAAACAACCTCCACTGTATACTTGATAGCAGCCCAGTACTAAAACGGGTCTACACTAGGAGAAAAAGACAGGTAACGGGATAACAACCCGCCTAACTGATTGTAATGCTTATAATTAGTTGGGAGTTCAGTTATATAGGAGTGGTGGGCCGGAAACCAAGGTATAGAAGGTTAAGAACTGTAATTGGGAATTTGGGGAGAGGGTCAGGGTCTCTTGAATGACCTGAGGAACAGTGATCTGTATACCATCTTCTACCTCTTGATCACATTGATCAGAGGAAAGACTGTTGAATAATACACCATATTCTGTTTCTCTGTTCTACTTTTACTCCTTTTCTGGTTCAGTTCGACCAAACTGATCCAATAAGAAAATGTTATGCTTCAAGTCAGGGCCGTGGGATTGTCTAAGGTCCTCAGTCTTCTAAGCCCTCAAAAAAATTTATATTCTTAAAAAGTTATATTTGTTATCAATTTAAATTTAGATATTTTATTAATTCTTTTATATTTGTCATATCATCTTAAAATAATTTTTTATCAATACAACAATTATTATTGATTTTGAATTTTTTTTTTATCTATATAATAATTTCATGTTCTTTCCTTTCTCTATCGACACCCTATTACTAAATTACCTATTACTTCTACTTAAAGAAGTTTCTAAAAACTAAAATTGCTTAATCTTACTTGAGATTGACTATGCTGTAAGATAGAATGAATGGACAAGCCACATGATCTATTGATACTGAAATGTTATTACTTGATTATAAAACTTTAATCAATAATTTTGTAGCTCAAAAAGTTAGAAAACATAAAATAAGGATTGAAAAATCATATTAATTAGGTCCTAAACATGAATTTTGTCTAAGGCTTCAAAATTTCTAAACACGGCCGTGCTTGAAGTGTGAACTTGTATAATGATTGTAAGCCAAGGATAAATTTCAAAGCAAGACATTTTAATCTTTTTATATTAGGCTTTCTACTTCAATTTGGAAATTGGTTAAAAGTGTTGGTTGTATGAAAGTAATCAATATCTTGGCCATGGAAATATTTGAATGCAGGTTGTATTGCTTGGTTCAGCTCCGGATCCCCGTATCCAAAATGATTTTGTGGATATGGCCAATCAATTACATTCCCATCTTCATCACAACCTTGCTAGATTCTGTCTTGCATATGATGAGCCCCTATCACACTTGGTAACATTTGACCTCTTTTATGTACAGCATAACAGGGCACTATTGACTCATTTGAAATTTTTGTTGTAGATATATGCCGGTGCTGATTTTATTCTAGTTCCTTCACTCTTTGAACCATGTGGTCTTACTCAACTCATAGCAATGAGATATGGTTCAATACCCATTGTTCGAAAAACTGGAGGTTTGTACATGTTCTTTTTTTGGCCACCCAAATAATAAATGGTCTTGTTGACATACCATCACCCTAGCTATGTATATGCATTTGGAGTGTTTCATTTATGTCTTTTTAGTTTTGAATTTTCTTTGGTTGGAGCATGGACTCCATAAATCTATATATATGATGTACAGGTTCTTCTAACCCTTGGTAATGCATCAGATAGTCTAGTTGTTACTTTCCTCAGAACGATCATATCTAGATGAACTGCTTAAAAGGAAATAATAGTCAACTTCCGACTACTTTCAACTCAGATTGATACATTTTAACTAAAAATTCCATATCATTTTGCAGGACTTTATGATACAATATTTGATGTCGACAATGATAGGGATAGGGCACACGCACAGGGTCTTGAGCCAAATGGGTTTAGTTTTGATGGAGCTGATGCTGGAGGCGTTGATTATGCCCTCAATAGGTGAGTTATATGCTGTGCAATGACCTGGAATTTGTGTCTGAACATGAGAAAACCAAATGTGCCAACATCAGAATTCCAAAATTACTCGACTGTTGGCAAAAATATTCAGACGTAAGACCATCTTTATCAGGATCTATGTTGGATGAAGTCTCTTATGGCTTAAGCTTGTGAGGGAAAAGTCCTTTCATACTTGTATGCATGCAAAGCCCTATTATAGAGACCTTAAACCGTTGCACGTATATGATTTGCATTTAATAAGAGTTTATTTTCCCTTTACCTTGCACGCGCGCACACAGAAATATGTGTTTCCAAAGTTCTAAAGTTTGTGATTGCAATATTAAATTTCAAAACATGGACTTTTTCAGGGCAATATCGGCATGGTTTGAGGGCCGTGATTGGTTTAACGCTTTATGCAAGACGGTGATGGAGCAAGACTGGTCTTGGAACCGGCCTGCTCTTGACTATCTGGAACTTTACCATGCTGCACGCAAGTCAGCATGAGATTTCACTAGACAGGAAACCACGCGCTGAGGCATGTATTAAGTTTCATCCCCCTATGTAAAGGTTTAAGAATAATCGGTTGCATATGATGAATCCTAATTCCTAACTGCGAGGTGAAAAACTTTTAGAGACGAGATTCAAATGGTTCAATTTTTTTAGCATGTAATATATAGGTTTGCTTTACAACAGTTTAGTATGCTAAGAGATCTGTCTTTAAATTGCTGAACCTGTGAATTGTGATATTATAGCATTACAAAATAGATCTGCAAGCTCCTGTTGTTTGAAAACAATATCCCTTTACTGGTAAATTGCAGAGTTGCCTTAATGATTACGAAGAAGTTGAATAACTTTGTAGAAATGAAAATTTTGAGACCCTTCAAATTGTCTGTCAGCTGGAAGATCGAACTATCTTCGTCAGACCTAAGTTATAAACAGTGGTGGCCCTGAGGGTGTGCGGGATATCTGCGATCAGACAGGCCCCATTTTTTAGGGGGTACTAAAAAAAATTTACTTAAAGATGTTGTTACATATTCGGGTTGATTGATTCACGTTTAACTACTTTTGCTATAACACTATTGTAATTTGCTGGTTTGATTTGAACTTTTTAATGTTACAGTAATATTTAACTTTTCATCTGCAATGTTTTATTTTCTTGAGGTTGTCTTATAAAAAAATAGAGCACAAATTTCTCGCCGCATGCGCACCAAAATATCGTGGACGACTGGTTATAAAGCATTATAGAAACCAGGAAACAAACGTTGGAGCATTTTCCTATTTTTTATAAGTCAATATATATATTTTGATTATCAAAATATTCCAGAAAGCTAGTTATTAATTGTTTTAATACAACCTCAAGTAAATAAAATATTGCAAAAGAAAAGTTAAAGATTACTGCAATATTGAAAAGTTCAAACCAAACCAGTAAATTACAATAGAATTATAGTAAAAGTAATTATATGTGTATCTATCAACCTGAACATGTAACAGCATCCCTAAGTAAAAAAATAAGAGTTAACCCTCAATTTAGTCCCTCAAGTATCACTCTCTTCTATTTAGTCCCTAAAGTATGTAAAAAAAATTAAATAGTCCATAACATTTTCTCTCATATATCAAGTTAGTCCCTCTGTTAGTGTGAGCCTATTTGAATGATGTTAAGTGTTATGTTGATCATTTCCTCTTTCTTACGTGTATCCTAAATAGTCCCTAAAATATATCATTTTAGTCGCTTGGTCGGTCCCTCTCTCTCCTACGTGCAAACAAGTCAAACCCTATACCTCATTATCCATCACTTTCATCCCTACCACTCCATTATCCATTAGATGCGAGCTCTCCTCCCTCGTCTGTCTCCTTATTTTCATTCATTATTCAGGTTTTGATTTTCATCCCTCGTTTTCGTTCCTAATTTTGATAATCCTGATTTTGAAATTGATTTCAACATCTAACCCTAAACCCAAAATAATTTAGCAATTGTTTTTTTTTTAGGGATTATGTGTCATTTAGTTGTCCTTTCTAAACCATGTGTTGTGGTCAAACTAGACAACATCTGATTTATGAATTACTCATAAAAAAATATGGTTTATGAATTAGAATTAGGACTTACATTACTGTAAAATGTAGGGATTGATATGATGTATTTTAGCGACTTGAGGGACTATTTAATATTTCTTTTAGGGACTTTAAGGACCAAATATGTGTATTTATTTGGTCTCTCTATCTACAAATATTGTAGGGACTGATATGACGTATTTTAGGGACTGTTTAGAATACATATAAGAGAGAGAAAATGACCAACATGACACACAACAACATTTAAATGAGCTCACATTAATAGAGAGACTAACTTGATAGATGAGAAAATGTTAGAGACTATTTAATATTTTTGCATACTTTAGGGACCAAATAGGAGAGAAAGTGACACTTCAAGGACCAAATTGAGGAATAAACATTTGTTGTCCCAAAAAATAGTGTCTCACTGTCTCCCACCAATCAAAGGCTGATGATATGCATATGTGTTATTAAGTTATAGTTTTATTTTATTACGTCAAATTATCATTGGTGGGGAACAGAGAATATGACAGGAAAGTAAGACAGAAAATTTTCATTCCAAATTGAGAGTTAACTCAAAAAAATGATGCCCCCTAAAAATAGGGACCGTGCGGTTACACACCCGGCGCAACCTCAAGGCCACCACCGGAACTAATAACCACTGTTATAGTAAATATTGCACCTTGGAATAACTAGAGTGGAGTTTGTGTAAGAATAGTTTGACGTTGCTCGTCCTTAACTGGGCAGTTCAGCATATTGACCACGTTGTATTTGGTTGAATCATCAATTTGGCAACATGAAATCGCGATGTAAGTTAACAAATTATGATTACAAGTACTTGAAAAAAGTACTTGAAACCATGCAAGTCTTGCCCTTGAGGTTCATCAACATATTATAGATAGCAGAAGAAGTGAATGTTCGGCAAAATGTAACTGAATCAATATTTCTTGTTCTTAGTAAAGCCTCCTACAGTTTCCCAAAAAAATGACATGGTGCATTCTTTTTTGGGGGGGGGGGGAAGCACTCTTTTCAACTTCTTGAAAGAGCTTTAAGAAAAATAATTAATTTTCAAAAATAATCACCACCCAGACATGTTATAATCTGTTACTATTTTAGTGAGCCACCAGCCCAGGTTGTTTCTTTTGCATCATGAGAGAACCAGAGTCAGACATTCCAACATGATCAGTGTACAAAAAATAGATGAAATTTGTTGACTCATTGCAGAAAACCATAGTAGAAAACCCAGAAAACCTTATGTGATCAATTTGGGAAAGAATGAGAAAGACATCGATTTGGTCTTTCATCTTATTATTTGGTTTTATTTTGGTCTTCTACGTGTTGACTTAATTGTCAGATCATAGGATAATGGCCACGTAAGCTAATATTCACGGTGTTAGTATCGAAAGGACCAACGTGGTATAACGTTGTTAACTTAAGGGACCGAAACAGAACAAATAATTCATAAGAGGACAAATTGAAAACTAAAATAAAGTTAAAGAAATAAAAGTGTAATTTAACCCTCATTTTATCTTGAGAGAAAACCTTGAGGTTAAGAGAGGGAATAAGAAAATAAAATGTGATCATTATAAGATGAGAAGTGCAATACATCGCAAACGACGTGACTCGCGAATTCCACGAATGACGTGGATCTGTTTCTTAGCAAACTAATAAAAAAAAGTAAATACTCAAATTGGTCCCCCATAAAAATTACAGAGACCAGTTTAGTTCTCGAGAAAAGAAAAATACCAATTTGGTCCTCAAAAACTTCAAATGCTGGTCAAATTAGTCATTTATAAGATAATTTTTAGGGACATTTTAGCCCCTATCAAAGACTAATTTGACCCATATTTAAGATTTTTAAAGACCAAATTTGTATTTTTTTTATTTTTCATAGATTAAATTGGTCTTCGTGATTTTTGTTGGAGACTAATTTAAGTATTTACTCTTAAACAAGAACAGAAAGTTGCCGCAAGTTATCATATTAACGCACTTTTTAATTTTTCCAGAGAGAGAGAGAAGAAACCCAAGCGCAAATATTGCTGCCACGTAATTCGGGATGCATTCGCAAGGCTCTTATAAGATGATGTTTATGTAGAAAATTGAAAATGAACAAGCCAGTACTTTCGTGATCAAATTTTTTTTTTGGTCAGTTAGTAGAAATGATAAACAACAAACACACATACGTCTAAAAAGTAACACCCGGGTTCGAATTTCGGTCCCGACGTCCCCATATTATTGAAATTACCAAAACAACCAACGGTAGGGGACACTTTCGTGATCAAATTTATTTTTAAAAGAGGATACTAACTTTTAAAAAATAAACAAATTCCCCCGAAAACATTAGGAAGTGTGTTAAAACTCGTTAAAAAAAAGTGAATTGCTGATCAGAAGAAAATATAAATATTAGCGCATTTGTCCAACGGCTAGTTTTCCCATCAGATAAGTTAATCTAACGGCTCTATTTTGCCTACCGTTTAAATCCTTGCCTGGAAATATAGCCGTTGCGTTACAAAGCATCTTCCGGTTCCCAATCTTTAAGAATCTCTCAAATCAAATCTTGTGGGTTATCATTTATCAATATCATTCTCCAATTACTGCTACTTGTATTTCCATTTCTAATTCTAATTTCTAATTCATTCACTTCTGACTCCCTCCTCCTAAATCCTAATCCTTCAACAAACACACAATTCAATTTTGTGTTGTGGCAATGCCTTCCAACAACAACAACAACAACAAGTCGCCGTTGTCGTCTTCACTTCCATCAAACCCTAATCCAAGAAGTTCAGAAATCAGTAACCCTATGAGAAGGAGTTTCACTGGAAACCCATTCTCCAAACCCTCCGTCATCGCAAACCCTAGAACCAATTTCGCTCACACCCCCGCCAATAGTCCTTCAGGTATCTCTCTCTCTCTCTCTCTCTCTCTTCCCCCTTCTTATATATACTTTTTTTTCTTCCAATGAATTTGATTCACTTTCGATTTGAAAAATTGCTGTGGATTTTTACAAGGGGTTTGGTATTCTGTGCAGATTTTCCGAGAAGAAGCTCTGTTGGGGTTAGAGAAAGTGGAGGGTCTTTGCGGGACATTGTTGATGACAAAGAAAACGCGAAAGATCAGATTTTGAAACCGGCAAAGGTTCGATCACCAGCTGCTGCTGCTGCTTCTTCAAAGACAACAAAGAATTTCATGTCTCCGACCATCTCTGCTTCCTTCAAGATCGCTGAGTCTCCCAGAAAGAAAATCCTCTCTGAGAGGAACGAGACTGCTCCCACTCCAACTCCCTCTTCAGATCCCAAAATTCATGCTCGCAAGGTAACTTTTGCTGATCCTTTGGAACAGAAAAGACTTGATGCTTCATTAGATGGGAATGGCATCCCTTTCCCCAGTTTTGAAGAAAGTTCTGAAGTTTTGAGTGGTGAAACTACTCTCCATGATGCCAATGTTGTTCCTTTGATTCCAAAGAATGATTTATCCTTTGAAACTATGAATGTTCCTTTGATTCCGAAGAATGATACAGATTTGTCATTTGAAACTGTCCATGATGATGTGAATGTTCCTTTAATTCCAGTGAATGACATTCACACTGAATCCTCATTTGAAACTGTTACCCAAGAGCCTGATTTTGTTAACCTTGACCCTACTTTTAAGCTTAGTCCCACTGCTACTCCTCCTGTTTCATCCATGGTTACTGTCTTAGCTCCTCTTGATGCTGATCCCTTGATGCCTCCTTATGATCCCAAAACAAACTACCTCTCCCCTAGGCCACAGTTCCTTCATTACAGACCAAAATCTCGAATGGGACTCTGCAATCGAAGAGAATTGGAAGACAGCTTCATGTCTGGAACCTTTTCAGATACAGATGTTACTGAGGATACTCAGTCTGAAGGCTCACAGAAGGAATCGGAGGATGTTTCTTCAGATGAAATTGTTAAGCAAGAAGAGGATCAAATTTCTGAACCAAATTCCTTGCCAGAGAAAACTGTTGAAGCAAAAGAGGTGCCTAAACCACGCCTCTCTGTGAGATCAAAGGCTATTGCTCTAATTTTGCTTCTGTCAGTTGCTTTTGCATCAATCTCAGTCACAAATTCTCCAGGGATTGATCTTACCATGTTTGAAGACTTCTGTGAGACTTACAAATCGTCTGAGTTTCCAGAGTTTGCAAGGGCTAACCTTGATCGATTCTCCCAATTTGCAAAAGCAAATTTTGATGGTTTGGCTCGAAATTTACATATTTGGTTTACCAAGTCATTGTCTTCAATTTCTGAGTTGATTTCAAATGTTAGAGGAGCAAACAATTTGGCCCAGTTGCAATATTTTAACTTGACTGTCCTGCACGATTATATGGTAGTTAATCAGTACCCTATTTTTGGGGGTGATAAAAATGAAATTGGTGACACTCACCCACCAGTTCAAGAAAGTGATGCTGCTTCAGAGATTGGTACTTATGAGTATGTTGAAGACATCTCAGCAGAGCATTTTGAAGTATATGAAGAACAACTTGAGCAAGACATTGGAATAACCATTGGAGTTGAAAATGCTTGGGATGATCCAGAATCTGAGGAAGTACTTAAGGGTCAAGCAGCCGCTATGATAGAATCAGAGCAGGCTTTGCAACTGGCTGAAATAGAAAATTTAGATGCAAAGTTGGCACAAGAAGTTGATGCTAGCTTCAATGTTGAAGAAACTTTAGAATCCGAAAAAGTACTGGAGGGCCAATCTGCCACTTGGATAGAATCAGAGCAGGCTTTGCAACTTGTTGAAGCAGGAAACTCTGAAGAAAACCAAACACAAAAAGATGATGATAACTCCAATGTTGAAAATGAGCCAAGTTTAAATTCGGAGGCCACTGAAATCCATAATGAAGTTTGTGGAGAAGACAATGGTGCTAAATTAAATGTTGGCAAAGAAGGTGATGTAGATCTCAAGCATTGGCCAGGTTCAGATTCAGAAGTTGCTGAAATCCACACTGCCATATATGATGATGAAGCAGTGGGAGAATCAGTAAGCACAGATGCTGAGATTAGAGGGAATGAACAGCTATTAGAAGCAATTCAAATTCCTCAAGGCATGGTGTTATACTTGCTGCTCTTTGCAGGTACAGTTTGTATTGCTGCAGGTGCATCTTTCAACTGGTCAAGGAAAGTTAAAAGGGGAAGCAAAAAGATTGCTAGCTCTGTGGAGCAACCTAAGATTGTTGAGTTCATTTCTGAGAATAACAAGCAGATTTCTCCTGATAAACCATCTTTGAGGAATGGGCCAGTAGAAATGGATGTGCTTGGAGAGTCATGCCCTTCAGAAATGAGCAGCTTTGAGAATGAGAAGAGCTCATCCTACAGCAGAAAAGTAGTGAATGAAGCTAACAGCGTTGAGAAGAAGCGCAGGAATAACCACAGGAGAGAGTCTTTGGCCTCTTCATCGGACTACTCCATGGGTTCACCGTCCTATGGAAGCCTAACAGTGTACCAGAAAATTCCAAAGGTGAGTATTATTATTGTCTCCTGTTAATTAATTAATTAATTGTTAAGCATGTGTTTGTTTTGTTTCATCATATTATTATTGTTAACTGGTATTATTGTTAATTAGCTGTGAATTGTTTCTCATGTGTTTTATTTATCATATTCTTTTCTTTTTAGGGACGTGGCGATGAGGAGATAGTTACTCCTGTTAGGCGTTCTAGTAGGATAAGGAGCCGTGCCACATCTCCTATATAAGCTGTTTTTGCTGGTCTTCAATGAGGAGGACTACAAACTTAGCTACCTCTAACCTGACCCGCATAACTTCGATTGTGCCTAAAATGTGATGTGTTTCTTACTATAAACAGAAGTGTCTCATCTTCTGAATGTTCTATTTTATTCTATTCTTGACTTTGTAGCTTTAGAATTATTTTTGAATGAATCACCCATGGATTGAAATAAATTACTTTGTGCCGTTTCCTCTTACCCTGCAATGCTGGTATTGCTTTTCAAATAAATTGTTCTTCTTTTGAGGAAATAAATTGTTGAATCAAGGAGGGCAAACATTAGACCATATTCTTTTACTCACAACAATGTCAATTTGTAGGATTAACGTTAAGATATTAATGTAAGAGTGATGCTATTTGGCCCGAAGGATACAATACGAAAGAGGCATGAAGAAAAATTGGATCAATTAGTGCCCTTATGACCATACATGGGCAGTTGAAAATGAAAAAGAAAGGATTAATTAGGTCTAGCCACATGTTTTGTGCAACACCCCATGCAGCATTTATTCGAGCCATTCAGTATTTTCCTTAATGTAAAGAATTTTTATTGTATATAGCATATTTGTTTAGCAGAAAATATTTGTTTTTTCCCCCCCGAAGGGAACTCATATCATTTCACTAATAATATTGTCCTCAATACAGGGTGACTATAATCAAAATCTTGGCAACTAGCGTATAATCGAGTTGCTCTAGCTAGCGTATAATCAAACTTTTCTTTGCCATGATGGTTGATTTCCTATTAGTATCAATGATAGAAGTCGGATCCTAGATGTAGAAATAGAAGAAGGTGGTTCCCCTTCTTCATAGAAAGAAATGAGATTATTGCAGATACAATAAAGAATGAAATTAACCAAATTTACCCGATGTAGAAGCAATCAAGAAAGCTGCATAAGTAAATATATAACCTACTGAAAAGTGGACTAATCCAACCAATCTTGTTTGCACAGTGGAAAGAGCCACTGGTTTATCTCTCCATCGAATCAAATTTGCCAAATGTGTGCGTTCGTGAGCCCATGCTAAAGTTTCAATCAATTCCTGCCAATATCCGCACCATGAGATTAAGAACATAAATCCAGTAGCCCAAACAAGATGTCCAAATAAGAACATCCACGCCTGCATCGATAAACTATTCATACCAAAGGGGTTTATCCATTGATAAGTTGTGAAGAATTTAACCATAGATAATCTCTTAACCATCCCATCAAATAGGTAGAAGATTCATTAAATTGTGAAACATTACCAAACCATCATGACTTCTAGTTAACAAATGAGCAATGCGATTAGCTTGTGTCTGGATGTAACTTACCCCAAAGTTATTACAACTTAACAATAATGCTTTGCACTTAGAGATAATTTCCGCAAACTCACTATGGTTGCTTCTATTCCCCTATATCCCCTCCACGACTGACAAACAATCTAATTCAATGGATACATTAGGAACATTCGACTCCCTTTACCAAGATAAGGCTTCGAGAAGACCATGTACCTATGCTTCCTGAACCGCGTGTGTACCTCTTGAAATAATATTTTTATTCTTAATAATTTTTTTTAACTTTTATATTCTTAATATCAACCACGTCTCTTGTAACCAAAAAAAAAAATATCAGCCAAGTCTATGTTTTTACTTTATGTCAACAAAACTGTGAATTTAAGTGACCGTTTTCCTAAGAGGACATGCATAAAAATTACAATAATTGGAAAAAGACTTTAGAAAAAATACTAATTTATCATGAATTTAATTATGATGTCCATGTAAAATATTTAGTAAGTAAATACCCAATTTTGTCTCTCAAATTGTAGGATTGTATCAATCTATTTCTCACATTATCAATATTCCAAAATGATCACTGGAATTACAAAACGTTAATCAGGTCCATATAGGATTTTGGGCTGGCGCATCTTAGATTCTGCAGCTACACGACGATGGGCAAGGGGTTTGTTGTTTGCCTTTGTTGAGAGGTGGCAAAAGGAGACTAGCAGCTTGCACCTTCCATGCAGTGAGATGAATGTCGCGTTGGACGACGTCTCAACCATGCTATATCTGCCAATAATGCGTCGGGCGACTCCTACTGCACACTCTCATTGGCAGAGAACATGTGTGTGCTTTGCTGCATGAGCTTGGTTGAGTCAAGCTGGCGATGATCTGGTTGATGGAATAGGGTCGAGGCTAGCATCTTGGGCAAAGATGGAGAACATCATTTCTACATCGTTGCAATCTTCAAGTTTCAGAGTCTTGTATTGAACATATCCATGTCCTATGAATATAGAGTATCGATAATGAATATCAGTCACCCTTTTGGTTTATCCAACTTTGATCTTATCATGCATTTTTCACTTCAGGGCATAAAGTGTAATGCCTTCATTTATCATAAATGATATTGGGGAATCACATTCAAACGTGATCCCTTGATCGGTTGTTGTAATTTGACCATTGCAATACACAAAAACAATTGCCAAACTCATGTTTGTAAGAAAGGATACGGATTGAATGAAGAACGGTTTTGGGTGAAAACATTGAGGAATGTAGTGTCGTTTCGTTTCTGAAGTAGAGTGTTTTAGAACACTTCTATTTATACAAGTGTCGATGCAATAATCTCAACCGTTCAAAGGGTCGATCATTCAAAGTATTGATACAATCTCATTCATTCATTTCATCGGTGCGATCTCAATCGTTTATCTATTAACGCAATGACCTTGTGAGCTGGGTCAAAAGCATCTAGAAGTTAACTTCTTACAGTGTCATTTTGGAAAGGAAAAAAAGGGGGTGTATTTGCAAAAACAGAGATGTCAATAATCATTCACTTTCTTAAATAAAAATGTAGCTTATTTAACTATTACTGGTATATTAAAATTTATTAATTATTCGAATAAATTATAGTGGTAATTCCTTTTTTTTTTACATAGTAATAATTCTTATATTTTTGTAATTTGTTGCTTTACTGATATATCACTACAAAAAGATTGAAGTGAGAATTTTTTTCCAAATACAAGTGAACTTTTTTTCATTTAATTCATAATTTATTACTTCGAATGTTTTTCAATAATGCCTATTGAATGTTTTTCCTTTTTAAACTTGCAACTCATAACTCGGTTGTGAAAACAAAAACGATGACAAACAAAAAAGTAAACATGAATAAAATACATAATCAGAATATATATTATTTTATTAATTAAGATAAAACTTCAGAACTCAGATGATTCATTCATTCAGAAAATAATTTGCGGTTTTGAAAAAACATGTATGAAAAGAAATTGCAGCGCTAGTTATATAGATTATTTATAAGAATGAAAGGGAACTAACATCAAAATCAAAGTGGCGCAGCGGAAGCGTGGTGGGCCCATAACCCACAGGTCCCAGGATCGAAACCTGGCTTTGATAATTCAAAGTAGCTTCCATTTATTTTTTCCTCTTTCGTGTTGTGGACTGTGGATTTATCTCGGTAGTTCCTATTTTATTTTTTATATATCCTTAAAATGTAAATTTAACATCTTTCTCGTGGTGAACATATGCGAATTACAGTCGCTTTAGCTATAGGATTTTCATCATGAGTTAGTGGATTCTTTCTTTAATCTCATTCAGCATGGAAATCATCTTTTATAATCTTTAACTGAACTGATGAATACTTCATCCCCTCTACTTTACCACCAAATAACCATATCAGGGAATGTCATGTCAGCATATGATCAAGAGTTAAGGAGGTGGTGAGTGGCTCAGTGTGGGTGCCATGCTGTACCTTTATAAATGTGGAACTATCCTTCATGTCCAAAATCTCTAATCATAAGAGGGTTAATATATTAACCATACTAAGAGGGGTAGACATTTCCATCTCTTCTACCAAAAAAAAAAAAAAAGAGGGTTAGACATTTTAGTTCTCTACCAATCTCTACTATAAAAAAAAATTGAATCACATTAGTTAAGTGAAAAAGAACCACACGGATTTGAGACTTGAGAGAAATAAGAAATAGCTCCATGCATGAATTGAGAAAATAACAAATAGGACATATATTATCTAATACTGCCTCTAGTACTAATTATAAGAAAAATTAAAAAAAAAACAAAGAGTAAGGGGACATATTTAATGTTATAAAATTGTCTTCTCTTTTCAAATATACCTATAATAGCATTAATTAGGTGCATAAAAAAATATACACATCTATTAAATATACAAGTCTATTAAAATAGGGGTATAACATGTATTTTAGCAATTAATACATATAGAAATAAGTCTTTTTTTCTTATAATTAGGATAAAAAATTCTCTTATAATTAGGACTAAAAATAACCTTATTTTCTCATAAAAAGATTTTACTACACTCCAAAAACTTAATTACTTTGCTGTAAGTTCTATTTTTTCTTTATCATGTGATGAGGAGTTCTCTCGGCTAATGTGATCCATAAATATGACATCATATATTCATACTGGATTTTCAAAAATCGGATTCAACTGGTTATTTTTTTTCCTTCGTTAATTGAACCGGTTAGATATAAAAAGCAATTATGCACTCATGAATATTCATTCAAGTGTAAAATTAACTAGTTAAACTACTCCGCCACCGCCACCGCCACCACCACCCTTGACCACAATATTCAGTCACGTTGTCTCTATCTATGTGTGCATCTGCACGCGCATTAATGATCCCATAACCCAGGAAGCATGGAAGATAAGATAGGCTCCTCAATCACAGTTGGAACCCACAGTTATTGGTGAGCAAACAAAAACCTGGCAGTACATATCTCAATGTATGTTACAGTGGTTCGTAATTAGCTGGAGCTGGAAGGAAGCATCCTCTCCATTCTCCAAGGAGGCATTAATAAAGGTAGTTGTTGCATAGGCTCACACGTAGTAGTACTACTCACTAGTACTACTACTTTTCAAATTTCACAAAGTGAGAGAGAAGAGCTTCATTTCATTTCAATTCATCACCGGACTCCTAAACTAGTACTAAAGGCTATAAAGAGTAAGTACACATGCACTTTTTTCTCTTTTCTCTTTACTGCCGAATAAGCTCTGCTTTTTTTTGTTGTATAGTACTTACACTAGTAGAGATAGAGGTAGAGGATAAGGTTGCAGACAGATGCTTGTGGTACCGTACCTTCAGGCCAATCCTTCACCACCACCTCTCCCATTCCAGACGCAACCTTTTCAGACTCTTCCAAACATTTTGAAAAAGATATTGCGCGCAATTAACCGTGTTATTATTTATAATTATATAGAGATAGAGAAAATCATCCACTCAGACTCCCTTCAAGACCCATCATTTCATTTTCTTTACTAATATACTCCATCTGAGGTTTTTATTTGGCCAAACTATAATAACACAAACTTTTTCCATTGTTGCTCCCTTGTCTTTTTCTGCTCCCTTGTCTTTTCTTCCAGCTGGTACCCTTCTGTGTGTCTGGTTTCTTGGAACCTGTGATTTTCTTTGTTTGGAGGTATTAATAAGGTCGGTTTGAAGAATTTTCAAGGCTTATTTTCTTTTCCTGGTTGGTTTTTAAGGGTTTATCAGAGTACCCATTTGAGAAAGTCTTCTCAAAAGTCTTTCCTTTTGGAGGGTATTATTGAAACAAAGGCAAGGCAAGTAGTAGATTCCTATCCCTCATACTATTCTCTTACTTCACCTTTATGCTTTTGATTCCCAAGGAGAGGGAAAAAAAAATACTATTTTATTTTACCTCCCGAGTAACCAATGCATCTATGTCTATGTTCGTTTATATATACTACTACTGAAGTTGATATAACTGTGTCTGTGTTTTCTCACAAGCAGCCCTCCATCTATCTGTATTTGCAGATCAGATATAGCTAGCAATGGCAGAATGGGGTGGTTTAGGTGAGAGCAATGAGAGGGATGATTCAAGTCCAAACATAAGGGTATCTAATAAGGACTCTTCTGGTTCTTCTTTTGCATGGCACATAGCAACCTCTCCAAGAAAGATCCCAAGGGGGGCTAATGATCATATTACAGTACTACCCTCCTCCTCCTCCTCCTCCTCCTCCTCCACAGCACCTGTGGACATTCCTGACTGGTCAAAAATTTATGGGATGAATGGCAACAACAAGGTGTCAAGGGAGGGCTTAAGCCACAAGGGTACTGATAGTGGTGATGATGAGGATGAGGATGATGATAAGATTCCTCCCCATGAATGGATTGCTAGGAAGCTTGCAAGGAGCCAAATTTCATCTTTCTCTGTGTGTGAAGGGATAGGGAGGACACTGAAAGGGAGAGATCTCAGCAAAGTTAGAAATACTATTTTGACCAAAACTGGTTTCATAGAGTAGTTAGTTAGTTAGTGGATTCACATTGACCACCATAGTGATGGATTGGATGGTCATGTCATTATCAACTTCATATTTAGCATCGCACCTAGCCCTACCACTATGAAATTATCATCATTGTTAGAATCGGATCGCATGCAATCTTTTTAATTTATTATTCGCATTAATATATAGTATGGAATGTGAGTGAGGTCTTGCTGCCTGCAGAGTCGATAGAGCCTGTACGTGAAAGCCATAGATGCCCTTTTGGTTTTGTTTGTTTGTTCTAAATTTAATAGTCATTGAGTTCAGCTTCGGGATTGTTTATCATTTGTTAACTTACCAATGTTTCATTTATCATTTTGCCCATCAAGCTTGTCCTAATTCTTGCATGATCACTATAGTCTGTCAACACAATTTATCACTGCCATTCATGTGGCACTAGTTATGGTATATATATCCACTAAACAAAAGAGGTGGCTCAGCGGTAAAGTACTTGGCTTTCTTCTGTCAAAAAAAAAAAGAAGTTATATGTCCACTTTTTATTGGTGCGCTTTAAGGAGTTGTATTGGATTAAAATTTTTAAAGACTTTATCTGACTTTTTTTTAATAAAAAAATTCTTGCGGTATTCAATCAATATTTTTAAATAAAATAAAAAAATCGTGTGGTATTTAATTAGGACTATTAAGACTTTTTAAAGAAGTTAACAAAATCTTGTGGTATTCAATTGAGACTTTTTACAACTTAAAAAAAGTCTTTTAGTATTCAAAATCATATTGATTTTGGTTGATTGTTTTCTAAAACAGATTTTATTGAATTGATTTTGTTTGACATTTTAGTTACTTTTTATCTAATAAAAAGTCTTTTTATCTCACGTGAGATTTCTCAGGATTCATTCTCTTCGACTTGTGTTTTTTCATCTCTCTCTCCTTCCTTCATCTCTCTCCTTTCTCCCCCACCCCTTCTCTCTCTCTCTCCCCTCTTCTGTATGTGTGTTAGAAACATAAACATATATACCAACAATTTATAATAAAATCGTAACTTTTTTTTTTTTACTGAAACAAGAAGTTAAGACATTAGCAACGTGTATGTATATAAGATGAGTAAAATATTTTATATATATCTATATATACTATAAATATTATATACTATATAAAATTACTTAATATATATTATTGTGTATATCATATACTATAGCATATATCATAGATTTTATAAATGCGTAATATAGATACAATTGCATATATATTATATATATATATATATATATATAATATTATATATTGTATTCATTGTCCACCAAAAAATAGATGAGATAAAGAGATGATGTGACTTAAGTATCTGTCATGTGTTATTTTCTTTGTCTTGTACTACAATGTGTATCAAACGAACTCAGATTGTCTGCAATCGGCAATCCATGCAGTCACGCATGCAGTCAGTGTAATCAAGATCATTCATTTGAGATCAGACGACTCATATTATAAAATCAACAAAACATCCTTAATTGTTTATTTTTTTATCAATGGTCAAGATTGTAACTACGGTTAAAATGACTACAGTGAATCAATTTATGTGTCAAATGCACCATTGGCAATTAAAGAATTGAAGAAAAAAAATCTTTATCAAAGCTTGTTATTTCTTTAATATCTTTTCTGAGACTCTGAACTTTGAATGTTTGCTAAAAATCTTTGAAATCCTTTCAAATCTTATAAATCCACAAAGTTCTTTCAAATCTATCTATAATTATAATAAAGCAAGGCTACACCTAGGAAAAGTTTTTACAAGTATCACCTTCTCATACAATAACTTCTCCAATACTCTTCTAAAAACCTATCTATATTTAGACATTTTGTGCTTGCATCTTATTTCTATCACCCACAATTGCTTTCCAGCTCATTCTTGAGCCCACTTTATTCTTTATCGCGGTAATTAACATTTGCAATATTTTTTTTTTGAAATGCAGGCTTTACTCATCCATATACCTTCAGCGCCCCTTGCGGAAATCGTAATGAAACCATTCTCATCTTCTCCTCCTTCTCTCGCGTTCTTTGCGAAGAACAATATCTCAGCTTCCTTGACTAACCCAACGATGACGACATCTCCATGAGCGCAACTTCCTTGAACCACCACAACTTCATAAACGCCGGACACTACCTCTGTCCAAACTAAGCAGTCAAACGCATGTGACAATGCTCCACCGCATAGATCCTTTCATCGATGAGACTATTCATTTCGCACGCTCCTCTACGAATTCAACATCGAAACCAATCAGTGGGTTTGTTCTTTCCTTCCTTCTATCTCTCAATCATCTTCTCAACTGTTTTATATCGTCGTAAGGATGTTCCCGAATCTCTCTTTGTTTTCATATGCTTTTTTCCCCCCTCTTCTCTTCATGGTTCCCTACCCCATTGATTAAGCTCATCCCTCCTACTTAATAATTGTTGGTTTAGTGTTCCGATTGTTGGCGGTTTCGTGCAATGCGTATGATTTATGTTTCTCCTGCTATAAGGTGGAAAAGTGGAGGAAGCGGCGATGTTGGAGCGCGTATGGCCGCTGCTGATAGTGGCCAGGATCTGCGGAGACTCGCGATGGGTTCGAGGCCAGCACAACGATTTTCTTCTCCTCTAATTTGCATTAGTTGATTTTCTGGATTGATTTATTTGATTTTTCTTTGTCAGCTCTAACGGTGAGGGGGTACTTTTTACTCATTTGGTGAAGGGGTACTTTTTCCTTTGTTTTTTGTTTATTTAGTTTCTCTCCCCTATTGTTCTGTTTCTTTTTTATGGAGAAGGATTCATTTTTTAGATAAGTAAGGTCCATTTGTGATTTGTCTCAAAATATTTCCTACAATGTTTTGGATTTATCAAAGTCATTTTTATGTAGCATATTTACCATTCAACATCTTATTTATTTCCTCTACTAACTTGATGATCTTCTCAGCTAAAGCTTTTGAAAATAATGCTTTTAATTATGGTATGTTCCAGGTTTCAATTCTTGGGAGTACTAAACATCAAAGCAATATTGCAATAGGTCAATTTTTAGCAAAGATAGGTTATTAACTCTGATCAAATCTTATCAGTTCCGAAGAATTAGAAGCCATAACAATCACAGCTAAATTACATGGTTAATACTACTGGATTTCGTCTTGATATTACCCTTCATTGCACTGTGAGTGACACTGTCACGACACTTGAGTTTTAGTCATGGGAGCCAAACATATACAATATTTGTAAGAGTACAGAAGTTCCAAATTTTGAGGGTCATAGGAGCCAAATATATACTGGTAGAATACGCACACATATAAGTACAGTTTTAATTTATGCATTAGATAACTTGGTAGAAATTTTTCATGTGATTTTTGTGTAAACAATCTCATGATTGTTAACAGTATATGGCCAGTTTGTCGGAGAAGAATTTAAGCAGAAGAACAACAGCTTCGAGATGGTGGAACTTCTGAAATAAAAATTCAGTA
Organism: Calophaca sinica; assembly: GCA_037113605.1. Taxonomy (NCBI): domain Eukaryota; kingdom Viridiplantae; phylum Streptophyta; class Magnoliopsida; order Fabales; family Fabaceae; genus Calophaca; species Calophaca sinica. The sequence continues at coordinate 180,549 of JBAFXK010000027.1, forward strand.
GTGATTAAAATCTGCAACATATATAGTGATTCTGAAAGCTATTGAAAGTTTATACTTTATAAGAAATAAAATTTAGTACCAGCATCTAATTATCTCTCTAAGCTAAAACATGATTATTGAATTTGTTGGTAGACGATAAATTTAATGGTTTGTTTTATGTTTTCAGATTACAAGGTCTTTAAACTTTTGATTTCTTAGCAAGAACACTCTTTAGGAGGAGCCTACTGAATAAGGTGACATGCTCACCGTGATTAAGTATGGTACATTTTATATAGTTGAAGTAGGTTTAAAATATGGTTGTTTCATTCATTTTCCAATATGATTTTTGGTTTGTGCATAGATTCTGAGATTAGTTAACTGCATTTGCTATGGATGTGCTTATGTAAAGATCTACTAAGCTGATAGTTCACCTTGCAGTTTAATTACACAGGATTGTCCATTTGAATATGTTTATAGAAATCTGTTGGTATGATATACCTGATTATGCTTTTACAGCCATTGAAATGTATTGCTGAGGACTTTGGACCTCAGCTCTTTACCATTGTCCTTCATCATTCTTACTTCATTTTCACTTTCTATGTTCTGTTTTGGGATGGGACTACGGGAAATGTATGGACATAAATTTCTTTGAGTTTGTATCTGCTGCAGGACCAAATGGCCCAACAAATCCAGTCTCAAGTTGATTGATTTGTAATTAGGATTTAGGAGGCATAAAATCTACAACTTATATAGATCTAAAATTTGCAGGTTTGTTTACTTCCAAGTCAAATTCCCTTTTTTTTTGGCTTATTTCTATGTGAATTTCACTGACATTCTTTGTTGTATTCGTACCAGCTTTGATTGGGTTTCTGTTATGAGGCTATGATGTTCATGTTTAGAATTTGTTCGCGATTGAAACCAGCTTTGATAGCAAGACAAAGTGCCAAATTGAGATGTTGTTGAACCTTCACTGAAAGAATTTTTGTTCTGAAAATTTTCTGTAATGTTCTCTTCTGTTTTTGGATGGGTAAAAGACATTATTTTGTTGCTGTGTAATTCCTTTATGTGCCCTCAAAATGTTGTTTAAAATGGTCGAAGCATTGAAGGATCAAATGGTATTACTCTATGATGTTCATATCACAAGAATACATTTTCTGAAGGTTATTGTTGTTTATAAATTTGCCTTCACTGACAGTACTTTCGGATGAGTAAATTTGTTTTAATATCCTCATGAAGTTGTCGTCAACAAAACTGAAGCATATGCTTGTATCTAAGAGAATCTTCAATTGGTTTAAGTATATACACATGTACCGGCTGCTTGCTATTCTAATATATACTCTGCGGGGGCTTCTATGCTACTTAATACTTCATATTTGTTTATTTTATTTGGTGGAAGTGTTATTTCAAAAATAGTATATGAAGTATTTTTTTTTCTTCTTTCACAAGTCAGTTTCTTTTCTTTGTGTACTATTATAATTATAATTTTTTTGATTTTTCATTTATTTTAATGAATCCTAATTTACTATGAATTATATTTCAATATAGTAGCTTTTCCTATATTGTAATATAAGTATTTATGCACTCAATTATAACAATATACTCGACCTATATAAGTATTTATGCATTCAATTATAATAATTAACATATCATATATAACGTGTAATATATTGTAATATAAGTATTTATTCACTCAATTATAATAACATACTCAATTTATGTTACATATGACATTATTATTTAACTTATCGTGTGTGAACATTTTAATAGAAATTATATATTAATACAAAATTTTTAATGAAATTTGTATTTTGTAATTATATATTATGCACAACACGGAATTATATATTATATATTTTACATGGATTAACATTACTATTTAACATACTATATATATTTTTTTTGACACATACTATATATTTTGATAGAATTTCATTTTAATATAATTTTTAACATAATTTTTTTTTTCACTATACACCGTGCATAGCACGGGACTATATATCATAGAGTTTTATTTTTTTGATCTCATTCTTATTTCTTAATCGAATTTCCTTATATATAAAAACTTATTTATAAGTTTTGTGAGACGATCTTAAATAGAATTAACATGCTTCTTTTTTGTTGAGGGACCAGAGTTCTTATGTGTATAGCAAAGATATGACAAATAGCGTTATTTGCACATAAATGGGTTTACACAAACATAGCAAATAGAGTAAATGGTCAATGGAGGGGTAATTTTTTGAATTTAGAAATTATCAATGGAAGGGTAATGTTAAATGAGTTTTTAATCTGAGTTCTTAAAATATAGTAGTATATCCATTATGAAACTGACTATAAAAACTTATTTCAAATTTGAAAATCCATATTATAAAATAAAAGTAAAATTAACCTACAAATTTGTTCCGTGTAGGACGTAATTATGAATGACTGTTTGAGATAATCCATAATTACATTTCATAATTTATTTATTATACTTTAATGTACAAAAGTATTTTAGTATAAATGAACTATCAAAAATAGAGTAGTGTCTCTCCCTTAGGTTTTCTTAGGTGAGTAGTGTCTCTCCCTTCTCTTCTGAGAGTCTGTGAGAGTTTGTTCTAGGTTTCAAGGCTTTTGAGTATCCAGTTTACACATCTTGTCTTTACGATCATCATGGAAGGGGTGGGTCTTGAGAGGTTGTCTTTGGGGGAGGAGGAGGAGGAAGAGGAAGTGGTGATGCCTGGGGTGGAGGAGGAGGCGAAACCTCTTACTTTGGTGGGAAGGTTCCTCATAGAGAAACCGATCAGGGTGAATATTATGAAAGAAAGAATGGCGGACGTGTGGAGCCCAAAATTTGGAGTCACCATTACTGAGGCTGGCGCTGGGATCTATATCTTTCAATTCTATCACCGGTTGGATGTGCAGCGGGTGATGAACAGGGGGCCCTGGTCCTTTGATAAATATTTGCTTATTTTGGGTGTGTTGCAGGATGGTGAGAGACCGCATCAGGTACCTCTTTTACGGTTCCCTTTTGGGTTCAAGTACATGACGTCCCGGCCGGATTCATGTCGCAGGCTGTGGGGGAAAGCTTAGCAAACTACATTGGTGCATTCTTGGAGTATGATGCGAAAAATAACTCAAACGCATGGAGGAGGTACATGCGAATCCGTGTGCTTGTTGATGTTAGGAAGCCACTTAAGCGTCTGAGAAAGATCAAACGGCAAGGAGGTGATGCGAAGACGGTGCGGTTTCAATATGAACGTCTGGGGAATTTCTGTTATCTATGTGGTCTTTTGGGTCACCTAGAAGACTACTGCGATAAGCTTTTTGCCATGGCAACCGATGATGGTATCAGAATGTGGGGCTCGGAATTAAGGGCGATCATGCAGAGAAGTGAAGGAGGTGGCGGCTCGCTGGTCGGGCTGCGTGAGGAGGCGATTCCGCTAGGTCAGGCACAGCTAGGGTTTGGGATCAGTGGTACCAATCACAGCGAAATTGTAGGAGAAGATGAGGCACAAAACAGGAAAGATTTCATGATATCTTTCTTCAAAAATTCGCAGCTGGCAGTGAAGAAACCGGTCCCGGTTTTCATGCAGGGAAACAGTTCCCACGTAGATAATATGGGGAAATCTGGTAAGAATCACGTAGATAAGGAGAGAGAAAAACAACAAGATAATGAGCATTCAATGGATGAGGACAAAGATGAAATTGCGTTGACTGAAGCTGAGGAGAAAAAAAGGAAGCGCACTCAACATTCTTCGAGTCCCTGTGCGAATGGGCCGAACGAGTGTGAAACGGCCCAACCAATCCACGTTGAACAGATTAACAGCAACTATGAGGTAGAAAATGTTTTGCAGTCTCAAGGTACAAGCTCTTTTTTAATGGCGGGCCCTGGCAGAGGCGCCTGCCAGGGACAATGAGTGTTCTAAGTTGGAACTGTCGGGGATTGGGTCACCCGAGAGCAGTTCCTTCCCTTCGGGACCTCGTCCGGACGCACCAACCGGATGTTATTTTTCTTTGTGAGACTTTGGTGCACTCAAATAAAATTGATGAGATTCGAGTTAAGCTGGGTTTTGATGGTTCTTTTGCAGTTGATAGAGTGGGTAGAAGTGGGGGTTTGGCTTTTCTTTGGCGACATCCGTTTGACTGTCATATTAATAGTTACTCTGTAAATTTCATTGATGTGGAGGTGTCTCAACAAGGTGGGTCTAACTGGAGGTTCACGGGTTTCTACGGGTATCCGGAGACTAGTAGGAGAAGAGACTCTTGGGACCTTCTTCGACACTTATCTAGGGACAATTCCCTACCTTGGTGTACGATGGGGGACTACAACGATCTTCTCTCAAATGATGACAAAAGAGGGCAGGTGGACCACCCGCCGTGGCAGTTAAGAGGTTTTCGGGAAGCAGTTATGGATAGTAATCTCCATGATATCCCACTTGAGGGTTACCAGTTCACTTGGTTCAAAAGTAGAGGATACCCCAATGCTAAGGAGGAGAGACTTGACAGGGCTCTTGCAACCCAGCAATGGTTGGATGCCTTCCCTACGTGTAGTTTGCGTTCTGTGGTGGTGGACAGGTCCGATCATTACCCTATCCTTCTTAGACTCTATGAGAGAGAAAGGAGGAGAGTTCAGAGGACTTTTAAATTTGAAAATGCTTGGTTAGATGAGGAAGAGTTGGAGGGGTTCGTAAAGAAGGGTTGGGAGGAGTATATTGATGGGGAGATGATGGCTCGTATGAAAAATTGCACGGAGACTATGAATATATGGGGCAGGAAATTGCGCACCAAGTACAAAGTAGCTATTGATGCTTGTAAGAGAGATCTTGAGTCGTGCCGTGGGGACCACCAAAACGAAGCTAGCCACCGTTTCTCCACCTTGAGGGATCGGCTTAGCACTCTTTTAGCTCAAGAGGAGGCCTTTTGGAAGCAACGAGCCAAGGTCTTCTGGCTTCGCGATGGAGATACAAACTCTAAGTTTTTTCATGCTATGGCTAGCCAACGAAAGAAACATAACACTATTGCAAAACTGGTCTCGGGCGATGGGCGAGAGGTGCGTGACCAAGTTAGTATGGGTAATGTTCTTTGTTCATTATTTTCAAACTCTCTTCGTGGTGACCAAAGTGATGTGGATTCGGTTCTTAATTATGTTACTCTAAAATTATCCCCAATGATAATGAGGGGTTGCTCGCACCATTTACAATAACTGAATTCAGGAAGGCCTTATTTCAAATGCACTCAGATAAAGCACCGGGACCGGATGGTTTAAATCCGACTTTTTTCAAAAGGTTTTGGAATTTAATTGGGTTAGAAGTTTTTCACGCGGGGGTTGGTTGGCTGGATAGTGGAGCTTTTCCCTTAGAGCTTAATGACACCAACGTTGTTCTTATCCCAAAAAAGGACAACCCGTCTTCAATGAAGGACTTACGACCCATCTATTTGTGCAATGTGATTTATAAGATTATTTCAAAGGTTCTAGCAAATCGTATGAAGCCCTTATTGAATCAGTGCATCTCTCAAGAACAATCTGCTTTCGTGGCCAACCGCTCAATTCTAGATAATGTCTTGGTTGCTATTGAGACTATTCACCACATGAATTGCAAAGTAAATGGGAAAGTGGGTGAGGTAGCCTTGAAGATTGATATCAGTAAGGCCTATGACCGGGTCGATTGGAATTTTCTGAAGGGTATGATGTTAAAGATGGGATTTGATGCTAAGTGGGTGCGTTGGATTACTCTTTGCCTTGAAACTGTGAATTACTCTATTCAGCTTAATGGAGAGGGGGTGGGACATGTCTCACCAGGGAGAGGCCTTAGACAAGGGGACCCACTATCTCCTTATCTTTTCATTGTGTGTGCAGAGGGTTTAACAACCCTTATCAAGAGAGCGGAAGTGAGATGTGACATCCATGGTATAAAAGTGTGTGGGGGAGCTCCTATCCTCACACACTTGTTATTTGCTGACGATTGTTTTCTTTTTTGCAGGGCTGATGAGCGGGAGTGTAATCATTTAAAGAACATCCTGGCCACCTATGAGAGAGCTTCAGGCCAGGCTATCAATATGCAAAAGTCAGAGATCTACTTCAGCAAAAACACCACTCAGGAGGCCAGGCATACAATTACCAATTTATTAGACGTAACGGAGTGCCTAGGCACTGGGAAATACCTTGGTTTACCATCCATGGTGGGAAGAAACAAGAAGGCAATTTTCAGCTTCCTGAGGGACAGGTTATGGAAGAGGATTCAGAATTGGTCAGGTCGCCATTTGTCAAAAGCAGGGAGAGAGGTGCTTATAAAATCGGTGGCCCAGTCAATTCCCCAATATTGCATGAGCGCTTTTCTTATCCCTACTTCCCTAGGGGAAGAAATGGAGCGTATGATCAACTCTTTTTGGTGGGGTTCGAATAGGGGAGGCTGTAGGTATAAACTGGATGAGCTGGGACAGGTTGTCAGTGAGGAAAGAGCATGGTGGGTTGGGTTTTCGACACTTTCATGGGTTCAATTTGGCTATGCTAGGGAAGCAAGGTTGGAGGATTACTACCAACCAAGATACCATTTTATTAAGAGTCTTCAAAGCTAAATATTTCCAGGGGGACTTTTGGGGCCCGGTTGGGTCATAACCCGAGCTATGTTTGGCGTGGTATCTACACTTCACGTAGTAGTTAAATCGGGCACTCGGTGGCAAATTGGAAACGGAGACCGCATCATGGTTTGGGTGATCCGTGGCTTAAGAATTGTGCCGATCCTTACATAAAATCACCCATGACCCCTGCATCGAGCACTTGAGAGTTTATGATCTTATCAACTAACAAAGTAGAGAATGGAGATCGGACTTGGTCGCGGCCTACTTTCATCCAACAGAAGCTTCGCGGATTTTGGGTACCTCGCTGAGTCATGCTGGCCGAGAGGATAAATTGGTGTGGTCGCCAAGCAAAACGGGTCAATATACGGTTAGATCTGGCTATCATCAATTAATGGAAGTTGTTATAGATAATTCATCTCTTCGAGCGAATGGCGAGTGGAAGAAACTTTGGCAGGCAAAGGTGCCCCAGAAGAACAAACTGTTACTGTGGCGAGCGCTTCGAGATGTTCTGCCAACGAGGAAGAATTTGGGAAGGAAGGGGGTGGGCTGCCCAATCATTTGCCCGCATTGTGAAACCACAGAGGAAAACACTTGGCACGCATTCTATGACTGTCCGAAGGCAGTGGAAGTTTGGATGGCTGGCGGCCTATGGACTTTGATGCAATTCGCAGTGCAACCGGCTGAGGGCTTTAAAGAAACCACCTTTGCGCTCCTTACGACGTTACACACTGAGAAGCTACAAGATGTCTTTATGCTTTTTTGGTGCATATGGCGTCGATGTAATGAAAAGGTGTGGAAGGAGATGGAGGTTCCGGCCAACATAGTGGTGGAGATGGCGAGGACCTACACCAACAGCTGGAGAAAGGTAAGAGCTCGTGATACTATTCTGGGTTGGCATATTGATAGTAGTGTGGATCTAATATGGAAGAAACCGGAAGTTGGTAGACTAAAATGCAATTCAGATGCAGCCTTATTCTACACAGACGGCATTTTTGGAGTGGGCATTTGCATCCGGGATGACCAAGGTGCTTTTATGCTAGCTAAATCTCAATGGTTCCCTGGGAACCCCTCTCCAAAAGAAGCAGAGGCTATAGCTCTTCTCGAAAGCATCAAGTTAGTCAAAGAGGCTGGTCTTGCAAATATCACGTTTGAGTTGGATTGTAAGGGGGTAGTGGATGATATTAACACTAAGCAGACTTTCAATAATGAGCTCGGTACCATTTTAGACTCTTGTAGAGAGCTTCTGAATAGTCTACATAACTATGAGGTTAGTTTTATTAGGAGGCAAGCAAACTTGGTTGCTCATAGTCTTGCTAGAGCATCTAGGCTTTATGCTAGCTCCCGCGTTTTTAATTCAATTCCCTCATGTATTTCTGCAGTTTTATTAAATGAAATGAAGTAAGTTGGTTGTCTTCAAAAAAAATATAAATGAACTATCATATAAAAAATACAAAGAAATTATATACTCATTATCATTTTCACTTTGGTTATTGTAATTCAAATGATTTATATAAAATATTAAATAAATAAACAAATATTATAACATATAGCATATCATATATAACAAGTAATATATTGTAATATAAGAATCGTTAAGTTATCAATCCTCATATTTCCTGTGCATAGCATGGGTAAACAATCTAGTCTTATAAATTTTTATGATACAAATTCATTAAAATTCAAACTACAAAATATGGATCGTAAAAGTCTTTTAAAAAAAATTTATAAGTCATTATATTCCAACATAGTCTTTTTTTTAAGCAACGAATTGGCATGCAAAAGCATCAAACTAAGGAAAGTAATCCCAACTAGTTTGGCACCACCACCCTTACCAACGTAGTCTTTTAAAATTCACAAGACTTTTTTATACCAAAATAGTCTTTTAAAATCTCAATCCAATACACCCTTAAAAAATTCTTATAAATCATTACATTCCAACATAGTCTTTTAAAATCTACAAGACTTTTTTATATCAAAATAGTCTTTTAAAATCTCAATCCAATACACCATCCTTAAAACATTTCGAGGGCTTTTACATACACCCCCAAAATTGCTACCCACACCTCTCCCCCTTTTTTTAATAAATAAATTTACCATAATATGGCCTTACCCACACTACACACATCTCCCTCCCACTCGATTTGCAATATGAAACAAACAACCCCTTATTAAGTTGTTAGATTGATAAATTGATGATATACCAATATAATAGTTTAAACATGTGGAACACTGATATATTATTAGTCTCCCCTACCAAGGTATAATTCCTTCATTCGAACACTTCCCGCTCCCATTGAGAGTTTGAGTGAGAAGGAGAAAACGAGTGAATCACCAATTTAGTTTCTAAAATCATAAGGATTTCAAAATCATCACTGAATTGGAAAATTTTCGATCATATTTGTCCCTACAAGTTAATTTCAGGGACTAAATTAATCAATCCAGAATGACTAGTATGATCAGAGATTTTCGACATCAAGAACTATCTTGGAACATTAATAAGTTTAGGAACTAAATTAACAGTGCTTCAGGAACTAAATTGATGATTGACTAGGAGAAAAACCATTGGGAGTTTTAGAGGGAGAGGAAGAGGGATAACAACCATTGAGAGTTGTAGAGAGAGAGAGAGAGAGAGAGAGAGAGAGAGAGAGGGAGGGTGAAGAGAAAAATTTTGATTTTTAATATAAAAATAAGAGGCTGAATTGACATTTTTGCTTATTCAAGTTTTGAATTACGTGCACTTTTATTCTCGCAATTTTTTTAGTCAATTAATTTTTTATTTTTAAAATAAAAAAAAAACTAGTTTTGTAGTCAATTTTTCTATCTAATATTCTTAAATTTTTACTTAGAAATATGTGCGATCTTGGTCACGAAATATTTTGGAGTTTATGATGAATTTAGAATATTAAATATTTTTAAAAATTTAGAAGTAAGAGATTTAGTGAAAATTTGATTACATATAAAGGATTTTGTAAAATGTGATATTAGTTTTTTTTTCCCAACAAAATGTCATATTAGTACTCGAAAAGAGACATGGTTCAAATCCCCACGGGGACAGTTGTAATATGGCTATTAGTGCCACTGAAATAATAATAATAGTATTCGAAAAGAGAAAAGTTTGAAATTTTCTTATTTTGATGAAAAAAAGTTTAAAATTGTTTAACTGGTTCAATTTGTAGATATTTTGAATAGAAAATGAGAATTTGAGAGTTTTAAGTAGAAGGGAAATTGATATAGAAACCTAGTGTTTGTTTTATTATATTTTTGGTTTTTTTTTTAAAACATGTTTAACTATGTGTGTTGTAAATGTTTGTTCTCAATGAAGTGGCACAGAGAGTCACAAGAAGGGGAGTTGAATTGTGACCTTTTGAAAATTTTCAACCTGAAACTTTGAGTACATCCTCTGAAGTTGATACTTGGAATGAGACAGTTAGCATAAAATAGTTTTAATGAACATCCTCTTAGATGAGTATGTTTCATGCAACACTTTTAATGAATGTCCTCTTAGATGAGTAGGTTCCATGTAGAATGAGTCTTATGCAGTTTGTGTAGAGTGAACATCCTCTAATGAATATCTTCATGTTGGCTTAAAATGGTTTTACAAAACATTCTCTACTTAAGTAGGTTCCACGCAGTGAACCTGCTCTAGTTGAGTAGGTTCCATGCAGTGAACTTACTCTAGTTGAGTAGGATGCATGTAAACGTGAGTATGTTCTGTTTTAAGCACAAGTCAGTGTGAGGTTTAGAGGATGATGCAGTATGAGCAAAAAGTAAAGTGTGCAGAGATTAGGGAGGGGAGTATTACACAACATATTTTTATAGTGGTTCACTAACAACCATGGGCTACATCCACTCCCCACCTCCTGTGAGATTTCTCCACTATTTCTCAAATAGTACAAGTATTCTTTCTTCAAGCCTCTCCAGGCTCTACATCAACACATTTCTACCCACTGTTTCCTCACCAACACTCACCCATCCTAGGTAGCTTGATAGAAAATATCTACTCAACACTCACCTACCCTAGGTAGCTGGTAGGAAGAACAAGGTACAAAAGTAGTGATTAAAGGGGTATGAGATCTGTTACAACTTGAATACACTTACTACAAGAAAAAGCGCCGATATCGATGGCCTTTTACCGACGGGCAAAACCCGTCGAAAAAAAATCGGTGTTTCCGACGGCTTACACAGTCAGTAAAGCTAACCCGTCGGAAGGCCGGACAAAAGTTATAGTTTCCCGCTTTTTTTGAATATCAACGGCCTTAACCGTTGGTACCCTAAATGGTCAATAGCTTATCGACAGGCAGTGCCGTCGGTATTTAACACAACCCATCGGTAAGTCCGCGTCGTGTAACGACGGTCTTAAGCCGTCGGTATTAAGATGTGGTCGTCGGTATGCTTCGATATGAACCGTAACACGACGCCTCTCCCCTTCACTGTTTACAATGCGCTCTCTCATCTCTTTCTCTCTGTCGTTCCAGCCACCACACCACTGTGCCGTCCTCATCTGTTGGCGTCTGGCCACGCCACCTCCACAAAGACCGATCGCCGCCACCACCTCCACAACACCCTCCTCTCTCTTTCTCGATTGTGTTCTTGCGCCTACGCCTCTCTCTCTCTCTCGCTTTGAGGTAAGTATTTTTTTTTTTGTTTTAACGGCAAATGATTTATCTGTTTTGTGAGCTTTCTGTTTAGTTAATTTTTGTTGCAACACAATTGCGTAAGTGGCTCTTGTGTTCTGATTTCATCAGTTTCATCAATAGTTTGGGAGAGAATGGGAGTGCTCGTGAGGTTAGTGAAACATTTGTGATTGAAGTCACTGAAGGTTTGGGAAATATCTGAATAATGATCCCAATTCTACCCTAATATTGCCTGAACAACTTACTAAAACCCCTTCTTAGGAAAATTCTAACAGCTGCATATGCTTCTTTAATGTTGAGTGTTTAAAATGGGGATCGGAGGCAGTGAGTCTTTTTCTTGAGATGTTGCTCTTATTTCATTTTATTTTCAGTAACTATAATTTTAGTTATATTTATATTTCCTTGCAGCTTCACTAGTTCGCCATACTGCTCCAAGACCGCCACTAGCATCGAAGGACGCGGACGTTCTACTTCTCTTTAGCACTCACTTGTTATGAGAATTAGGTATGCACTCTAACGAAATGTCAGTTGACTCATTGGGTGGAAAATGGTTGTCTGTTGACCCCACGTCGACATATTTATTTGATTTTCTTCATAGTTCTCTCCACAGAGGGATTTTTGAAGTGATGTATGTTTTGACTAACAAATGATGTTTTATGTTGAAGTGATGTATAGTTCTCTCCACAGAGAAAATTTTGTCTGATGTTTGTTTTATGTTAGGGTGAAAGTAACATGTAGACTATTCATTTTGGAAGAGCATGCTTTTGCTTAGTTTGTTGCAAGAAAAACTCATCATTAGGATAAGATACAATAACCACAAAGATGATAACATCTTAGTTTAATTTGTAATGGTATAAGTGGAAAATATGGGAAAAGGTAGATTGATGAAGCAGAACCATTATTGAAAGAGGGTAAAATACACCCTTGTTACTCAGCAATCATCAACCCATATAAAGAAATCAGAACCTGGAACATATTATTATTTATTAAATAAAAGTTATAAGTATCAAGAGTGGAAAGAAATAAGAGAGAGAGAGAGAGAGATAGATTCATATCTGGTTTAGGGTTTTGTTTATTAGTAATTTATTAAACTACAATATATAGTATATTAATAATTTAAAAAGTTTTATTCCTGATGCAATATTTGTTGATTTTAAAATATTAATTGATAGGTGTTTAAAACAATAAATTTTCTCATGTTAAAGTTTAATATAATTTTTAGTATTATATAAAATAAAAAGTTGTATTTATTTCTTCATAAATACTAATATTAATATATGTCATCCGCAACAACAGAAACGTATTTTTTCAAAAAAAAAAAAAAAGAAATGTATGGAAGATAGAAAAGCAAAGCTGGAATGCAGTCAATGAAGTGGGTAGCTATTCTGTAAAAAAAAATAAAATGAAGTGGGTAGCTTACTATCTTTAGCTTCAGATTCCTTCTTAGATGGTGACATAGCGAGGAGAATCGAGTTGTACGGAATGCGAACAAAACCAAAACCAGTGAACATTTATTCTTGGATAATTTAATTAAATAATCTGTGAATTAAAGTAATATGGGTGGGGTCTACCCCGGTTTATAACTGGTGGAAGTTGAAAAATCATCAAGTCTGAGACGCTCGTCTCCTGCACCGCCTACGCAGCGTGAATGATGTTTATGATGGGGCACTGGCACGCGATGCGTTTAGCTGTTTAGAGGTTACTCGATATTAACGACACGTATGTGATCAGCAAACTTCCCAAGGACGCTTTCAGTTTCGTGGGCGAGTAGTCACTACGTCAATATTCGGCATGTCAGAATGTGGCAAAAGTTGAAATGAAATTAGTTTGATTTTACTAAAAAAAATGTGGATTCATATCTGGTTGCTTTTGAAGGTTTAAATAATAATAAATAAATAAAACCTGCATCCTGAAGTGGATTCATATCTGGATTGGGGTTTTGTTTATGTTGCTGTGTTGTTGCTACAGTGTTGTTGTTGATAAGCAAAAATGGTAGTTAATGTTTCAAATTGGTGTTTTTAGTGTTGAATTTAAGTTAAATTTACTGTTTCAAATCTATTGATAGCAGGTACTCTGCAACAATATCATGACGGTTGATCATTTTATTGTTAAAATATTAAGTGTTGATACTGACATGATTGTAAGTGTTAAATAATCTAAAATGTTTTGAAGTCATATTTGTTTTATGTTGTTAAATTTAGTAAACCATCAATTATTTATGTGCAAAAACTACCTATAGAATTCACAAATGTAGTGGGCCCTACATTGTCAAACCTTTTGAGGTTTAGGTTCTGTGATAACAATGTATGAGAAGTTCAAACTGAAATAGTTGATGGACAAATTTGGCTGAATTTGGGATGGAGGGAAATTGCTAAAGAATATACTATTGAAAACGACTATTTGTTCTTTTTCAACTACTCTAGTGACTTGAATTTCAACATAACCATATATAACCACACTGCATGTGAGAATCCACACTATAGTCGTAAATTTCCAATGATGTCTGTCAAATTCTTTAAGTACATTCCACATGTTGAACAACTATTTAGCATTGTAAGATATTTTTCACTCTATTCCATATTTATTTTACTAAATTTTATCATTCAGACCACTATAATGGGAAGTACATTCAGCCGGTTTATTGTATTTTTTTGTGTACCAGAATCTACCAAATACTTTCAAGAACCTATATCAGAAACATCTGTTGAATCCATTTATTTTATGTCCCGGTGATGGCACGGAATGGCCAGTGTTTTGGCAGTTTGAGGAAGGACACATTTGCCTATGTAAAGGATAGAAAGCCGTTACTACTCACCTTTCAGTCCAGCCGGGTAACTTTTGCTTCTTCACTTACAGTGAGAGTTATAAGGTGCCACTGAGAGTAGCTTATGGAAATAGGGGGCAAATTGTAACTTCCGAAAGGAGGACCACTGAAGGGATTAAACAGTCTGGATTAGGAAAACGTACTCTATAGACGGCTGCAATTTCAGGGAACATTGAGTCAGGCGTCAAACCTTTGGTGAGTATGTGTCCTACTAATTTATAACAATAATTTATTATATATTGGTTATTTTATTTACGTAACAACTTATAGTCTAACTACAATCTGGCATATAATTGTTTTTTGTAGTATGTTCCTGCAAGTGTTGTTCATAGGTACTTCAACAACAAACCACCAGACATGGACTTTAAGTTACCTTCTGGTGAATTACAGAGTTGGTCACTCATTTGGAGAAGAGATCGCAAATCATAATGTTATCTAGGAGCAGAGTGGTCCAAATTTGCTTATGATTACAATTTGGCTGAGAATCAGAAAGTGCGTTTCTTCAAAAAAGGCAATGAATCAGTCATATGTGTTGAAGTCACTGAAAGAGCAGTTGGAATCGTAGAGGATTAGTAGTTATATTTGATTAGGATCAATATGACTATGAGACATACGTTTTTGTTATTTACTGATTTTATGTTTTGTTAGGTGAGTTGTGAGTATGTTATATGCTCAAACAATTAGATCTACAATTTGATCCTTAATTAATTTATTTTACGGTTATTATTATTTTAAAGAAAATAATAAATTAATTAAAGAAAATAATCATTTTAAAAATTAAATAAATCAATCAATTAATTAATTAATTAAATTAACTATAAAAAATCAATCAACTTAAATAATTATTTAATAAAAATAAAACAATTATGCAGAATTTACCGACGGCCTATACCATCGGAAAAACAAAATTTGCGTCGCAATATACCGACGGCCTTTTCCGTCAAAAATTATCGACGGTCTTTAACCGACGGGTTAGCCTGTTGGTATTACTGACGGTTAAAAAAAACCTGTCGGTAAGTATTTGCGACGCCCATTTTACCGATAAGCTTTTGGCCGTCGGTAATTCGTCGGTAAATACGGATTACCGACGACTTTTTCGCTTTACCGACGGCCTTTTGGCCGTCGGTAACAACGCGTTTTCTTGTAATGACTTACATAAGTGGATATAAAACAATAAAACAGGCTAAGCACACTCTCTTAGATATCCCAAGATGTTAAGCACATATGAACAAGAGTGTGAAAAAGGAGAATAAAGGAGAGCAATGGTTGTTGTTGATAAGGGTTGTGTTTATCTCTCTTCGTCTTTGATTCTTAATGCATTTCAGCTGCTGGACACTCCAAGAGTGGATGAACTTTGAAGAACAAGGCTAAAATATTTATGCAATAACCTCCTCTCGCGGAGTATGGTTAGGAGGATGAAGGGGATGATGCAGAATCTGTTTTGGCACAATAAAAACCCTCTCTCTCATGTTCTCCAGCTGTATTTTGTGTTTAAATAGAGGTTCAATGATGATATAGCCGTTGCTACAGTGTTTGGCACTTTTCCCACTTGATTTGACACTTTTCTGCTGTACCTTTGTGCTTTTTTGCAAGCTGTCACGTCAGCGAACCTACTCACCTCAGCAGAACCTTCTCATTTGCAGTAACAGCAGAAACTTCCTCTTGCAATCAGTGAATATCCTTCGTATAAATGTCTTGATGTGCTGATTTAATGCATGCTCTTGATGTATTTAATTTATCTTCCTGTTTTTGAAACTGTCTGTGCTGCACACGAGAGTAGGTTTGTTAAACTTACTCATCCTGAGTAAGTTTACACAAACTTTTACTTAATCACTGAAGCTTGGATTTCCTTGTTCTTTTAATGTCTTCTAAGCTTTATGACATGTTCTTTTCTTCTTTCCTGGAAGCCTTGAACAGAATCTTCTTTGCATTTGCTAATATTATATCCTTAAAGCATCTCAACAAAAACTCAAGAGAGTTATGTCATGTGTCATATGACTTAGTCTTTTGTCATCTTTTCTGACTTGACTCTTCTTGGCTACAATCCACCTTTACCTATTGGTTTTGTGAACTTTATGTAAGTCTTCTCTCATGATCTTGTGAACCCTTTCTTCATGTGGATTCTTCTTCTATGAACCTTATCATGTGAACCTTCTCTTCTTGATGATAACTTCCTCTTCTTACAGTGAACTTACTCTTGTTGTTGTAATTCTTCTCTCTTCTTGTCATGACCTTCCTCTTCTTTCTTGAACCTTTTATACTTGCTGTGAACCTTCTGGTGATGTGATCGAGAAAAACTCCTGATGGTAGCTTTCTCATTCTCTCAGTTAATCTTCTCATGGTTCTGCAGTAGTCACTACTAGAAAAATCGCAAATAGAGACAGACAATTTTCGTCTCTAATTATGTTAATTTCCGTCTCTAACAGGATTAGAGACGGAAACATATCTGTCGCTATTTTTGGCATCACAAAAACTTTAGAGACGAAAAATTAGATTCTGTCTCTAAACAGAGACGAAATATTTTCGATTTTCGTCTCTGCTATGAAAAAGCCGTCGCTAGGACCTCACCCCAAAAAACAACAATCTGTCTCTGATAGAGACGGAATTCTTCTGTCTCTAACTTAGAGACGATTGTAATTCCGTCTCTAACCTTAATATATGATTTCTTCCACAATTTCCTTCCTGTTTGATTCTATTTGCTCATTTTTCCTAGGAAAAAAAATTGAGGTATGAACAAAACACACTCAGCAAACTGAGAAAACTATAACTAGATTATACTTTGAAAATTCATATTACAATATCCAAAGGGAAACCTACATGTAAACAAAAAGGGCACTAAGAAACTAAAAATTAAAAGCATTACATCACAACATACATAACAACCAAAACACTGACCACTTCCTTTTATTAGAACTACTAAGAAACTCAAAGACTAGACATTCACCTCATAAAAACATACTAATTTCCTTCTTGACTTATGCGTCTTGACTGAGACGGTAGAAACATTATCACTTCTTAACTTACGCTTCTTGGATCTTATTTTGAGATTTGCATGGCTTTCCACCATTGTCACTTCTATGTCAGCAATGCCAGAATGAATCTCACCCACTTGCTCACCTATGCCTATGGCTGCTGCAGAATTTTCACACCCACCAGCAGCACTTGTTGAATATTGAGGAAATGAAAAGAACTCAGAGAAAGGCTTGTTATTGTTTTCTCCACCAGTATCAGATTTTAGCTCTTCTGCTTCTTTCTGAGCCGCCTGTGCTCAACCTCTTTAACAAAGTTAATAGCACCTCCAATTATAGAAACTTGATTACCCTGCATTCACCAACAAAACAAACAAACAAACTCACTTCAAAAATCATAATGCGTAAGTAAGTACTTGAACAAAATGAATTAACTTGCCAAGAAGTTCACCCCAAGAAGAAATCAACGAAGTGAGGAGCATCAGTCACAGCAGGATCTGAAATCAAGATTCTAATATCTGAAATCAAAATAAAAAGAGGGGAAAATAGGGTAATTTTCTTTAAGACATGAAAAGGGAAAGAGGAAAATATAGTTAGCTTCACGGTGTCAGTAAAAACATCAAAGCTTATCAATCCAATTTAATGTGACATTGATTAGTATTAAATAAATTGTTATCTTTCAATCATTGATAGTTATTTACAGGGAAACAAAAATAAACACGAAGGCCTTAAACTAAGAGTCTGTAAACACTACCAACATTAGCACCCATCATAAAAAAATCCTAGATGTTCAATAACATGAATATATGCAAAGGTTAATAGATATGATTCACTTCTAAACCATATTGTAATTACACAGAGCCATATACCTATCTAAATTTTAAACAATATTAGAGATCCATTTCCCAACTTGCATAAGAGAGCTGAGCCAGGGGCTGTCTTAATACATGGCACATATGCAGTGGAATAAGTAATTGGGGATACTGGAATAATATCATGTCACCAATCAAACAAATCAAACTAATTTCTAAACACAATTGCACAGACACCTCTAATTTTTCCAAACCAACAATCACATCAATAATTAAAATCATTCGTCCAACTGAAGATGCAGAAACATGAAAACAGAAGCACATAACAGAAACACCTGATCAAAGACCATATCTTACAAACAGAAACATGAAAACAGAAGCATACAACAAAAACACATATCTGAATCTCCCAAAATTAAAAATTAAAATTGAACGTGAACACAAGAAGGGGGTTGAATTGTGTTGAAAACTTTTCGCAAACTTTAAGTTAAAAACACTTAGAACACAGGTTTTTCAAAACAGTTTGTGTATCGGACGCTGGAAATAAACCGGACGCTGGAAAAGCAGTTTGTGAAAACTTGTTTTTAACAGAATAAGATAAAGATAAATAGAAAGCAATAAAGCAAGAACCGCAGAGATTTATACTAGTTCACTACCAAACCAGTAGCTACGTCTAGTCCCTTCGTTCTGAAGGATTTTCCACTATAATCAATCGATTACAAAACCTTAAGAGTATTATACTGTCACAACCTTGACAATACTCTCAACTTCTCAAAACGACTCAGTACGTTCGAGCCTTTGAGGGTACAGCCTTAACTAGGCCAAAACAACTTTTACAAGTAAGTTGAATACAAGCAGAAATAACTCTCACAAAGAGGATAAAAGATTAAGCTCAATACAGAAATGCTTTCTAAAAGAAAGTGTCAGACGCTGAGTTCAGTTCTTGTAGTCCAGAGACTTGGCACGAAACTTGATTGCTCACGTATAGCGGTGCTTTGCAGTATTGACTCTTTGTAGTGTATAGCAACAGTGCTTGTTCTCAGTAAGTGAAGCAATATTCTCTTGTAGAGTTTCGGCAGTTTCTTCAATGGATACCATGGGGTTTTTATAGGAGTTCTAAAGGATATTACCGTTACAGTAAAAATGGCTCCTTTCCATTGAGTGAGGGGATTTCAAAAAAAATGTCTCTTTCTTCCTTTCCAGAGAATATCTCAGTAGTACACATTACCGTTTTCGTACTACCTTGCTTTTCACAAATGCTTGTACGATTTTTGTCTTTAGCTAAAGGTGTCACCTTTGATACCTCGTACAACAATTTGAGCGCATAAGATCAAATTCGAAATCCGTTCCAGAAGCTTCTGAGAGGAAGAGCAACTACGTGACCATCACATGATTTAAAATGAAGTTCAGACGCTCGCTCGTAAGCAGGAAGGTCTGACGCTCAGAGCAAATGGATAAGCCTTGTGTCACAAAAAGATAATTCTAGATGCTCACAAAGACAAAGATACTAGGATGAGCCGGATCTTTGACACATGGAGTGTATCCTTCTCTTGTGAACTTCTTCCTTCTTGCTTAAGTGGCTTAGAAGTATATGTAATATTAGTATCTCTGCACACTTTAAGAATTGTTAGAACATAAATTGTTCTCTTGTGAATACTTTGTTATCATCAAAATTAATGAGGGTCTAAACTTCTCAATCGCTTAGGTTCCAACAATCTCCCCTTTTGATGATGACAAATATCCAAGGTTGATGAACAATTTTAAGTTTCAAATAAGAGTTTTAAGGGTCTCCCTCAATTCAACAAATTAGATAAGTATAGCAATAAAAGACGCCGAGATCGGATCTTTGAAATGATGTTATGAATGATTGATTAGCATGTATATCTATCCTTAGCGTGTTTATCTTAGCTGTTCATCAAGCCTTTCTTTTACTCCCCTTTTGTCATCGGACAAAAAGAGTGTAAAACACATCATAGTCAAAAAGCAAAATAGAAGAAAAATTTGAGTAATAAATTCACAATATAATTGTACCAAAAATTAAGTAATATCACTCAAGACCAAAAATTTAAAACAAAACAAAGTTTAAGGGTTTTGAGATAGCGAGTTGATTCGTTCCATGATGAGTTTCACCGCATTTCAAGCTCAGAACTTTCAAACAGTTGCCTTCATGGTTTCAAATTCCTCCTTAGGAATTGTAACCATTTCCATCAAGATGTGGAGGAGCAGATTCAGCCTCCGCACACTAGCAACACCTGCAGCCTTCAATTCATCTTCTTATGGATTTCAAGAACAGTTTGAGACAAATCAGATTTTATCTTCTTCCTATCCTTTGCCCATTGGAAATAATTATCTTCTGGTGGAAACCATTTGATAATAGTTCCAAGTTTTCTTCTTTCAGACTCATATAGGGCTTCATTTCTTTGCTCAACAATATCAGGAAACAGAAGATAATTGAAGATCATTTCTCTGTGTTGAAGAATATCTCTGGCATACCCATCAAATTGTTCAGCAGCAGCTTCTCCAAACACATTGCCTAAGAAGACACTTAGGGCATCAAAGGAGAAGTTGAGGCCTTCATTTTCAGCAATAAATAGTCTCCTCAAAATTTCTCTGTCATCTTTGTCAATAGTCAGGGGCTCAAAACAAGGCATAATGGCTTTGTCTTTCCAAGACGTAGACCATTGCATCTAGCCAAATCCAATGTAAAAGTGTTTCCAGACTAGATCCCATGGAGCATATAGTTTCACCAAGTTGAGCGGTCTAATCATAGAACACATGAACATATCATTAAAATAAGCAGTTCCAAGATTGGATTCAGGTACCTTCTCGATGATACCAACAGTAGGGATTGTTGCCTTCTCTGCATTACAGTAGTTGGAAGATCCAGTTCTCCATTGATCTTTCTTCAGAGCACTCAGATAATACCTTCTGGCATGATCTTCAGAAATTTTCTTTACCAGAAGCCGGGTGAACTCCTTGACCTTGTAGTCTCTGGGAGCTTTCTCATATTCCTTAGGGCCTATCTTATTGAATGACATTTTGCCAGGTGCAGCTTCTTTTCTTTTTCTAGGAATAGACCAAGGTAACCATCTTTGTCTATCTGGAACAATCTTTATAGAGACAGATGATGGGTCTCTATATTCGTCAATGACTTCAAGCCTTTTCTGCTCATAACAATGAGCCATCATACAAAGCTTCACTCGTGATCCACCTACCACATTCCTCTAATGTAAGAGGTTCATTCTGGAGCAGGAACCTTGGTACATCAACAGAAAAGGGAATAGCCCAGCTGTTTGGTTTGGGTCTCAGCCTTCCTTTAAAGGACATCTCAACATTGTCTTTGCCATCCTTGAAGACAACATTCATTAGAGGGGGTATCTCCAGTCTTGAAACTCTAGAGGTGAAGGTCTTCAAGTGCCATAAAGATGGGTGATTGTAGATAGAGTTATATGACTCATATCTAACAAATTTTGGTCTAATGTCAAGAGAGACATATTTCTTTGGAATTAGGGCAGTAGTTTTTGGTGTCACTACTGTGATATTGTACTTGGGGGGAATGTAGGGTTTGAAAGGATTAAATGGAGGGACTTTGAAAAGGAGGTTAAAAGGATGAGAATGAAGTTTGGAAATGTATGAAGTGAGGGAGGTATATGTGGAGGTTTGAGGTGAGGAGATGGTGAGTGTATTGGTCTGTGTTTGGGTAGGTTGTTTGGGGGCTATGGGAGTGGTTATGCTTTCTCGCTTTCGTACAGTTTGAATGGTTGATGGTTGTGCAACAGATATAGGTGGAGCAGAATGGTATCATCGCTTCAAAAACAGATAGAGAGTCATCAGAAATTCAAGACCTTTGGTTCAAGCTCGATCGCTCGACTAATCTCTTCACTCGTCTAGGGGCGCAGCTAGAGGCGGACGTTGAATTGCCTTCTTCAGGCACCTGACGCTGAAACTTGTTTCGCCTTCCGCTTGCTTTTTTCCTCGGGACCGACCGATGGGAACGCGGTCCTCGCCTTTCGATTCGCTCTTTCTTTTAGGTGCAGGAGCCACCTTCTGCTTCTTGCTTCTTGTCTCCTCTTCTGGAGAATCAGAAGTCCTTTTCACACCAGTTACTGAGCTTCTGGTGGTTTTATCAGTAGTAGACTTCTTGCTAAGAGAGGGACCAGATTCTACTCCCTGTTCCTTTTTCACCTTCTTCATCTGTTCACCAGTGATCAATTTCATTCTGACCAAGCTGTTAACTCCAAAGGTGTCAGGAATCACAACACTCTCAGTGCCAAAATACTTCACCTTTTCTTGATCTGGCAAAGCAGTCAGCTTGTTTACAACCAGATTCTTGGCCATCATCTCAGTGAGAAGAACACCATAAGGAATGCACTTGTAGGTGTTTTTCTTGTCAGCAATACCTTTCCTCGAATTAACCAGTGTATTAATCAGGTTGTTATAGATCAATCTTGGCAGGTTTACCTTATGACTAGCCATGTAGTGCCTCATAATGAACTTCTGTTCATAGTTGACTATGTCACTAGAACCAGCCTTCAACCAGACGCTCTTAGTGATTATCTTGTGAAGAACTCTGTAATGACTCTTCAAATGCTTTGCAGTAGGGGTTTCACCAGATTCTTTCACCGCTTATAATTCTCAAACAAATCCTCATTGACCTTCTCAAGGCCATGAAATGCATCACCAATCTGTAGTAAACGATACCTTCACAAAGTGACAACCAAAGTGACTTTAAATGTTGGTAATGGTAAAAATGAACTTGTAGCCTCTCACAGTTCCTTCAAAGATACCACCTTGGTGTAAACGAGCATTACCCCAAAATTCCTTGATAGCAGTAACTAAAACCTTAACCTGTTTCCAAAAGAAGTAGTGTTCCCAACCCATTGCCTTGAAACCACTGTAGAAATCGAAGCCATAAAGTTTGAAGTTCTTTAAATCAATTCGATTTTCCAACATAACCTTTCCTTCAGCCATGGTGTCGTAAATAGCAGTATACTCAGAGGTTGTTACACCAGACATGATTGCAGTTGAGAGATAGAGAAATGGAGGTTTAGGGTTTTAGAACAGTCACGAAGAGGAGAGAAAAAAAACTATTTTTCAGACTGAAAACAGAGCGAGTGATTGTGGAGCGAAAAAGAAGGAGTAGTAGGAAGGTTTTGTAATTGGTACAGTTACTTTTTAAAAACCTCTTCATTATCCGAGTAATAAAAATAAATTTAAAAAGAAATTAAAATAAAGATACTTCTTTTCATTAAATGCAGTTGCCAAAATAAAGTAAAAGATTTTATTGAAAACGTAAATAATCATGACTCAGATTAGGTGTGATGAAACGCTTAAGTTCCACACGAGCTTACCACGTGTGTGTTTCGGATGCTCATAGCTGATTCATCGGATGCTGAGTTATGATACAGTTGGCATATAAAAATGCTTACTCGTATGATGATGATGTCATACCAGATGCTCAAATGATATCTATCATAAAACGCTGAGATTAATCATTCTTTTATAAGATGAAAATTTAAATTTCTTCTTATAAAATTGCATCTATCTTCAGCAAGGGGTTTTGTAAGAATATCAGCCCACTGGTGATCAGTGTCTACAAATTTGATTTCAAGTGTCCCCTTCTGAACATAGTCTCTTATAAAATGATGTTTAATCTCAATGTGCTTTGCTCTAGAATGCAATATAAGATTTTTAGTAAGACAAATGGCAAATGTATTATCACAAAAGATAGGAATGTTACTCTCTTTTATCAAGTAGTCTTCAAGTTGATACTTCATCCACAGAAGTTGAGAACTGCAACTTGCTGCTGAGATGTATTCAAACCTTCCGCTGAGAGTGCAATAGTCCTTGTCTTTTGCTTGACCAAGACACAAGATTAGCTCCAAGGAACTGGCAGCCTCCACTTGTGCTATTTCTTTCAATTCGGTCTCCAAAGAAGTCAAGATCACGTAAACCTACTAATTTGTAATCTTTTGATTTCTTATAAAGCAAACCAAGATTAGTAGTTCCTTACAAATATCTCAATATTCTTTAACAAAGACTCAAGTGTGATTCTCTAGGATCCGATTGAAATCTAGCACACAGTGCACGAACATAATGTCAGTCTTGAAGCCGTAAGATAAAGTAGAGATCCAATCATACCTCTCGCATTTTCTGATCTACCTTCTTACCAATTTCATCTTTACTAAGAGTGCAAGTAGGATGCATAGGTGTACACATAGGCTTGCAATCCAGCATCTTGAATTTCTTCAATAATTCTTTGATATATTTGCTTTGATGTATATAGATACCATCACTGCATTGCTTGATTTGTATTCCAAGGAAAAACTTTAATTCTCCCATCATGCCCATCTCAAATTCAGCCTGCATAAGCTTAGAAAATTCTTCGCAAAGACTTTCATTAGTGGCTCCAAAAATGATATCATCAACATAGATTTGAATAAGTATGAAATGCTTGTTAGAAGATTTTCTGAAAAGAGTAGTGTCAACTAAACCTCTTGTAAATCCATTTTCCATTAAAAAGGAACTTAGTTTATCATACCATGCTCTGGGAGCTTGCTTAAGATCATATAGAGCCTTTTTAAGTTTAAAAACATGTTCTGAAAATTCAATATCTTCAAAACCAGGAGGTTGTTTAACATAAACTTCCTTAGTTATAAAACCATTTAGAAAAGCACTTTTCACATCCATTTGATATAGAGTTATCTCATGATGTGCTACAAATGAAAGTAAAATGCGAATAGCTTCTAGTCTTGCAACAGGTGCAAAAGTTTCAGTGAAATCAATACCTTCTTCTTGTGAGTAACCTTGAGCAACTAACCTTGCTTTATTTCTCACAACTTAACCATCTTCATCAAGCTTATTTCTAAATACCCATTTAGTACCAATAGCTTGCTTATCTTCTGGTAGAGTGACTAGCTTCCATACATCATTTCTTTGGAACTGATTTAGCTCATCTTGCATTGCTAGAATCCACCCTTCATCTTCCAATGCTTGATCAATCGTCTTAGGTTCCATTTCAGAGAGAAGTGCAAAATCAGCATGCTCCTTGAAAGAGTATCTGGTTCGTACTTTATCACCAGGTTCTCCTATGATTTGATCTTTTGGATGATTGGTTTTGTACTTCCTTTTTCTTGCTTCAATTTGCTTGAGTAGAATTCTTCGCCTTGTCACCACCGGATGATGAAGATGCACGCTCACCGTCGACTTGTCACCGAGGTTTAATTTCAAAATAACTCATCTAGCTCGACATAGCGATTGTCAGGCTTCTTATCATCAAACTTGACATGAATGGACTCTTCAATTGTCAAAGTTTCTTTGTTGTATATTCTAAAAGCTTTAGATCTTCAGAGTATCCCAAAAGATTCCTTTGTCGACCTTGGAATCAAACTTACCAAGCCGATCTTTAGTATTCAAAATATAACAAATACAACCAAAAAGATGAAAGTAAGAAATGTTTGGTTTTCTACCTTTCCACAATTTCATAAGGAGTCTCATTCAAAATAGGCCTTATAAGAAGTCTATTTTGAAAATAACAAGTCAGTGTTTATCGCTTCTCGCCCAAAAGTGTTTCGCAATATCGCCTTCATTGATCATGGTCCCGCCATTTCCTCGAGGGACCTCTTTTTCGTTCCTACAACACCATTTTGTTGAGGTGTTCTAGGAGAGGAGAAATTGTGGGAGATGCCATTTTCTTCACAAAATTTTTGAAAGTTTTCATTTTCAAATTCTCCCCCATGATCACTTC
Organism: Calophaca sinica; assembly: GCA_037113605.1. NCBI lineage: Eukaryota > Viridiplantae > Streptophyta > Magnoliopsida > Fabales > Fabaceae > Calophaca > Calophaca sinica. The sequence goes on from JBAFXK010000027.1 coordinate 206,072, forward strand.
TAATAGAAGAAATACAGATGCCTTTTTCATTTTGAACTGATTTGCAGAATACAGTAAATACCTTAAAAGACTCATCCTTGTGGGCAAGGAATTTAACCCATGTCCATCTAGTAAAATCATCAACAATGACTAATCCATATTTCTTTCCAGTTAAAGAGGCTGTCCTTGTGGGACCAAAAAGATCAAGATGTAAAAGTTCAAGTGGTCTAGAGATTGAAACAACATTTTTTAAATGAAAGGAAGTTTTAACTTGTTTTCCTCTTTGACAAGCCTCACACAGGGCATCAGATTGAAACTTAAGATTTGGTAAGCCTCTAACAAGATTGTGCTTGTTTAATTTTGAGATTAACCTCAAATTGGCATGACCCAATCTTTTGTGCCAAATCCATTGCTCATCTTCAACAGACATAAGGCACTTGACATCTTGTTTTGCAAGTTTAGAAAGATCAACTTTATAAATGTTTTGTTTCCTCTTTGCTGTAAAGAATATAGATCCATCATTTTTGCTTTTTATCAACATCCATTTTCTCAGAAGACAACATTATAACCATTGTCACATAATTGGCTTATGCTCAATAGATTATGTTTCAGTCCTTCAACATATAAAAAATTATCAATAGAAGGAAGAGAGCCTTTACCTATGCGACCAATTCCAACTATTTTACCTTTCTGGTTTCCTCCGAAACCAACGAATCCAGCTTCTCTAGGTCTTAGTTCTTGGAACATATGCTTTTCTCCCGTCATGTGACGCAAACATCCACTGTCTAAGTACCAAGATAGGTGTGTTGACTTTGTTGCTAAGCAAGTCTGCAACATAGACTATTTTATCTTTAGGTACCCATATCTTTTTGGGTCCTTTCTTGTTAGTTCTTGAAGGATACTTGTCCTTCTTAGTTGTAAACACAGTACACGCATTTTTCAAATGACCAGATTTATTGCACTAAGTACAATGCAAGCATTCACTATGATCATTGGTGTCATCAGATGCTGAATCATTTTCTAAAGGAGGTTTATCTAATATATAACCAAGACCATGAGTTGCCGTTTTACTGACACCCCAAATCATAGAAGCTTGCTTGCTTCGAGTTACACTCTCTGCAAGAAACTTTTGAAATGCATGTTCATAGTCATTTGATTTGCAGTTAGGATTGCCTGTAACTATAGAGTTTTTAACTTGAGAGCTCTCAGCTTCTGGTTGCTTGTTAGCTTCCAGACGCTGGTTATCCACCAGACGCTGATTTTCAGTTTTCAGCTTCTGGTTCTCTTCATTGAGTACAGAGTTTTCATTGTATAAAGAATGAAAATCTTGTGATAGTTTTGACAATTTCTTTTTCAAATTCTTATACTCAATAGAGAGAGTGGCAGAGTCCTTTAACAGATCATCAAATGCAAGTTGAAGTTCAGAATAAGAATCATATATTATTACCTCTTCAACTTCTTCTTCTGAATCAAGGTCACATTCCACATGAGGGCAATGTGAGCTTCTTCTTCTTTATCTTCCTCAGAGGAGGATAAGTCAAGATCTTCCCATGTTGCCATGAGACCTTTCTTCTTTTTCTTGAAGGAGCTTCTTGTGGACTTTTCCTTAAGATTGGGACACTCGGACTTGAAATGTCCAGGCTTCTTACATTCATAGCAAATGACTTGGGCTTTGTCCTTGTCTTTGCTTTCTTTCTTGTCCTTTGTATCTTTATTCTGAAACCTCCTTCTGAAGTTTCTCTTCTTCCACATTCTCTGAATCTTCTTAGATATGAACGCTAGCTCATCGTCTGATCCATCATAATCTCCTTCTGAAGCTTCGTCATCTGATTCTTCTTCTTCAGCCTAAAAAGCTTTAGAAGTACTAGGTTTATGTTGATTAACTTTTAAAGCAATAGACTTACTCTTCTTGGTAGGTTATTCTTCATTTAGCTCAAGTTCATGAGCTTTCAAAGAACTCATAAGATCTTCAAGCCGAAGGACATTTAGATCTTTTGCTTCTTGAATAGCAGTGACTTTGGGTCTCCACTGCTTAGTCAAACTTCTCAAGATCTTTCTCACATGGTCAGGTGTAGTATAACTTTTTCCAAGGGCCTACAACCCATGAACAAGTGTTTGGAACCTTCCAAACATAGTTTCAATGTTTTCTCCATCTTCCATTTTGAATAGCTCATACTGGTGAACCATCATGCTAGCCTTTGTTTCTCTTACTTGGGCAGAACCCTCATAAGACAAAACAAAAGAATCCCAGATTTCTTTGGCAGTATCAAACTTACCACATTTATCATATTCTCTTTCTGTCATAACACAGATGAGGATAAATCTAGCCTTCTGATCGGTTTGATATCTCTTTTTCTGATCATCAGTCCAGTTTTCCCAAGGTATTGCAACACCAAGGGCATCAGTGGGAGAAATGTATCCACTTTCAACTATATGCCACAAATCAAGATTTTGTGTCTCAAAGAATGCTTTTATCTTATATTTCCAGTAATCAAATTTTTCTCCATTGAATAGAGGAGGACGGTTCATATGACCACCTTCAGCAGACATGTTCACTGTAGGATCTTTACTCTTAACACTGTTAAGTGCTCAACCAAGAGGCCGAGCTCTGGTACCAACTGAACGTGAACACAAGAAGGGGGGTTGAATTGTGTTGAAAAATTTTCGCAAACTTTAAGTTAAAAATACTTAGAACACAGGTTTTTCAAAACAGTTTGTGTATCGGACGCTAGAAATAAACCGGACGCTGGAAAAGCAGTTTGTGAAAACTTGTTTTTAACAGAACAAGATAAAGATAAATAGAAAGCTGTAACGCAAGAGACACAGAGATTTATACTAGTTCACTACCAAACTGGTAGCTACGTCTAGTCCGCCGTTCTCAAGGATTTTCCACTATAATCAACTGATTACAAAACCTTAAGAGTATTCTATGTCACAACCTTGACAATATTCTCAACTTCTCAAAAGCGACTCGATGCGTTCGAGCCTTTGAGGGTACAAATTTAACTAGGCCAAAACAACTTTTACAAGTAAGTTGAATACAAGCAGAAATAACTCTCACAGAGAGGATAAAAGATTAAGCTCAATACAGAAATGCTTTCTAAAAGAAAGTGTCGGACGCTGAGTTCAGTTCTTGTAGTCCAGAGACTTGGCACGAAACTTGATTGCTCACGCGTATAAAGGCTTTCGTGAGTATTGACTCTTTGTAGTGTATAGCAACAGTGCTTGTTCTCAGTAAGTGAAGCAATATTCTCTTGTAGAGTTTTGGCAGTTTCTTCAATAGATACCATGTGGTTTTTATAGGAGTTCTAAAGGATATTACCGTTACAATAAAAATGGCTCCTTTCCATTGAGTGAGGGGATTTCAAAAAAAAACTGTCTCTTTCTTCCTTTCCAGAGAATATCTCAGTAGTACACATTACCATTTTCGTACTACCTTGCTTTTCACAAATGCTTGTATGATTTTTGTCTTTAGCTAAAGGTGTCACCTTTGATACCTCGTACAACAATTTGAGCGCATAAGATCAAATTCGAAATCCGTTCCAGAAGCTTCTGAGAGGAAGAGCAACTACGTGACCATCACGTGATTTAAAATGAAGTTCAGACGCTCGCCGTAACAGGAAGGTCGGGCCTTCGTAGCAAATGGATAAGCCTTGTGTCACAAAAGATAATTCCAGGCGCTCACGAAGACAAAGATACTAGGATGAGCCGGATGCTGACACATGGAGTGTATCCTTCTCTTGTGAACTTCTTCCTTCTTGCTTAAGTGGCTTAGAAGTATATGTAATATTAGTATCTGCACACTTCAAGAATTGTTAGAACATAAATTGTTCTCTTGTGAATACTTTGTTATCATCAAAATTAATGAGGGTCTAAACTTCTCAATCGTTTAGGTTCTAACAAAAATGAACAGAAGCACCACAACAGAAACATGAAGAATGTGAAGAAGAATCTCCCAAATCTCACATAACCCTGATCAAAGATCATACTTGAATCTCCAAAATTAAAAATTAAAATTAAAAAATTAAAAATTACAAGTGACAGAAACAGAAGATTAGGTCGCCGCCGCTCATTGGAGAAGTGACACAGAAACAAAGTACCTGATGCTCGCCGGAGAGAGAGGTCGAGACGAGGGAAAAGAGCGAGAAGATCTATACGAGAAGAGGGAGGTGAGGCTATGGCTGAGAAGAGGGAGAAGAGGGAAGTGAGGCGGCACTGAGATGAGGGAGAAAAGGGAGGTGAGGTGGCAGTGAGATGAGGGAGGTGACCAGCGCGGTGAAGAGGGAGACCGGGGATGAGATAATGAGATGCTGACGAGTGTGAGGCGTGGTGTCATCAAAGAGATGAGGGTGAGTGGTGATGAAAATCTAGGGCACATAAATTTCTCCCTGTCAGCGTATTTTTGTAGTTTCTTTCTTTTAAAAATATATATAAAAAAAACTTAGCTACGAAAAATAGAGACGAAAAACATTAGAGGCGGATTTCTTCCGTCTTTGGCAACATTTTGACTTTGAGTTACATATATTGACCATTTAGAGACGGACTTAGAGACGGAATTAATTTGCTATGGAATGTTTTTGTCTCTAAATTCTGTCTCTAACCGTAGTTTGACTTGAAATTATATTAGTTTGACCAATTAGAGACGGAATATTTTAGCGACGGCAATTTCCGTCTCTAACGTGCAATTTTTAAATTTCGTCTCTAATTTGAATTTTTCGTCTCTACATCTGTCTCTATTAGAGACAGATTATAATCTGTCTCTAAATTCCATCGGTATTTTCGATTTTTCTAGTAGTGAGCTTTCTAATGTCTTCATGAAGTTTGTGATACTATTGTTGTAAACCTCTTATGCTACTCTGATTCTTCAGTTGTTAAGTAGATAACATGCACTTGATGACGTGAGTGCCTTCTAGTTTGTCCACGTATAGGATATATGTTCTTTCAACATAATCAAGTGCAAACATTAGTAGATCACCATTCAGAAGACTTAATATTTAGTTCATAAGGTTTGTTGTCATTAAAACCTCATATCAAAAAGGATTTGAACTCAACACTCAAAACTTGTTCTTGTTTTTAGTTTTTAGAACAAGAACAACTCATAATTGTCTTTATTTTAACTTTTTGTTTTCTCATTTTATCTCTTATTTATCGTTGCTCAACACCCTTGTCATTGCCAATTACCACCACTTAACACCTTTTGTTATCATTCCTCAACACCCTCCAGCACGATAATGATCACCGTCGCTGCCCGACACCCTCTACTAACATCGCTATCACCGCCACTATCCGTACCATATCTACCATCGCCATTGTTGCATCCATCGCCTGGATACCCTCAACCACCTTGTTGTTGTTGTTGTTGTTGTTGTTGTTGTTGTTGTCATTGTCTGACACACTCCACCAACGCCCTCGCTAAGACCATTGTTCGACACACTCCACAATCGACGTCGTCGCTGTTCTGCACCGTCCACTATTGCCATCACCATCATTGTAACCCAACACTCTCAATTATTGTCGTGCAACCTAACACCATCCATCACCATCATCACCACCACCCCCGACACCATTTTTTAAGCAAATTCGGTCTTGCCATCAGTTTTTTCTACCTAAAATGCTTAAATTGACTATTATTTGTTATCTAAATATTAAGGGGTTTAATTATGAATTTATAATATGAAATTATTTAAAAAGTTTATACGTTAAAACTTTAGTGAAAATTTCATAATCTTTTAAAAAAATGAGATCTAAATGGAAAAAAATTCGATATTATTATTTTGAGTAAATATTTGTATTTTGAAGGTGAGTTTTGAGTTGTAGAAGATTTAAAACGATTTAATTGATTCAATTAGTAAATATTTTGAGTAAAAAGGAATTTTGAGAGTTTATTTAGAAAAAAAGTGACTGAATAATTTAAATATAATAAAAAAATTAAGATTAAATTCACTTAAAATTGTGATGTTAAAATTATATATTAAATATAATAGAGGGAATAAAAACATAATTAAACTTAAAAAAAATTGTTGTGAGCATTCATAGTACTTGTTGGATAAAAAAAATGTTTACACATTATATTTATTATACTACACTTATGTATTTTTATGTTAAAAAATTAAAACTACACATCCCGACACTCTATTTCCCCCTAAAAAACAAAGGGTGTCTTCTATGGTGAGCGGGCTTGTAGGTCTCTCATTGTGAGAGAGGAATAATATAACAATTTTTTATTATTTTAAAGTAAATATTCAAATTGGTTATTGACAAAAATTATGGAGACTAATTTAGTCTCTGAGAAATAAAAAATACTAATTTGGTCTTTAAAAATATTAAATGTGGGTCAAATAAGTTCTTTTTAAGATAATTTTTAGGGACATTTTAGTCCATATTAGGGACTAATTTGAGTCATACACTCTGGAAGGCCAAGGTCTTCACGTTCCAACAAAATCTGTTGGACGAGACATTAGGATTGAACACATCCCGAGAGTCGTGCTCAAGAAACTTGGCAAGACAAAGGCTTGTGGCGAGAACTCGGATCCACAATAGCATCTTGGCACGTCTCGAGACGTGATGCATACAACATGATGCTCTGGTGACAACCTATGTCGAGTGTTCCCATTAACCCTAAAAGATGAAGCACTGACCTAATTCTAGTCACTGATCCCAGAGTCCATGATCATGGAATAAGACGAGTTGACACATCAATTTGTGCATTTCTTTACAATTAGCAAACAACTCCCAAGAGAACGTGATTCATCGGTTCAATGGCCGATCGTTTTTAATAACCTTGTGTGTAAATGGTAGACGGTTTATAATTTTTAAATATCGTTTATTTATAATTTTAGTATAAATATTAGTTTAACTGCCTGATCTGATGTGTGTGTATAAGTACGTTTTATGATAAAAATATGAGTTTTGCTAACGAATGCCCTTAAGACACTAGTTAAGAAATCAAAAAATAGAATTTTTGTATTGAAAAGAACAACTTCAAACACAATATTTTTATATTTGATTTTTTAACCAATGCTTTGTCGCTCATTAGTATTTTCCTTAAAAATATTAAGATAAACCACCATGTCAGGATTGCATCGTGTTCCGAACTGGGCCGAGGCCCAATCCGGAGATCCAACATTCACAGGCCCAACGGCTTCCCTCAATACCACGTCGTCCGCATGCCTCTCCGCTTTCCTCAACGCGTGGCGACCCAACGGCTTTGTGCATTAATGGGATTTAATGCCGTCTTCCGGTTTCACGGACGGTTACACATCGGCAGCGAACTGGCCCTCGACTCATATTTAAAGAAGACCGCCGAATCTGGTCGAGGTAATCATCTTTCTACCACCTCTTACTCACCTCGACACACACCGACTTGGCGTCGAGTGTTTGCAGTACACCACCCAACACGCCGCCGTCCTCCGTCAGCGAGCACAACCGCATCGCTTCCTCCGGTCATCCTCTCAAGTTCTGCTCGTAACATTGGCGCCGTCTGTGGGAATCGCTTCGATTCCATCTTCTTTGTCGAAGTCTCCTTCTTCACTCGGCGATGATCGGATCAAGCGCCAGGTCGCGACTTCAGCGCTCCACTCATGCGAACACGGATCTTGAACAACCAAACCAGCCGATAGCTCGGCGAACCACTTCTCCAAAGATGACGCCGTTCGATCGTTCTTTGCCAAACCGATGCTTGGAACGGAGACCATCACATCCTCATTCGCGAAGTTCCGCGAATTCATCCGGCCATGCCGGCGATGCAGGCTCGTAATCAACGCCTCGATCGAATGGAGAATCGTGAAGGAAATTCCGTTCGGCGTTGCCACCTGGTCGACAACAGAGAAGATCGTGTTTCTCGTTCTCCTCGTAGATCGAAGGAATCCGAAAATCTCAGGTCCGTTTCATCACCACCACCGAGGCACGACTCGGCAACACCGCTCACGGGCATAGAAGCAAGCCGTGTCTTCGCCGATGGAATCGTGCTCCACCTCGCCGTCACAGATCCGAGGTCCGCTTGCCTCAAACGGAAGACATGAGCAAACACACCGCGGAAGAGTTTTTTCCGTAAGTCTTTCTCCCGAATCCGATATGCCACACTCTCCATCACGCCATCGCCGCTTCTCGACGCTGCGTCTCATCGCGCGAAGGTACCACCACGAGCGACACTCCCCCAAGAAGAGCCGCCTCGGCCTCTGGCGGCGAGTAAAATCTCCTGGCCGCACCTCTCACCGCCGCTGCTCATTCTCGCCTCATCAACCCCTTCTCGGGCGATGACACAGATGACACGTGCAAGGCCTTTCGTCCTTTACGCCTAAGATTATGAGATTCCCGATTCAAGCATCTTCGTAAACCGCCTCGTTGGACTCCTACGACGGGACCACCGACCCCGATTTAACATGTTGGTCGCTGACACCGCCATGGACTATGCGGGCGCCCAAGGCCGGTAAAGTGCGTGATCTTTCCCCTCACTCAAGAAGTCGGCCTTGTCTTGGTTCCAAACTCTTAAGAGAAATTCCATTGGATCGTGGATCGAAGTTCGCCGACCGCTTCTCCGCACATTTCACCGCATCTAAAGTGCAACCCAAGTCGACAGCAAATTTCTAGCCGCGATTCAGCAGAGGAAAGGAGAATCCCTCAGAGACTATGTCGAGCGTTTCAACAAAGAAGCCATTTTGGTGAAAAAATGCTCTGACGAGATGAAATTATACTTGCTAGAGCAAGGCCTGGTCGAAGGAAGCCTATTCAGTGTCGACATTGGTGTCGACAAACCGAGGTCCCTGACCGAGTTCCTGAAGCGAGCTCAAAAATTCATGAATTACGAAGAGAAGTTGATGGCATCAAAGGCAAAGGTAAAACCCAGTGAGGAAGTCGGTGGACAACGCCGAAGACAGTCGGCGTAGGGAGAAGGAAAGTTGGGGTCCAAAGACGTAGATACGGTTTAATATACCCTTTGAACACTACCCTAAGCGCATACCGAATGAGTGCGCGAACACCGAATTCCGTGATCTTTGGAATTAAATTTCCCGTAAGGGAAAAGAGAAGCCGAATCTTGATAAGTCGAGGTATCGCCACTTTCACAAGTGTGTCGCACGAGACCGATGAATGTTTTCACTTGAAGGACGCCATAGAACAACCGATCCAAAAGTGGCAGTTGACCAAATATGTGAAAGGAAAACCGAGATTTGGAGATAGAAGGTCTAGATCTAGATCACCTCGACCTCAAAGGAGAGACTCAAACCCGGGACGCAGACGAAGCGAACAGTTCGTGCATCCGAGGAGAGACCTCGCCCTCCTCCCGCCGCCATGGTCATTTCCTGAGGGTTCTCTCGATAAGGGAGGCGAGCATCAATTCAAAGAAACGAAAGTTGAGAGAAGCGATGATCATTTCTATCAAGCTTTCTCCTTCATCAAGCTCAAGATAAGGGAAGACCACCCTAGCCTTTTCTCGACGAAGACTTGGTGAATGGAAGGCCGAACTATTTGATTCCCCGTTAGTGAAAGCCTATATGGCTAACTTTGACGCCGTAAGAATCTTGATAGACCAAGGAGCTCGGCGGATATCATGTTCTACGAGCCGCTTAAAACCTTGAAACTACCGTAAAAGATCTCGCATCGCACTGGTCCGACTGACCGCTTTCAACGGTTCAAAACAAAGCCGTTGGGCTATGTGGAGTTGATGGTGACTTTTGGAGAGCAACCAATCTCCAAACCGTGAAGGTCCAATTCATCGTGTTACCATGCAAATCATTTACAATCGCATCGCTTTGACGCCCGACATCGGGTGAGTTAGAGTCAGAACCTCGGCAGTTCACCTGAAAATGCGTTTTCATGATGACGAAGACAAAGTCGTCACCATCGGCCGACCAAGAAGCTGCGAGGAGATGTTATATTTTGTCTTTGAAGGCCGAAGAGCAAAAGGAAGAGGAACAACTCCCTTGACCAAGAAACTTGATCCTCGCTGGCTGCTGCAGACGTCAATCTCACCGATTTCGACGCCGTAATTTAGCTCGAGGATGAGATACAGGAAGACGACCTCGACCCGCGAGCTCCACCAAAAGATTAAAAGACCAAGACTGATGGAGAATTCATCCGAAGTTCAACTAGAGAAGACCCAGGAAGACAAAGTGAAGCTTGGTGTTGATCTTCCCAACAGGTCAAATTGCAAATAACAGAGTGCCTGAAGTCCAATGCCGACCTCTTCGCAGGGCATTCTTGACATGCCAGGTATTTCTCCCGATATTGCTCGCCACCAACTCGCTCGACCCCAAAGCTCATTGGTAGCTCAAAGGCGCCGTAAGCAAGCTCCTGAAAAGCCGGCCGCCGCCAAAGTCATCGAAGACTTAATTAAGGCTGAATTCATTAGGGAGGTCAAATATACTACTTGGCTGTCAAATGTTGTATTGGTTAAGAAATCTAATGGAAAGTGGCGAATGTGTGTTGATTACACTGATCTTAACAAGGCGTGCCCCAAAGACGCCTACCCCCTCCCTAATATCGACAAACTCGTCAATGTTCCGACCTCAAGTCCGCAGCATCGTTTTTCCGAGGTATTGTCCACTTTGAGCCACATGTGATGTGGGCCCTCATGGTTTTGTCCTTAAAAGGCGCCTCGGTGGGTTAAGGCATGTGGGTGTTTATAAACTCCCGTTGGCCTTGATTCCCAAGCAATGTGGGACTTTTTGGTGTATCCGAAAGCGATAGCCCCTCGGTCGAGGCCAAAGGGCTAAAGGGCGTCGACCCTGCGTGCGTGGCTTAGGCCCTCCTTCTAGCGCCAATGTTCCGACCTCAAGTCCGCAGCATCGTTTTTCCGAGGTATTGTCCACTTTGAGCCACATGTGATGTGGGTCCTCATGGTTTTGTCCTTAAAAGGCGCCTTAGAGAAGTCTTTGCTGAAGTACGAAGACATAATATGAGGCTCAATCCGGAAAAGTGCACTTTCGGAGTTCGAACTGGAAAATTTCTCGGTTTCTACCTAACCGAGAGGGGAATCGAGGCCAACCCCGAGAAATGTCATCAGCAATAGAGATGCAAAGCAACCATCGTCAAAGAAAAACATCCAGCACTCACTGAATGCTAGCCTCCTTGACGAGGTTTATCTCAAAATCTGCAGAACATGCATTGCCTTTCTTCCGCTTTACTCAAGAAGGGAATTCAGTTCGAATGGTCACCCGAAAGTGCGAAGAAGCCTTAACACGTAAAACGCATACTATCCCAACCGCCCGGTGACGAGGCCGTCTCGGGGAGGTCCTTTATCTCTACTTGGCGGTGTCGAGCGAAGCTCGAGTGCCGCCCTCATTCGCGAGGCGCACGAGGACCGAAACCGGCCTATTTTATAAGCAAAGCACTTCAGGGCCCAGAGCCGAGATACCGTAAAATCGAGAAAGTCGCACTTCAGACCGATAATCGCGGCTCGACGGCTAAGACAATACTTAGCACATCCCATAGTGGTCCGAATCGACCACCAATCAAACAGATTCTACACAGCCTGACCTGGCAGGCGTATGATCAAGTGGTTTGGCCGAGTTGTCCGACCGGAGTTACTTTCGGCCGAGACAAACTATCAAAGCCCGGTGCTTGGCGGATTTCATTGCCGAGATGACTCTGGAGCTACGTAGCAGTGTTCCAAATGGGCGCTCCATGTCGACGGATCGTCGAATTCCAAAGCGATGGCGCTGGTTTGTTGCTCGAGAACGACGACGGCCTGGTCGTCAATTTTCATTGGGATTCTCCTTTCCCACCTCCAACAACCAGGCAGAGTACGGCGTGTTTGGCCGGCCTCACACCGCTCGAGACTTCGCTACCAAGAGGTAAAGCTCGAATCGATTCTCACTAGTTGTGTCCCAGATAAGTGGAGAATACCAGGCTAAAGATCCACTTCTTCAAAAATACCTCGCCTGGTAAAGAAGAAAATGGCGACTTCACCTCCGTGGAGATCGTACACGCCCGAGAGAACAAAACGCCGAGCCGACATTCGCTCCAAACTCGCCAAAGACGAAGCTCAGAAACAACAGATCGGTAATACAAGAAACACCGCCAAGCCTAGCATTACCGCCGTGGTTGATACCACTTATGACGAGGTCTTGAGGAAACTTCCAAATTCTCGCTGCGATTTCCCAGGCAAGCGTCGATGATCCGCCCGATGAGCCCGACGGTTGGATGACACCGATTCAAGAATTTATTCAATTGATCGGCTACGATGATGAGAAGGAAGCCGCAAAAATCCGAAAAAGGCATCTTCGTGATTCTATGATCGACAGTATCTTATATCGAAGAGGTTCTCCACCCTCGTTGAAATGCGTCGACGATACCCGAGCGCAATATGCACTTCACAAGTGCATGAAGGCATATGTGGGCAACACCTTGGAGGACGTTCCTTGGCAAAGAAAATCCTCCGCGCAGGTACTCTTGGCCGACTCAACGCGACGCGATATCGTTCGTGAAGAAATGCGACAAATGCCAGAGACATGGCGATCTACACTTAGCTCCTCCTACTGAGTTAACATCCCCGACATCACCATGGCCCTTTGCTTGGTGGGGCATTGATATACTTGGACCTTTTCCAATGGCTCCGGACGGTGAAATACCTGGTCGCTATGTAGATTACTTCACCAAATGGGTTGGCAGAGCCCTGGCGAAGATAACCGCAAAGAACTTGATTAAGTTCTTCAAAAGATATATTCGACAAGGTTCGGGATTCCCAGGTGGTCGCCACCGACAACGAACGCAATTCACGGTCGCGGATTCCAAAACCTTGGAAGATCTCGACATCAAACGAGACTTCACCTCGGTAGAACACCCCAGCATTTAACGGCCAAGCCGAGGCCGCGAACGAGTTATCTTACGAGGTCCGAAACGAAGATTGGATGAGGCCAAGGGAAATCGGGCGTAAGAGCTTCCCGAGTACTGGGCGTGTCGAACTACTCCACATTCGACTGACAGGAGAATCTCCTTCGCCTCACATATGGGACAGAGGCCATCATTCTGTCGAGATTGGGAACTTAGTTGGAGAACCTCACATCCCCAGAGTAGCATTGACAACCGCCGAGTATACAAGAAGAACTCGACCTCCTTGGACGAATGCAGAGCTTGCGGCACTCGGCCGAGGTCGCAGAAACAGAAAATCGCAGCAGATACAACCGGGCGTTGTACCTGGGAATTCATGCCTGGAGACTTAGTTCTTCGACGAGCTGATGTTGGCCTGAAGAACGCCACACAAGGAAACTTGCACCCAATGGGAAGGCGCATGCACTGTCGCAAAGACAGGTACCGGCGCTTACATCCTCGAGACACTGCAAGGACAACAAATTCCAAGAACTTGGAACGCAGCAAAGATGAAGAAATATTATAGTTGAAACAAATGTATTCTAAACACATAAATGTGAAGCAATGAAGTATGATTGGAGAAACACGCAACCAGCATTTATTTATCATCAAAGCCTTGTGCGTTGGCGCAAGCACCTGATGAAGAGATCGACCTTGTGCCGAGACCGCGTGCACGAGCCCGTGATAAAGCCTTGTGCGTTGGCGCAAGCACCTGATGAAGAGATCGACCTCGTGCCGAGACCGCGCGCACGAGCTCGGGATAAAGCCTTGTGGTTTGGCGCAAGCACCTGATGAAGAGATCGACCTCGTGCCGAGACCGCGTGCACCAGCTACCTGATGAAGAGATCGACCTCGTGCCGAGACCGCGTGCACGAGCCCGTGATAAAGCCTTGTGCATTGGCGCAAGCACCTGATGAAGATATCGACCTCGTGCCGAGACCGCGCGCACGAGCTCGGGATAAAGCCTTGTTCGTTGGCACAAGCACCTGATGAATCGACCTCGTGCCGAGACCGCGTGCACGCAGCTCGTGATAAAGCCTTGTCGCGTTAGCCTGGCACAAGCACTGAGATCGACCTCGTCGAGGCCGCGTGCACGCAGCTCGTGATAAAGCCTTGTGCGTTAGCCTGGCTTACACACGAGATCGACCTCGTCTGAGACCGCGTGCACCGAACCCGTGATAAAGCCTTGTGCGTTAGCGCAAGCACTGATGAAGAGATCGACCTCGTCGCAGAGACCGCGCGCCGCGAGCTCGGGATAAAGCCTTGTCGCGTTAGCACAAGCACTGATGAATCGACCTCGTCGCGAGGCCGCGTGCGCAGGCTCGTGATAAAGCCTTGTCGCGTTAGCACAAGCACCTGAGATCGACCTCGTCTGAGACCGCGTGCACGAGCTTCGTGATAAAGCCTTGTCGCGTTAGCACAAGCACCTGAGATCGACCTCGTCGGAGACCGGCGTGCACGAGCTCATGATAAAGCCTTGTCGACCTCATGCGAGACCACGTGCACGAACTCATGATAAAGCCTTGTGTCTTGCATAAGCCCATCAAGCCTCGTGTCGAAGCGTCTCGGCCAGGCGTGGAACACGAAGGTCCCGAACGAACTAATGAACAAGCACGACATGACGACACTTGCAGTTCCTTACGAACAAGGACGTCGAACGTCGACATCAACGAACTTCGACAGCAAGTCACCACCTCGAAATTCGAGCTAGCGACTTGGGGGGCAACTGTTCCGGACTGGGCCGAGGCCCAATCCGGAGATCCAACATTCACAGGCCCAACGGCTTCCCTCAATACCACGTCGTCCGCATGCCTCTCCGCCTTCCCTCAACGTGGCCGACCCAACGGCTTTGTGCATTAATGGGATTTAATGCCGCCGGAGTTTCACGGGACGGTTACACATCGGCGATGGCAGTCCTCGACTCATATTTAAAGAAGACCGTCGAGCGGTCGAGGTAATCATCTTTCTACCACCTCTTACTCACCTCGACACACCGACTTGGCGTCGGGTGTTTGCAGGTACACCACCCAACACGCCGTCGTCCTCCGTCGCGAGCACAACCGCACCGCTTCCCTCCGGTCATCCTCTGAAGTTCTGTTCAGAACACATCGTTTGGCAGTTGGCATTTAGTTATGAACCAGATTAATTATATGTAATTTTGGAGTTAATCGACATTAGGAGGTAAAGTCACATTCTCAGCATCGTGACCCCTTCTTCATATTTTCAATGTGAAGCCAGAAACGGAGTCACAACGTGAGGTAAGAAGAATGAAAACTCACAATAATAAATAAATAAAAAAGTTAAAAGCTCACGCGTTTGGTGTTTTTATTAGCAGAAGAAAGAATATATAGAGGTGTGGCAGTTACACGTGCACATGATTCAGTTCGGGGCAAGGTTATGGCTGGATTGTGTAGCGTATTTCGTTCCATTATTTGTATAACTTTGTGCTTTCATTTTGGGTGACTCTGACCGTAAACCAAACCAAACCAAGCTGAAGAGACTCACTCGAGTCGAGTGGGATCCATCTGAATTCTGAACTGGATTCAACCCATTCTTGAGAAAACCCCAAGTGCCTGTAGTGTAGCAATTACAATAATTAATTAATTAATTACTTAATACCAACTGACACTATTAAACACAAATTAACAAAACAGCTCTCTCAAATAACCGTAGTTAAGATTTCTTTTTGTCAAAAAAAAAAAAAACTAACCGTAGCTAATGCATAAAACAAAAGAAAACAAAAAATTGTTTATCCCATTTTTGTGGGATTTTTTGTGTGTGTGGGTTACAGTTTTAAAGTATTATTACTATAATTTAAATTTTATCAAATAAAAGTATTATAATTTAAATTTATTAATGTATTTACAATTAATTAATGAGACTATATACATTGAGTTGAACTGAAAAATTGTTGAACGAAACATTTAGCAGATTTTAAGAGGAGACAAAAAACTGAAGGTAGACAAGAGGATCTGAGAACCGTGATCGAACACTTGAATAACTGTTACCGTTATTTGTTAGTAGTAGTAGTATTAAATATTCTTCCAAATTTCATTTGTGGTGTGAAGAACCGAAGATTAGTGGGTCTTCCTCTCTTCTCTTGCCCCAAACCAAAACGAACGAGGTGTCACTCCCTCTCCCACAGGAGCTGTAAAGTTTGCTTTTTTATTTTCTCTCTCTTTCTCCCTTTGTTTCCCATTCTCATTGTTTCTATTTGTGGGTTTTTTTTTTTTTTTTTCAAATAGTGAGGGGAGCAAGAAGAGGAGAAGGACAATGTCTGTGAAGAGCAAGGTAGGAGCTGTAGAACTGAATGCAAGGAGTGTCCTACACAGGAAATGGGCTCTTTTGCTTTGTTTGGCAAGCTTCTGTGCCGGAATGTTCTTCACCAATAGGTATTTAATTGTGCTTCTGGGTTTCTCTATTTTAGCATCAAGTTTCAATTTTTATTTTTAATTATTATTCTAATTGTGTGATTGAGTTTCTAGGCTGCATCCGGGAATAACATTTTACCTGATTTTGAAGGGTATTCTAGAGATTGGTAGCTAAATGTTCCGCCACATTGAATTATAATATTGATTTAGAGAAATTCGCTTTGAGTTAGCATTGGTTGTTCTTTTTGTTTTTTTTTGTTTTTTGTTGAACCCGGGGGTGTTTAAATATGAATTTGTGTCATTTGTTTTGAACTGCATTGTCATGAACTATATTGCTTGTACATTGAATTTAATGTGTGCTTTCTGCATTAGGGCCAATTTAATTCCTTCTACTTTTTATTGTTTGTTTGATGTATACTATTTAGATTATTAGATTAGAATCGTTTGTTTGTAATCCGCCATGTGATTTTCAACTGGTTTTAATTAATGTCAAAAGCTACCCAGATTTGTCTAATTCTTCTCTCATCCTCCCATGCTTCTACTTCTATTTTGTGGCATGGTGTCGAAAAAAAAGAGGTGGGTATCTGTATTCTCCCCCCCCCCCCCCCCAAAAAAATAAAAAAAACCCTCTCTATGTAGTTGCTGAGAATCATGAGGCTTTTAAGTGAATACAGACATTATAGTGAGCTTAATTCAATGGAGGATTTTTTCATACAGCATGAACTTTTGTTCATCTCCCTTGATTTTGGTCCTGCAAGTTTGAGAATAAATATTCATTTATAAAGCTAGGTTTCTAGTTTTGTGATTTTATTAAAGTGGCGTTATCTGATTTTATTATTTTAACTGAAGCTAGGTTTCTTTCTTTTTTCACCTTTTTTTCAGATTTCAACTCTTTTAGTAGTTATTACGTTAGATCTCAAGGGAGATAATCATTATAATATGTGTAATGCTAACCAAAAATTCTGCATCAGGATGTGGTCGATGTCTGAATATAAAGAAATTGCAAGGACCTCTAGAGAGATTGAACGAATAAAATTAAACTCTGATGGTTGTAATCTAAATGTAGTAAGTTTATCAGTCAGACTTCTACTCATGTCGTATTTTTGCCATTATGCTGTCATGCATTTCTCTCCAATCCTGTGATAGACTCTTATTGAACTCCTGCTGAAATTTATAACAATCTTAACGTTCTGTTCCCCAAGATGATCAGGATTTTTTTTTTTTTTAAAAAAAGGGAAAATGCTTGAAGTATAGTTCTACACTTCTTTTCTTGTTTTCTTTTTCTTTAGTTCGTTATACACATATACACACATAATAGAATGGGGGAAAATGTCACTAATGAATCTTCCTATCTGGGGATTGTCTTTAATTATAGATGATGAGATTATTTGCTTTGAGAATTAGCTGCCAGGTATGAGCCAAGGAATATTTTCATCTCTAATATGCCCCCTCATGAGTAAGTCCCTTAGGTAACTCTTATTAGGTAACCCTCATGTGTAATATGCCAAGGAATATTTTCTTGTTTGGTTGACAAGGCTCTAATGGTCAAGGACCAACTATTTGAAAAGATTTAGTGTTAGGTGCAAGTCAAGCATGCTTTTTTATCTTACACTTTTTTTTTAACTCGGTGGCTTTTGAAATTTAGTATTTCTTTGACATTTAAATCTCAGGCATATAACTATTGACCGCATTTTCTGTTATTTACAAATGTGATCATGACATTTTTCGTATAATGTTTTGCTTTTGTCCAAAGGTTGTAAAGCCAAACTCCAATTACAGTCAAGTGGAAGTTTCCAATACACAGAATGTTAACAAGTAAGCCAGGCCAATTCTTGTTTGTGAGAATCTACTTATATACTTATCAAATAACTTTAATGCTAAACCCATTATTATACATGAATTGCAGGAAACCGAGTAAGACAATATCTACTTTGGAGCTGATACTTAAATTTGCTTTGATAGCTCCTGCTTGAATTTATGCTGAATGGTTCTCATGCATCAGGAATCTCCGAGACAGTTGAATCAACTCCAAGGAAAAAATATTTCATGGTTATAGGGATCAATACAGCTTTTAGTAGCAGGAAGCGGAGAGATTCTGTTCGTGCAACTTGGATGCCTCGAGGTGATTTAATGATATTTCAGTGTTTTCTAGTTTTTATTTGATTCCGTATACCTAATGTATCTGATCCATGGTCTCTAATGAAACTTCATCAGCTGAGGAAAGAAAGAAGTTGGAGGAAGAAAAGGGCATAATCATACGTTTTGTTATAGGTCACAGGTCAGATTCAATGTCTCCTGTCCTGATATTCACTGTCCTTTTTCAGCTTGCTTACCTATTCATGGTTATTCTGTTGCGGTTAAGTTCTCATGTGATTTTCTCATAATGACTTTGTTTTGTGGTCTTACCATCAAATTATTTCAAAAACTGTTATTCTCATTCTGATGCAAAGTGTGTTTATATTTATTCAACAAGACTTCTTTGTATTGTGTTGATTGGTAGTTTACATACTATTTCAGAACATTATTTTTATTTGAAGGAACTATAAATAATTATTGTCAAAATCAATGACATAGAGTCATGAAACCTTGGGGGCTTCGGGATAACATCCATGATGAATTCCTACTGGTTTGTTACAATCATATTTCCTTGTAGTGTTAAAATTAATTAATTACCCATATTTTGTTAACTTTTTGTCTATAGTTCTACATCCGGTGGCATTCTTGACAAAGCTATTGAAGCAGAGGAGAAGCTTCATGCTGACTTTTTGAGGCTGGTGATCTTTCTCTCTTGTTATTTTTCATTTAAATGTATAATCTTATATCCTAGGTATTTTGTACTGATTTAGTTTTGTTGATGAAGCGAAATACATCTATCTTTGAGCAGAACCACATTGAAGGCTACCTGGAACTATCAGCTAAGACAAAAACCTACTTTTCAACTGCTGTTGCCTTGTGGGATGCAGAATTTTATGTCAAAGTTGATGATGATGTTCATGTGAACTTAGGTACATAGAAAAATTATTTGGCATTTATAGTTAATAATGATCTGTGTAGAATTAGAAGAGAAGTAACTATGATAACTTTATGTTGGCTTCATAAAAGAACCAATATTAGTTAACTTTATTACAAATGTTCAATAAAAAATTAAATTTATTACTTAAGTTTTTGATTAAACCAAGAGAACAATTAAACTATTCTCTGTATCAACATAAAATTTGTGTCAATTAGAAGGTTATATTGTATGCCTTCTGTGCTTACTATGTTGAGAACTGGTGCTTTCTCTATAGAACATTCGTATAATTATTAATTTATTATATGCCTTCGGGAAGTGTTTGCTTAATTGCATGGAGAGGACATAATGTGAATTGACAGAAGAATGAAAGTCGTAGAATCCATTCGGTTCTTGATTGTTGTAGGTTTATTTCATTACCTTCTTTAGACTTCATAATAGATTCTGTGTAAGCCTCTGTAGATTCTGTCAAATGGCTAAGTCACAAGCTTTTAGTTATTTAGCTAAGCAACTGTAATTGTTGATCGAGATAAAGATCCATCACTTTCCTCATCGTGTTATTGTTTTTTTTTTAATCTCAGCAACACTTGGATTGACTTTAACTATGCACCGTCTGAAACCTCGGGTGTATATTGGGTGCATGAAATCTGGTCCTGTTCTTGCTCAGAAGTAAGAAAAACCATGTTGTAATTTTATTTTTTTTCCAGTTAGTTTATATCTACTTCCTAGTAACTGCCTTGCCACAGGAGTGAAATACCATGAACCAGAATACTGGAAGTTTGGTGAGGTGGGAAACAAGTACTTTCGTCATGCTACAGGACAATTATATGCCATTTCACAAGATTTGGCGACTTATATATCAATAAATCAGTAAGTTTTGCTTTTATGCTTAGAACTGTTAAAGCGCACAAGGGAGGGGGGGATGTTTGGATATTAGTGAAATTGAGATTTTAATTATGTAGAAACAAGCACAGATTAACAATTTCATGGACTTTGAGTGGCCTTCTTTACTTGTATTTGTGTATAATTGAATAATTTGCTAATTTATTTGGCATACAGTGGTTCTTTGATAGATTGATGACAGTTTGATTTTATAATGCCAGGGATGTGCTGCATAAATATGCTAATGAAGATGTTTCATTGGGGTCCTGGTTTATTGGTTTAGATGTAGATCATGTTGATGATAGGAGAATGTGTTGCGGTACACCCCCTGGTATGTTTTGATTTTCATCACAACCTATGAAAAGAAAAATCATGTGAAACCACCATTGATCCAGTAACTTTTCAGAAGCATTATATATAAAGTAAAACTTTTTCATCTGAATGTTCTTACAGTATCTGAGATATCAAGTTATGATTTTTTGAAAATTAGTTTTCTTTTCTCAATTTTAACATCATAACATATATGGTAAAATTTTATTTTATTATTATTATTATCTAAGTTTGAAGTTTTATTTAATACTGGTAGTGCTACCCTTGTGCAGATTGCGAGTGGAAGGCTCAGGCAGGTAATATGTGGGTTGCTTCATTTGAATGGAAGTGCAGCGGATTTGCAGGTCTGTTGAGAGGATGAAGGAAGTTCACCAGCGTTGTGGGGGGGGTGGAAAGGGATTGTGGAGTGCAACTTTCTGATGAGTTGCAACTTATCTTCTAAAGCCAACAAGTAAAAATATTCGGAAACCTGAAAGAGAGGAAAGGTGCATGCAATATGAGTAGTATGATGCTTGAATGAACTCAAATGAGATAGGCCTTGCTGCTTGGGAGCCCTTCGTTTTGTTAAGTGAGGAGATAACCAATGAATCTACAGCTGAAGAGAATGAACGAAAGTACAATAGAGTACAGTAGCAACCAACCCATTCTTTTGTTAAGTGGCCGGAGGGCTTCATATTCTAGTTCTCTGCCATATCTAACGCTTCATAATAATTAGTTCTCATATTGTCCTACTTAGTTGTCTTTTCTTTGAAGTTTTAATATAATTTTATTTGTTTTCCATGATTGTCACTTTTGTTTTGTTTTGATTTTATTTTATTTTTTGTTCACTGTCCCTTCTCAGTTTTGCTGGTTCCTGCGACAGTGTCGGTCTCGAGAGAAAATGAGATGAGAGAAATTATTTTAAAAATATTTGAAATTCAAATGATCAATCATGTCCATTGAATTTTGAGTATTTTACAAAAAAAAATACCAGTATAATATATAGGGTATGTCATATTTGCCAGATTAGTTTTGAAATTCAAAAAAACAGAAATAAACACAAAAAATGTGACACAAATCATGTAAAAAATAAATTATACCAGTCAAATTATTTTAGTTAAATTAAATTATTTTTTTATTTTAAAAAAAATCAAATATCTATATTTTTAAAGTTTAAGTTTATTTTTTATGAGTTTAATTTATATATACTTACAGTGTAAAATAGTTTTATAATATCATCTAATCATATCTCACCATGTAGATGTTTGTTGAGATATTTTAGTAAATGATAGTATAACAAGTGGCATAATAATGTGATACGACTAAATGACAATGTAATTTTTTTTTATATTATTAGTGCATATCAATTAAACTCTTCTTGTAATCAATAAAAATATAGTATTCTGTAAAAAACCACATTATAAACTAATAAAGTTGGCAACAAAAGCATTGTTAAAATATTTTATATTAATAAAGTTTACTTTAAAAATTTTATATGTAAATTTTTATATTGTAATTTCTTTTTATTATTATTGAAATATTTTTTATCAGTTAAATTAATTATTCAAATTATGTTTGACTATTTATTTTTAATTTCACAACAAAGCACGCATAATGCACTAGGTATCTTTTAGTCTAATTTCAAATTTTAAAAACAGAAAAAATAGAAATGAATATAAAACAATGTGTTACAAAAATCATTGCTAAAATATTTTTATTAAACAAAATAATTTTTAAATTATTCTAAAAGAAAAAACTCAAATATTTATATTATTAATATTAATATTTCGTTTATTTTCAATAATATTAACATTATTTTTATCAGTTAAACCAATTTTCTAAAATAGTTATTAATCTTTTTTATTTTTCATTAAAATATCTGTACAATTTATGAGTCACTTGTTAATTAATTGAAAAAAGTAAAGAGAAAAATAGAAATAAATCTAAAGAAACTACGTGGTATAAGTTTATATTAAACACGTTAAAGTTCTGTTCTATTTATATTTTTAATATCGCTAAAAATTATTTGTACAATTAAATTATTCGTACAAGTATTTTTGCAAAATATAAGAATCTAAAGAAAAATAAGTTCTCTCTCAAAAATATTTTTCTTTAAATACTTATATTTTGCAAAAAAATACTTGTACGACAGTACATTGCATGGACAGTTAAATTTCAAACTTCAAAACAAAGGAAGAAATGCAAAAAATGCAAAAAATAAATTCATGGATCAAATTAATCACCATTAAAATTAAGTATTTTAAATATCTTGTTTTTATTATAAAAAATTAATTTTTATATCTGCTAAAATACATGTGTAATATACAGAACAATCACTACTCTATTTTAAATAACAAATAAAAATGTATAGATAAAAACAAATGTAAGAATAATAATACTTCATACAAAGCATCATTAAAATAATTTTACTATCAATCCAATTTATTATTAAAATTTGCAACAATAAAAAACTTCAAGTATTTGTAGTTCATGGTTTAATTTATTTTTCTACTATTAAAATGATTTTAATGAATTAAGCTAATATTAAAAAAACATTACATTATTTTTTATATTTAACTCAAATACTTGTACAATTTTGAGGATACTTTCTAATTTTACTTCATAATTTAAAGAAAATGACCAATATAAGAAAGAAAATAATAAGTGATACAAATAATTGTTAAAATAATTTGCATTCATCATTTATTTGAAACATTCAAATATATATATTGATAAGGCCGCAAGTGCACGGTTGTATCGCGTAGTAAAAATATCGTTCCTACAGAGACTTAATATTGAATATCAATTTCTTTTCACTATAGTGATTAGCTAAAGGAATTAAATCAGAATGATATTCTTGTTACTGGAAAATAAAATGAGTTTAATTCAGTAAATAAAAGGCTTTTGGGGTTGATGTTCTTCCAATAAAAATTACTTTTAAGCCAATTTCTTGTCACTTTCTTTTGAGTATGAGCAATGGATTCTTAAATGCCAAATAATCAAATGTGATTATTGTCTTCTTTCAAAGTACAATAACATGTTTCCACTACAAGAAATAGCGGGATTACCGACGGCCAAAAGCCGTCGGTAATCCACAAATACCGTCGGTAATAAAAAAATTCCGACGGATTACCGACGGACTCTTGTCCGTCGGTAAACTGCGCGTCGCAAATACGTACCGACGGCTTTAACCCGTCGGTAAATTTCCGACGGTTTTCTCCGACGGTTTTAACCCGTCGATAATTCCGATGACATTTCCGACGGCTTTAACCTGTCGGTAAGTTTCCGATGGCTTCTCCGACGGTTTTAACCCGTCGATAATTCCGATGACATTTCCGACGGCCATGACCGTCGGTAAATCCGAACTTTAATTTTTTTGTTTGAAAATTGTTTAAATTTTTATTAAAAAATTATTTACTTTTTTAAATTATTTAATTTTAATTTCTGTAATCAATTTAATTTATTTATCTATTTAATTAACGATTACTAGTTATCACATTTAATAATTAATTTATTCATGTATTTAAAAATGTAATGCGATAACATAACTATAAAACAAATTAAAAAAAAGAAACGTAACAAATAAATAAAAAAATTCGACGAACAAAACAGTAATAAAAAATATCCAAAAATATCGATACAAACATACTTAATTATTAATTTATTCCTGTATTTAAAAATGCAATGTTATAACATAACTATAAAACAAATTAAAAAAAAGAAACGTAACAAATAAATAAAAAAATTCGACGAACAAAACAGTAATAAAAAATATCCGAAAATATAAAAAAATATCGATACAAACATAACTAATAGCCCTGATAATCATGATCATGATCACTATCTACATCATCGACATGATCACCAGTACTATGAGGCGGTGGAGGAGGCGGCTGGCGAGCGGCCAAAGAATGGTACAGATCCTCCGTCAGCAAAGACTGAGCCAACATGGCGGCCGTCCGTGAGCCTCCTCTGCTGGGCGGCCGCGATCCGCTTGCCGCTGTCGCCAATCGCCGCTGCTGGCCATGGCCCGCTTCAACTCTCGCTATCTCCTGCTCATCCGCGGCAAAGACGATCGGCTGGGCGACTCTCCGCCAGAGAGGCATCGGGCCACTCTTGTAGTTCTTTGGCAAGGTCGCCAACCGTATAAGCGACCCTTCTTCTTGCCGCCAACAACATTCGCCCAAACCATCACCGCAATTGGATCCTCTGGGCTCGAGGCGGGGAACATGAGGATGTCGAGATCTAACCTGAGACATCCTCGCCTCAAACTCCTCTGTCAAACATAAACAAATTAGTCAATTTTTATTGTAATAAAACAATATAAACATTGTTAAAAACTATTCATTATGTTTTATAATTACAGGTCCGCCTCGACCGCTCATCGACAAACTCACCGTACCTTTCCTAATATGAGTTGCACGATGGTGCTCGTGCAATCAACCTCCCTTTGCAACCGCCGAGATCAGTAATTATTTAATAAAAAAGCTTAACTAAATAATAATAATAATAATAATATAAAACATACAAGTCGAAAGCTGCGTCTTTGTGCTCGACCGACCGAACCTCCAAGATGCAAGCTTCCACCCTTTTGAGGCTCTATTCTTCTTCGCCTTCTAAACACCGTCTTGAACTCGGGGAGTTCCAGCGCCAGTAGTCACGCCAGATCTCATCTCCTATCCAAGTGGGCTGCCCATTGAGGCGGGCATCTCTAAGCATATCGGATAGGCGGTGGGAAGCCTTCATATGGAAGTTCTTCTTGATCTGCTCCTCCCGCTCTTCCTTCCAAGAAACCTCTCCTGTATGAATATAATACGTTATTAAAAATAATTGAGATTCATGAAATAAAAAATAATACGCAACAAAAAAAAATTAAACAACTTACTCTCGAAAGAATTGAACATGTGCCTCCGCTCACCATCGTCAGCGTCCCAGGTGGGCCAATAGGTGTGGTAATTTTGCTCAATTACTTCGTGATAGCCTTCGCGTGGCTTTGACTAAGGAACCTAAACAATAACAACATACCAAACAAGTTAAAAATATAGGTTAAAGCGTAATTTTCGCCCTTATCCTTTTTTTAGTTTTCATTTAAGTCCATTAAGTTATAAAAATTACTTCAATTTCATCCTTTCTTTTTAATTATTCTTTTTTGTCTTAGACTAAATACCATCTTACACGTGGCGGTTTGTTTTATTTTATTTTATTTTTACGCCACGTGTCGATGGTGATTCGCCTAAGAAAATATGAATAAATAAACAGAAAAGACGAAATTGATGTGATTTTTGAAGTTTAAGGGACTTAAATGAAAATTAAAAAGATAAGGGACTAAATTGAAAACTAAAAAGATAAGGGGCAAAAATGTGTATTCAACCTACATACTCACCCTCTACCGGTGGCACGATAGCAACTCGGCCATCATCATGCGAGATCTCAATATCATCAACGACCTCCTGCTCATCCTGGCTGCGCTCAACCTCCTCGTCTGCCGAACCCGGTTTGATCAGTGCCTGGCCCACACTATACTCTGATCGGACACATGAGTGTCGCACCGCCTCAAACACAAAATGAGAGGAAGAAGCGGCAAGTGTCTGCTGGAACCCTGGGGTGGGCATCATGTAAATGGGTGTCGATGCGTAAGGTCCCGCATCTTTGTGTAGGTGCCCAATGTGGCGTAGGCTACGTAGGGGCGAACTCATTGGAGCCTGTGTAGGCGTAGATGTATGCGGACGCCGTGTGGATGACAACATCGCATAGCCCGGCATCATCAATCCTAATAATGTTCGGCCTCCGACGACGAGGGGGGTCGACAGCGATGCCCTTCCCCTTCCGTTGACCACTACTGGGTGGTCGGAAGTCTGAACTGAACCTCCCGATGCCATATATGTCTATAGAGCAATTCAATAATACTTGATCATGAAATATTATATTTAAACATAACAATAATAAAAATGAAATCCAAAAATAAACAAGTTATATGAAAATAACTGACAAAATAAAATATGTTGTTAGACATTAAATTCTCTAATTGTAAAAAGTTAAACAAATTTATTCTGCCCACTCTGCTTCGGCATCGTCTTCAGATCTTGATGGTTCTGCCACTTCTTCATTTAATTCCTCATCTCCATTTACATCTTCATATGTGATTGGATCGTCACGTAGTCGAGAAATGGGTTCAACTTCGTTTACTACGTTGACATGAGACATCTCATCCACTTGATAAGCCACTTCTTCCTGTGGATCATCTGCTTCAATGCGACCCCTTGGTTTTGTCTTTATTGCAACACACCAACCTTGTTTGTCCCTTCGAGTTGACGGATAAGGGACATAATACACCTGTCTTACATGTTGTGCTATGATAAACGGATCAAACATTTGGTATCTTCTGCTCATGCATATGTCAACAGTATTATATTTGCGATCCATTCTTGTGCCTCTACTTGACGGATCAAACCAATTACAATAAAATAGCACTATTCTTTTAGTATAGTCTAAAGTATTGTACGCCAGCTCATATATATGTTGAATCACGCAGTAGAAGTCGTCTTCACCTCCCTCTGTGGCACCTTTTACATAAACTCCATTTGTTAAGCTTTTTCCCCCCTCTGTTTTTGACTGAGTTTGAAATTTGTAACCGTTTACGAAATACGTGTGCCATTATTTTACACGTGATTTAGGACCATGAGATAAATTTCTCAAGTGTTCGATTATGGGCGATTCTGACTCGCTATACACCTGCGTATACACATGCACAAGTGATTTAGGGTTCCTTTTTGCAAACAATCTTTTGTATTTTCAAACAACAAATAGTTGAAATAGGACTAAAAATACATACCTGGCTCCTAAACCACGTTGGGAAATATTCATGAATATAGGCAGAAGAGTCTTGTTCGCTTGTGGGCTTAGTTAACAAGAATGCCCTGAACAAGTCATTATCAAACAAATGATCATGAATAGGTGTGGACTAAATAAATTGAAAGTGGTCAAAAGTATACATACGTAAGATATGGTGATACTTCGGCACAGTTGATCAACACGTGAACGTGTGCTGACTTCCAATCTTCTCCCGTTAACCAGGACTTCAGCTCCTTTCCAGCATGACGACCGGGAAGGCAAAACACTGATAAGGCCAGTGGGTGTCTTTCACTTTCAATTTCTATTTCATTCCTATTATTTGTTGGTGTCAGCATGAAGTTCGTAAAATAATGGGAACAGAAATGAATTGTCTCACGGTGTAAGTAAGTTGCACAAATAGATCCTTCAACCCTGGCCTTATTTTTCACCGACCGTTTTGAGTCACCCATAAATCTACAGAATAACAAGGTTGGTGATCAACATTTCAACATTTAACCCGGGGCAGTGAATAATTATGTTAAAGAATATTTGATTATATTACCTTTCGAATGGATACATCCATCTGTATTGAACCGGTCCACCGAGCCTAGCTTCATGTGCAAGATGCACTGGGAGATGTTCCATAGAGTCAAAGAAACCAGGGGAAATATTATCTCCAACTTACAAAGAATGACTGGTATGTTCTGCTCCATCTTGATAAGATCATCATCTCTCAATGTTGCAGAACACAAATCTTTAAAAAATTGCCTGAGTCCTGTAACTGGATTTAAAATATTTGACTACAGGGAACTAAATGCAATAGGAAGTAAACACTCCATGAATACATGACAATCATGGCTTTTCATCCCAATCATTGTTCCTTTGTTCGCATCCGCGACATCTTGCCAAATTAGAAGAATAACCGTCTGGCATTCAAGTTCTTTTATCCACCGACAGATCGACCTAGCTTCCTCAACAGCTTAAAGAGTAACAAAGCTTTGGGTTTCGTGGTTTTCCCATTCGACCGAAGTCGTCAAATGCAAGTCCTTTCGCTACAAGAAAGTGGTAAGTCGATCTGGCCTTATCATTGTCTTTCGTTCTTCCTCTAACGTTCATCATCTGAGAAAAACATTGTCAAAAAGTTCTTCTCAATGTGCATAACATCAAGGTTGTGTCTCAACAAATTATCTTTCCAATACGGCAAATCCCAAAAATACTTCTTTTAGTCCAATTGTGCCATTGTCCATATCCTTCAAATCGATCCAATTCACCAAAATCTGTGATTTTTGGCGGATCCATAACTCGTAAAAATCATTCGGATGTCAACCTCGAGGCGTGTCATCTAATTCAACTTCCCTTCTTGAAGGCGTTCTTATTCCGCCTAAATGGATGATCTGGGTAAAAACCTCGCGATGTGAGTCAAACCAAGAACTCTTCCCCAAATTTCAAGGTAAAGGCCTTTGTATGCTCCATGCAATGGGGACATGCCATCTTACCATGAGTACCCCAACCAGACAACATACCATATGCGGGGAAGTCATTAATGGTCCACATAAGAGCTGCCTCATTGTAAAGTTCTTCTTTCGTGCAACATCATAAGTCACAACGCCATTCCACAACCTTTTTGAGATCGCCAATGAGAGCCGCAAGTAGATGTCAATACCATCTGCTGGATTATCTGGACCGTTATAATACAAGTCAAGAACATATAGGGCTTAGACATGCACATATCGGGAGGAAGATTGTATGGGGTAACAATAATCGCCAAAGAAGAATAAGGTTTCGCCGTTGATTGAACATATGGGGTAAAACCATCAGAGCATAAGCCAAGTCGTACATTACGTGGATCTGCTGCAAATTCGGGATTCACACGATCAAAGTGCTTCCAAGCTTCACCATCACATGGATGTCGCAACATACCTGAAGTGCTTTTATTCTCATAGTGCCAAGTCATTTTGTCTGCAGTCTATATTGACGCAAACATTCTCTCGCGACCTTGGAATAATTGGCAAATAAAACATTGCCTTAGTGGAACTGGTTTTGTCTACCCTTCCCATTATCGGTATGTGACATATACCTTGGCTCACCACGTAATTTGCATTCAACCAAATAGCTTATCGCTTTTACCAAATTCATTGTCGTAATATAACATACACCTCTCACACAACAATCAATCCTTTTAGATTCCAACCCCAATTTGGACACTAAGCTTTTAGCCTCGTAATAACTTTTTGGCAAACCATCTCTCGATAGGTGACGAGTCCAACATCATCTTCGTTCACGAGATCCAAGCACACATCCGTAGCACCACAGTTGGACTTGAGAGCTAAAAGTCTCACACACATTGATAACTTAGAGTCGGCAGACCCTTCAAACAACGGCTTATTTGTTTCTAACAAGAGATTATAAAATCTTTGTGCGCCTCATTTGGAAGTTCATCTGTGTCATCATCTTGTGGCTCCTCGAATGATACGTTGACCCCCAAGGCATCACACACCATATTTTGCATCAATTCAATCGCTCACCATATCTCGTGATCTACGCAATTACTTGAAGCACCTGTGCAATTATCGCCAACCCCTAATCCAACCCGAGGTAACTCTTCACCATGTCTAGTCCAAATCCAGTAATTAGGCATAAATCCAACTCTCTGCAGTGCGGCATGACCACTCCTGGGCTCTTGATCTTTCTACAATCGCATTTAAGGCAATGCACACCTAATCCCTCCATTAATTTCAAATCTTCGTGTGCCATTGCGACTTGAACGAATTGATCAATCCCATCGCAAAAGATTGTTTCAAACCCCTCTTCCCGGATACAACCTATCGTACATCCAACTACGATTGAAGGAAAAATTCCATCTTCTCGCATGTCAAAAAAATGACAATTTCAAGAAGACGACATTCTTACAACCGTTCTCTTTCTTTAAATGGTATGACTTATCCCATTCGAGGAAAAACTTTTTCAGAACTTCGTATAATAGTCATTCCGTAATTCTCATATCTTATACTTGACAAAATTTCTAAGAAGATTTCCCATTGGTCTCGAGTACACAAAATGATCGCAGTTAGGAACAAGGCAATCAAGTATGCACCCAGAGAACAAAAGGAAATGAATCTCACCGAAATTTCATCAAATATCAAGATACGAGAATCAAGCAATAACTATTATACAAGTAAAGAAAAAGTTTTTTCCCAAACTGTCCGACTTGGACAATTCAAGGTTCAATATACAATGAACACGTGGTATCTAAAAGAGTACACGCACTCAATAATATATTGAACCTCAAACGGGAAGCTAAGGCTTTTCTCCGATACTAATAACAATAATCAAACATCCATTTCATCAATAATTAAAAAGTAACATGTTGAAAGTTGACATCCTCTTAAAGGATAGAATTAAACAAGCATACCGACGGCAAGGGAAGCATAAATCCTTTTAACAATTTTTGTTTTCATAGTGGTTTGGCTTGGTATATGCCATGCAATTAGAGCTCCTATATGGCCACATCTACCATACATCCTAATCCATTAATTGGCCAAAAACAATCATTTTACATTTCTGCAGCTAAAAACTAGCCTAGCACCGTAATCTACTACATTAACCAAGGCGTTGATGGTCACACAAGGTCAAACTTTTCTAACGAACTGCCAACCTCTATTATATTTGATATTTTTACGATGTTTAAATCACACACTGTCTAATGCACTGCCAACCTCTATTATATTTGATATTTTTACGATTGTTGTTGTTGTTATTGTTGTATAATATTGTTGTAAAATAACCTGCGTTACGCATAATATTGTTGTAAACAAAAAAAAATTCAGGTGAACATTAACATCACACACAGATCAATCATAATTTACAAAGACAAACAATCATTTCATATAGCAGGTTCTATCATCCTTCAAAGCTAATTTTAATGATAGCTCCTGATAAATGGAAATTCCAATAAACTACAAGGTGCTAGCCAGACATAATTTAAAAGAGGATGTTGAAAAAGAACGTCTTTTATAAGACCATATAATTATATCAGTATATTGTAACACCCAGGTAGTCTTTGCATCAGTTTAGGTAGTTTCCCTTCCTAATTCCAATATGCTAAAATAAAAATGAAATATAAGTGAAAAATCTCCACTGAACTGAAATTTTCACCACTTGATTTCCATTTATATATGCCAGATGCTAACATGCATGAAAAGACAAATAATGCAGATTCACTTAAGAAGAAGACAACACAAATTCAAAAAATGGATGAACATAGGATCAGAGATTCACTTACTGAAATTGAGTTTATGTGTTGCTTGCTAAATGAATAATCTACATGCTACCTTACTCTAACATAAAATATACATCGACAAAATTCCCTCGTGGAGAGAACTATACATCACTTCAACATAAAACATCCTTTGTTAGCCAAAACACACATCACCTCAAAATTCTCTCTCTGGAGAGAACTATGAACCAAATCAAATAAATATGTCGATTGTGTGGGGTCAACAACCAACCCTTTTTCCACCCAATGAGTCAACCGACATTTCATTAGAGTGCATACCTAATTCTCGTAACAAGAGAGTGTCCACGCCCTTCGATGTGAGTGGCGCCTCTGAGCAATGTGGTGGCCTCGAGCTAAAAATACTGAAAAAGTTGAAGACTTAAAGTCCTTCCAACCAGATTGCCCAGACCTGGATACATAATCAACATATTAGGCATTAGCTGAATTACTATGACAACAAACTTCACAAATCACAACAATAAAGCATCAAATTTATTGCTCAAAGATTCACTATCTCAATCATATCCCAATAATCTTCCACAAATCCAATGCAAGCAACACACCAGCATCCCCAATGCACTTGAAAAACACAAAAACACTTGCCCATGTTTGAATGGAAAGTGGAAACACACACAAACACATACACAAAACAATCAAATGATTCAAAACATGGCAGTGATGATATAAATGGAGACTTGCCCATAACTTGAAAAACTGCTTTAGAGTTAAATTACCAAAATCAAAGTCCTTAATAATCATCCTAAAAAATTGAAAAAGTAATCAACCATGACACAAGTCCTGAATTATGATGACAAGTTGGCAGCTATATAAAGATTGCCAATTTTCATTAGCAATAATCACTTGGCAAAGAATAACAACAACAACAACAACAACAGAGTTTGAAATGTGAAATAGAACCTAACCTTTTAGGAGGAGCTGAGAGAACAGATTGGCGGCGTGGTGGTGGTGGCGGCGGCGGCGTGGTGGTGGAGAGAAAAAGTGAGGGAACAGAGTGGTGAAGATGGAGGAGAAAGGGTGGTGGCGGCCTGGTGGTGGTGTGGGCGTGGTGGTGGTGGCGCGCGTGGTGGTGGTGGCGGCGGCGTGGTGGTGCGACGGCGGCGTGGTGGTGGAGAGAAAGAGTGAGGGAGCAGTGGTGAAGATGGAGGAGAAAGGGTGGTGGCGGCCTGGTGGTGGTGTGGGCGTTATGGTGGTGGTGGTCGTGGTGGTGGCGGCGTAGTGGTGGTGGCGGTGGTGGCGGAGGAAGAGAGGGAAGTGAAAGAGAATAGGGATGAAGATGGAGGAGAAAGGGAAGGCTCGGTTTCTGGTAATTATCGCGCATTACCGACGGCTTTTTACCGACGGTTTAGGCCGTCGGTAAAATGTTCGGCCTTACTGACGGGTTTGTTAATTTACCGAAGGTATAAGGCTGTCGGTATTTGAAAAATAGGCGCCAAAATGAAAAATTTGTTCAATTACCGACGAGCATTGACCGTCGGTAAATCAGATTCGATTTACCGACGGACTTTTTGTTTTACCGACGGCTTTGCCCGTCGGAAAATCCCACGTTAACCGACAGTCACAGACCGTCGGTATAAGTCCGTCGGTAAATCCGAATTTTCTTGTAGTGTTTCAAAACATAGAATCTACCTATTTTCATGGTAGAAGGAATGTTAAAACTCATTAAGAACAATTATTTCTAAGCCTCAAGAAAACCAATTCTATTTTCATGAATTGGTCCCCTTGTTTAATCTTGTAATTTCAATATCGAATTTTCACTTTTCAGTGCTTAATATGATATCTAAGATTCATACAATCATATTGGTTATAATTGCAGAGAAAGTAAAACTCAAGATTAAATTAAGAATAGAACAATGCTCATAACATCTAAGGAAAGAAAATTAGGCTTAACAATAATTCATCATTGGAATATAACCAATCCCAAGATAAAGGAAACTACTCACATATGATTGAAATGTAAACAACAAAGCATAAATTAAACATGCTGGAAATAAGGATTAAAAGATGAAGAGAAAATGAAAGGAAAAACTGAATTTCATTCATAAACTAAAACTAAATAGAAGTGTCATGAACATACTTGAACAAAAGCTAAAGAAAGGAAAATGTTTTGCTAAGGGAAAATAGAGAGGAGAATGATCAATTTCGTGGTCCAAAAGACCTCTATTTATAGCCTAATTCTACCCAAATTAAGTCTCATTACATCTCCTTAAAGACCCATCAAGACAACTTAACAAATTCCAAGTTTTAATGATCATTTATACTCTGCCTACCACGATTATGGCCGTAATTCTCAACACCGAGTGGTCATAATTCGTGATCTGATGACTTTTCACATTCTGCTACACGAATTATGACCATAAGGGTTATTATTGCCAGCCCGTAATTCTTTCTGTTTCCACTTGACTCTTGCATTCTTTCCACATGAATTATGAGTGTGATCTCCAACATTGAGGGGTTATAATTCTTGCTATTTGCATTCAATTCTTCAAGCTTTCAACCACTTCCCCTAATAAACAAAATAAAAAACAAAAAGGTAATAAAATATAACAAAAAGTGAAATGAAATGCTGAAATGACTTACTAATTAAAAGCATAAACTAAGCCAAATTCTAACTTATCATATATATATATATATATATAAATTTTATTCATTACCTTTTTATTGATAAATAATATTTTAGTTTAGTTTTATTTTAAAATGATTTTAATGAATTAATATAAATTTAAAATTTTATTTAATTTGTGGGAAGTAATATGGAAGAGTGTAGTTAGCAAGCCCTATGAATTAGACATTTGGACTGTCTAATAATATGTTTTTCTTGGGCCAATGCTCAATATGTTTTTCGAGGTACTATTTCCTACATTCGTCAAAAGAGACCGACCTGACCTATTTATATTCGTGATCCCTGAATTTGAAATTCATTTTAGAATTTGAAATTCCTCAAAACATTAAGAGATTTTTTTTTAAAATGATCCCTAGATTTAAAAATTCTCGGTCACCTATGTCTCGAAAACTTGATTCTGGACCCTCGCCCCACTTATCTGGCCCCATCCCCACCCATACCTTGCGACACAGTGACGACGATAGAAGACAACGATGATTGTTGCACGACAGAGGGAGGTACGATGACTGTGCTTGCGCAGTGGTCGACATCAGAGGTGCACAGGGGGGCATTTGGGGTGAATGGTGACATTCTGAATTGTCATTTACGACTGAACGATTACGATGTGGCAAATCACCTCATGGTGGCGTGACAACCCGCCACAAGCCATTGAGGCCACAACCTTTTTTTCTCTATCTTTCTCTCTAATTCTACTATTGTTTTGTTTTTGGGTATTTTGTTGTTGGTGCTTTTTTGTTGATGGTGTGCAGAGTGAAGTCGCTTTTTGTCTTGATTGACAGATAGGAGGGATGTGGTTGGATGATAGTTGAGGGGTTGTGTTCTATGTGATTTGTAGCATACGGGGTGAGGAGTTAGGTGCGACTGCAAGTCTATATGGTTGGTGGTTTCTCGAAGGTATAAACTGATTTCAGAACTTAATTTTTGGAATGCAAATATGCGTTCCAGAAAATTAAGTTTCAGAGAGTTAAAAAATTTAAAGTATATTCTCAAACTTCATTTACAAAAAACGTAATTACATTTCATAATCATGTTTGTAGTTCAAAAAATATGTTCTAAAATTCATTTATGCATTCTGGAAATTAATTTTCGGGAAAATGTTATTTTGGATAAAAAAATTGAAAAAACAGAAAGGGGTGTGAGAAGTAAAATGGGGGGTGGGGGTGTCACGTTTGATATGAATTGGCCCCAAAAACAGATTACACTCTCATTCAATTGACAAAACATCAATCTTTTGTTAGGGATAAAGGGGCCTATCTAGCTAAGGACTCATGCTTTCAAAAAAAAAAAATTCTATAGTCTAGAGTTGAGCGACAAGCTTTCATCAATTCCCTTAGTATGACAGAGTTTTGGATTTTTCATCTGAATTAGAGTATCATAAATTTGCTTCAAATTTTGTGAGAAGAAAGAAAATTGAAAAGATATCCTTCCATTAAAAACGAGGCACATTGTCATCTAAACGACTGAGTCAGATAAAACAACAGAGATGTAAGTAAAATAGGGCACAATAATTGAAGTAAGATGAACAAATCATTCATTTGTAATATACATACTTCTTTGATCAGACGTATACTATGTTAATGAAGCATATTATGTTAGTGCAAGAATACACACACTCACAAAGAATAGAAAGAATAAACACACAAAGAGGAGGAAAGGTAAAAGACTAAAATTTATTAAACTGAATGAATCACACTTATGCACTATTTTACACTTTGCAACACTTCTATTTATACACCATATTATTAGGCTCATTTACAATGAGGCCCAAACCACTAACTAACTCACTAGTAGTTACAACTAACTAACTAACACAACTGAATTAACTAATACTAATTTGAATTATTTCCAACACATCTCCTTAATTCAGATTTCACAAACACTTTAATTTGGAACAACAAAAATTATTCTTGGATCCCATCGTTTGGTTTGTAACCCAACATTAACCCATTCACTCCTTTGCGAGCATTGGGTTTGGCCCATTACAACACCACTATAGCCCAATTTAATATGCTTCTCAGCTGCACCACTTTGTTTCATTGCTACACCACTTTGGCCTGAATGTTCAAGGAATTTCAAAGAACAATGGGCTTGGCCCATTAGATTGAGCCATCGACCCACTAGGCGATTCTCGCTCACTGGCTAGGCCCACTAACTCAAAGTCTTTGACCCAGCCTTGAGTCTTCATCTTCAGAACCCTAATTTGGGTCTTCATCTTCACAACGCCTCTTCTCCCTTTCCCTTCAATCTTGGAAGCTTTTGGAACCCTAGTTTCCTGCATCGTGCTCCAACAAGGATTCATCATTCACTTCAACCCTGACCTAATCCTCAGCATCTTCTCACAGAACCTCTTCTTCTCGCACATGACACGAATAGAAGGCTATTTCTTTCCGCCGCGATCCTGCTTCTTTCCACCGCGAGGAGCCCGTGTTTGGTGGCTTTGAGCTTCCATCCTCGTTTCAGTCACCGCATCAAGACCCACCGGGTCTTCATCTTCGCAACTCTTACACCCCAAAATCCCCAATCTCGTGGTTTTGTCAAAACCCTCGTGAACCATCAAATGAATCCCTAACACCATGGACACGGCGAAGCTTCCAGCGGCGTCATCATCGCTTGCAAGATCCAGATTCACTTCGGAACCATCGCCTCTTCAAGATCCGGTTTCACCTTCATAGTATTATCACAACCACCAGAGCACATCTTCTTCTCGAGTGTGACACTACCTTCTTCTATGATCTCTTTCCTCTCTTCTTCTCTTGCGAATATTGAATTTCTGAAAACTCGAATTTCAGAAAACTCCCCCAAATTCGACTGCGAGTGTGGTCCACCACTCAACAGAGACATCTCCTTTTGATGTTCTGTTTCTTCAAGATCGATTTCTTGATTAATTTCTGATCTTGATTCTGTGCTCTTTTCTGATCTTGATTCTGGGTTCGTCTCTGATGTCTCTATTTTGATTACCTCTCTTGTTGATGCAGTGAACACGCACTCGAATCTGTGAAGAACTTATTCCCCTGCACCATTCTTTTTCACTTCTGTCTTTGTTTTTTGCGAAACAAAAACATCATTCTCTCTATTCTTTCCTGTTCCAGCTCCACCGTGAGCTTTGTACAGAATTTCCCATGATTCTTTTGCACTTTTGGCAGAAGAAATCTTCTCAAAATTCACCTCATCCATACATCGATGAAGTAGGAAAAGAGCCTTGTAATATCTTTTCTTGGATTTCTTGTAGGAGGCACTGTCCTCCTTTTCTTGGATACCTCTTTGCACCATTTCCAGCACTCCCTGAAAACCAAAGATCACTTGCATCCTCACCACCCACTTCTTCCAATTCTTGCCATCAAGGATTGGTAATATCACTGAAAAAATCTCTTTTGCGGAAGCCATTATGGACACACACAGTCCCTAATCAATGGCTCTTGATACCACTGTTAGTGCAAGAATGCACATACTCACAAAGAATAGAAAGAATAAACACACAAAGAGGAGGAAACGTAAAAGACTAAAATTTATTAAACTGAATGAATCAAACTTATGTACTATTTTACACTTTGTAACACTTCTATTTATATACCATATTATTAGGCTCATTTACTATGAGACCCAAATCACTAACTAACACAACTGAATTAACTAACACTAATCTGAATTATTTTCAACATATTACAATAACAGTTCTAAAATTGATGCAATGTTGTAGGTGGTAGAACAAGAGTTTGCCTTTTTACCAGTAGTCTATGCTAACAAACTTTCTTTCCCAGCAACAATTTGAAAAGCAATTCTGCATGAATGACATACAAATAACTAGTGTCTCCCTTCTAGGAAGATCAAGAGTGGCGACTCGTGAGTTCAAAAACCACAAAATTTAAAAGAATTCAAGAGAGAACTGAAAAAAATATATATATATAAATTTTTTCTTCTTGAAAGCTTATTAAGAAGGCGCCGCATAATTTTTTCACACGACTGTTTATATTGCTAATATTATTTATTACGATATAAGAAACTCAATGTGAACAATTTCATTTATCCAAAAGAAGAACACTACAAACAGGAAAATTAAGGTAACCAGTAGACAGCAGCGATTTCTAACATCACGAATATTATTAGAGGTAACATTAGGGGAAAAAAAATTAATCAGACTTTTATGCAAGCATTTTTGTTTTTTGTGCATCAAAACGTTTTTTTGGACAAACAAATCGCAGTGTTTCTTTATAGAGAACCAAATCAAAGTTAGTTAACACCTTTTCTAGTTGGAAATATTTCCAAAATCAATGCACATATTTGTGTGGTAAAGTGATTTAAAGACTGGATATTTATAACAAGTGCTCTAAGGGCATTGTTTAAGAATTTTAAATAAGGTAATTTTTCATTGAAAAATTAAATATATATCTTCTCAATATATTAAATACACAATTTTCCATAAAAATTTCTTAAACAATATCCTTAGTCCATTCATCAGCATTTATCATAAAGATTAAATAACCATATAAGCGATAAAAAAAAAAGAGAGAGAAGGGATATTTCAGCTACTATATTGTCAGAAAAGAGAAGAACCTTTAAATAGAAGGAAAGCAAACGTAAAGAAAGATTTATGTTGCCTGTTGATCCATCCTCTGTTCATTGAAGTCCCTGCCACCTTGAAAAAGGAAAAAAAGGTACAACAAATTTCCTACCTACCATACCAATTCATTTCTATTCCACACCAAGAAATTGATCAATATCATCGCTCTTGGGGGACAAAAAAACAAAGACTAGTAAGATGTCCACCGCAAAGTAGCTAGCTAGCTGGATGAAAATTGAATCTGCAGAAGAAAATAATAAAATTAATGGCACTCAGTCAATCTCTTTGTTACTAACATTCATGTATATAAATTGTAGAACACACTGAAACAACCTTTGCGGTGCTGCAGATTGGTAAAGAGGAGAAAATGTGATTGTTTGATTATGAATGACACGTGATATTGGCACGGCTCAATCAAATGACACAGAGCTTTGTTGGATTATAAAGCACCGCCTTCTGATTGAACCGCACCAATATCTCAGGTTTTTTAATTACAACAATTGAAGTCTGATCCCACCAATCCATCACTTTATATATAGAATAGAGCCATCATCATCATGTTCCTGCACTTACTGAAGAAACTAAACAATTCCTTGTTAATCAATGTGACCAGAAAAGCTTACCATTATGGCAACTCCAAACCATTATAAAAAAAAAAACCATAACACTTGGAAAGAAGAACCAGAAAAAGCGTTAAGAGTGATGAAGAAGACGGCATGGTTTTCTTGGAATAACTATGATCTATGATGTCCTGTGAGATTTTTCACATTTAATGGGTGGTAGTGGGAGAAGGGAGGACAGAGACAGAGAGATGCAGAGTGTTAAATATGCAGGGCTGGCTGGCATTTAATTTGCCAACGCTCAGCAAAGAATAGGAAGTGGGCACATTAAGTTTTGAGAATGGAGACAAATGGAGAAAGGCATATTTTGAATGAATTATCACAAGCAGACAGAGCAGAGAAGGTCTGTCAGTTACTACACAAGAAAGAAATTGAGTGAGTCTATATTTATGTGTTCAGACCAGATCGGTTTAAGTTGGTCTGCTATGCTACCATTGCCAACCACTGTTGAAATTCAAAATACTGGTAAATGGCTTTTGGAAAGTAATAATAAGCGAGTGGTTGGTTGGCAGTAAGTAAGAAAATGTAGCGATTTCATTGAGTCTGCCTCATGTCATGGGTTTTTTTTAATAAACCAAATTCATTCGGTTCTTAACTGCTCTCCACTTTCAAAGGGGATGAAAATCTCCTATCTCATTTTCCTGTCAGATTTTCTATCCTCCACCAATGACAATTTGTCACATAATAAAATAAAATTATAACTTATTAACACATATGTATATCCTCAACCTTTGATTGATGAGAGATAGGGAGACACCATTTTGTGGGATGGTAGATGTTTGTTCTTCCAAAGGTACTAGTATAGATACATGTAATGTAATGTAAGTGGAGTTAGTTAAAAAAGAATCAGTCTTTTATCGGTACAAATAAAGGATCCATAAAAGGAAGCTCGCATGAAAATGAAATATACTCCTCCTGATTCATTCGTCATCTAGCTGCTAGCATGAACATAAACTGTGTTGATTAATTAGATTAGTATCCATGCCATGCATGCATATATGCCTGGGCCCTGTGACGGCCAGTTGCTTTTAGTATAATTTCCGCGAGCAATGCCCATAAATAAGGGCGAGATTTGTTTGGGCACGTTCTCTAACCGAAACCTTTACTTTTATGATCAACATGTTGGCACAAGCAGAA
This sequence comes from Calophaca sinica, assembly GCA_037113605.1. NCBI lineage: Eukaryota > Viridiplantae > Streptophyta > Magnoliopsida > Fabales > Fabaceae > Calophaca > Calophaca sinica. The sequence continues at coordinate 246,493 of JBAFXK010000027.1, forward strand.
TTATGTAGCCTATTTTTTCTTTGTTAACAGCAAGCAATGTTCTTTTTCTTTTATCGGCAATTTTCACAAATAAAGCTCTCTAATTAACTTTTGGACGACAAGTGATAATTATGTAAGAGCATCTCTGATGGTGAACCCAAAATGAGTTGCTTAAATGATTCTCATCATGCCACATTATTTTTAAACAACCCACTTTTTTTACTCTAATAGTGAACTCTCTAAGAACTCAAAATAGGTCCCACAATTTATCTCACTTTTATACTTTGGTCCCACAATTTATCCCACTTTTATCTCAAAATGAGTCAAATAATAATAAAATAGCCATATTAAAAATTTCCAAACGGTTGCCTAGTAGCGAAACCGTTCGGAAAATTTGGGGACGAAAGCTTTGCTCCAACAGCAAACCTATCAAAAGTTGAGTTCTGAATGTTGCGAACTTTCTGCGATCTGCCGTTGGAGTTGCTCTAAGGTCTTTTCCCACACAGTGACTTCAAGTTTCAAACTCCTCGCATGACATCTATCTATTTCTATTCATATATAATATAATATATAAAACCTAAAGCACGAGCTATGTAATTGTGGCATCAAATCTCTTCACTTGTTGTCATGTTGCTATATTGCTGATTTGTTAGCTTCTCCTTAAATTCCTTCTTCTTCTCAAACGTGTTGTCAAAATTTCAATGCATTTGGTTGAGTCTTTACAGTTGTCAGTTACATTTCATTTGAAAATCATTAAACATGAAACTCTCAACTGTTATATTTTCTTTATTAGTGTAACTCCACCACCAAGAAGAATGACAATGCAAGCACCCAAAAAAATATCCAAATGAGTGTGGCTTATTAAGTCATGGTGATCTTTTGCAGCGCACTAACCAGGGATATGATACCAAATGATGTAAATTATGATGGAAATGTTGGTGGTGATGGTTTTGCAACAAAGAAGAATGAACAAATAGAGAACAACAAAGGATAAAGAACAAAAATGAATATGTTCAAGATACTAACTTTAGGTTCTATTTGCCTCCGCCAGTCTCTCTATCAACTAAATGCAAATGGTATAACAGTGAATCCCTTCAAGATACAATATAGTTCCTTTGACTAGGTTTGCACACTCATGACAATCAAGCTTATCATCAGTGGTAGTTTATATTAGGATTTTAGGGCCTAACTCATCCTTACAAAATCAGCTTATAAGGTGAGGGGGTGTCATTTACTTATAAAGTCTTTTGAGACCTTACCTCTAGTCTATGTGGGACTTGGGTTTTTCCCAATATACTCCCTCATGCCCAAAGACTATTGGGCTTGATGCGTGTATATAATGCAGTGGGTGGCCCAGTGGATCTATGATAGGCTTTGATACTATATTATGATTTTAGGCCTAACTCATCCTTACAAAATCGGCTTGTAAGGTGAGGGGTGTCATTTATTTATAAATTCTTTTAAGGCCTTACCTCTAGTTTATGTGGGACTTGGGTTTTTCCCAATACACCCCCTCATACCCAGCACTATTGGGCTTGGTGCGTGTATAATGCAGTGGGTGGCCTAATGGATCTAGGATAGGCTCTGATGCCATACTAGGATTTTTAGTTCCCAATAGTTTGCAGAATAGTCGTTTCCTTTCTTCACTTTATGCATAAGGGAAGAAAGAAAATGATTTAGAGTTATGGAAATACAACGACTTTCATGTTACTTTGTGCATGATTCACGAGCTGCAGAGATTGATGTTGGTTTCTGGACTGGTGAAAAGGATGTTGTGTTTAGGCGGGGTTGGTGGAGCATCCATAAAATGCTTTCAGCTCTACGATTCCCGTTACAGGGAAACACCAGATTCCTCCATATAAACAACACCCAGTTGAGTACGAGGTGATGCTTTTGCACCGATAAAAATGCTGTTATAGTGTATTCTTCACTGAGTCTTCTTTCGCATCTTTTTCTTCTTCTTTTTCTTCTTCTTCTTCTTCTTCTTCCCAAAACTAGTTTCCAGAGCAAAAAATCAAAAGCAAAAAAAATAATTTTTTCTCTTTTAGAAACTAGTTTTTAGAAGGCAAATTTTTTGCTACCAAAAACTAGATATCGGGAAGAAGAAAAGAACGAAAAAATAGTGTCGTGTGGGGCAAGGGGGTGGTTCGTGGGGTTGGGGCGATGACAAGAGAGGGCGGTCAGGGGGTGGGCTGCATCGTGGTAGGAGGTAGGGGGAGATGGTCATAATGGGAGCGGGTTCGGGGTAGTGGAGAGGGGGGTGTGGGATGAGGAAGAGGGGGAAAGTAGTGGGGAAGAGATAGGGGTAGGAGTAGTTTTGATATTTTAGGGGGAGGGGTGCAAAAAGAAAAAAAGGGGATGCAGATAGCAATCCCCAAATTTTATATCCATTTCCCTACTCACGTATATCAAGTAAAGTAGAGCATTATCAAAATTTATGAATGCTTATAAATAAATATAAAATTATGAATGTTTATAAAAAAAAATGAATACAAAGTTTTCACACGACTAAGAGGACCCGTAACAAATTAGACAAAATGGTTGGAGAAATGCCAGTTTCAAATAAAGAGAAATGATAATTGGACAATTTTTAGTTGTCAAACACCGTATGTTTATACAGTTTGTGCCTTTTTTATTTGTTTTTTTCTTTTTCCGGCACACAGGATGAAACTACCTTTGAGTCTGTGGGGGTACGATGTCCAATTACAGTGTGCACAATTTAGTTGTCAAGATAACATTGCTCAAAATCTCAATAAATACCCAAATTTTACACGCTGACTTCAAGTATTTGCTGTGTTTTAATATATAGAAATTGAATTGATATTGATTCAGAAAACATGTAAGCATGCAGACTTGAGATTCCTTAGAAATTCAGAGTTACGAACTACTTTAGTAGATCAGGCGAAGATTTTGGTACTTCATTAACTTGTTTTTAGTACCTAACTTGGTTAATTATATTTGACATATGCATATGAAATTATAATTAGGTAAAAAACCAGAAACACACATATGTCAAATTAAGAGCTACGTAAAGTTCAATCTGCTTGGTGAAAAGTCTTCAATATTATTTCAACAGAAGTGTTACCAGCACTCTTTTTTTCGCACTCACTTTTTATTTGTTGAAATTTAAATAAGACCCACTAAATTTCCGTTGGTAAATTTTGCGGGACCCATATAAATTTCAATCAATAAGAGAAAGTGTTCGCTTTTCCCACTCTTTTTTCAACAGGTGTGCTACCAAAACTCTGTAACACTCTTTTTTTCACACTCATTTTTTATTGGTTGAAATTCAAATGAGACCCACTAAATTTATTTTGGTAAATTTTGTGGGACCCATATGAATTTTAATCAATAAGAGAGAGTGCGCTGAAAAGAGAGTATTAGAGAGTATGTCGTTAGCATTTCTCTTATTTCAATATAGCAGTAGAAATTGTTAGCATCAGAGAAATTAAAGATCAAATTTTGGAGCTAAAATGCCAAAGCACAACATATGATCGATGTCACTGCTGACCGTTGATGTAAACAAGGAGGAGAAAAAGCCTCCTAGATGGAGTTATCACAGCCTTGTGTAATATAACTGGCAAAGTAAGCAAGCAGAAAAGTAGCTAAACCCTTATTCTTGACCGAAAGTCATACCAAAACGAGCCGTACTTGGCAGCACCGATGTGTCCCTATCCTCATGTGAAGTAATGTCTTTTCTTTTACCTTCTTTTACACTAGAAAACAAGCTCAATTGAGCAATGTCTGTTTACATGATCACGTGTAAAAATAGTCCTGCAACTGATATATCCCACCTCCATTTTGGTCATATATAATTCTATTCACACTACTAGCTAATAAAATCTCAAAGCAGTGTCTTTCTTTAATGTTCAAACCCTTTCAATTCAATTCAAGGAATCTTCAGACGGGGCTCACAGCCAGGTGCAATAAAATGGTCATTGAATATGCTACAACACCAATAGCATCGATCCTCTGAGTAAAATAACCACGATACATATAGTGATCGACTAACAAATAAAAAAACTTGAAGTTTAACTTAAAAAGTACTCTGCTATTATATAGTGGGGTTGGTATAGTTAATAGCATCCACCTGCTAATTAAAGAGAGAGGCTGAGCAAACACAGACACACAGCTTTTTCTTTTATTATCAATAATCATACTGCTCGTACTTCTGCCAACACAGTAACATAATAATGCACCTCTTTAGTATGTAGAGCCTGGACCTTTGCTCCTTAGCTCTCTTCAGGAACCTCTTCTTCAAGCTGCTTGAAGCCTCCTCCTCCTCCTCCTCCTCACAACGACGTGCTCCTTGTGTGGAACTTGAAGAAGCAGTACTAGAATAACAGTACTTATCCATGTTGTTGGGAAGAAGCTAGGTTATTGAGACTCTAATCTAATAATGAGCATATACAATTCGACCACACTAGCCCTGACATGTGAGAGAGAATGTGATGAGAAGAGGGGATGTGTGTGATTATGAACAGAAGAGAAATGAGTTGGGCAATGTATGAAGAGAAGTAATTAATTGTTGGCTATGGGAGAGGGAGAGGCACTGTGGAGTGAGTAGCACAGCATTGTGGTCCTGGACGGTACGTACGATCTGACTCAAACTGTGGGCTGTGGCCCTCCCTCCAACTGGGGGTTCTGTTCTGGGTTTGCGACTCGGTGGATTAGCCCGTGATGAGAAACCAAGGACCTAGCTAGTGGATCCCAACTTGGATTGGATGTATAAAAAACAAAATCAACTTATTCGATTATTTCATTGTATATAAACAAGCCAATTACTTGTTACTCTGAAGATAATGCACTTGTATTAAGAAAATAATCGAGGAAATACCCAATTTAATTAGTCCCTGGAATTGGGAAAAAGTTTAACTTGGTTCCAGCTTTAAGAATATTACTAAATAGTTTCTGGCTTTTCTAAAACGTTAATCAGTTTGGTTCCTCTATCAGATAACAGAGTTAAAACTGTGATGATGTGTCATGTTAACTGTCATGTTGTCGCACACGTCGTTGTCTACGTAGGCTCCACTCTGATTCATAATACGCAAATGTTAGGGACTAAATTGAAATATCACGGACTAAATTGAAACACACTAGGGTTTTTAAATTAAGGCTGCAGCAGCAGCATCTCTTTCTCTCTGCTCCTTTGTGTCGTCTTCTTCCCCTTTCTTCCATTTTTTTCCCCATCCATTGTGAAGAAAACATCTTGACAAGTGAACATCAATGACCCTGCTGCTCAAATTTCTGTAAATATTTTATTCTCATTTGATCTTTCATTAGTTTTTTCCAGCTCATCAGAATCTTTCACTGTTTCCTCACCCCGTGCTGCTTCAGGAGCAAAAGCTTCTCTTTGGATTTTTTTCATTTTCTTTCATTACCCGAGGACGGAGGGAGGTTCACCCTTCCAAGGGCCTGGCCCCCCTGATGCAATTTTTAGAATCTTTACTAAGAAACAAGGTGGTTTACATTTACTCCTAATCCCTAGAGTTTCTACGTTGCTGTGCCGAGAGATGCAAAGCCGGGGATGCTGTGAGTGAAACAAAAAGATTTCACTGCAACATTAACTAACTTGTCTCCTGTTGATTATCTAAAAAAATGTGTCTGTTCAACTTAAACGAAGCCCAAGTTCTAGCAATGGTGGTGCCATGCGTGGACTCCACCGACCACCACCAAGAAGATAAAAAAAATGAGTTGTTTTATTTAAAAACGTTGAAATTGAAAAAAAAAAAGTTTTTTTATTTCGGCTTTGTTTTTGTTTGATTACTCTTTTCAAAAACTATTTTCTGTTTTTAAAAATTAATGAAGAATTTATTCTTCGTTAACTTTTATAAAACAGAAAAAAGTTTTTAAAAACTAAATCAAACATTAGTTTCCACTTTTCTGTTATTGTGATTTTAAAAAAGGGTACTTGTTAGTTTTCCTGTTTTCTAAAGAACGTGGGGGTTTTTATGTTATTTTAATTTAATTATTGTTATGAGTTTGTGTGATTTTGGATATTTTTTTTTTAATTTGTTTAACCGGAGAAGGGTGAGATTTAAATTTTTATTGTGTGATTTTAGAAAAAAATGGGTTTTCCCTCCTGTGTTCCGTTGGTTGGTTTGCATTTTCAATCAAGAAAAATGAGTTTCTTTATTGACCGGTTTTATTTTATTTTATATTCTGGGGTTGAAGAAGTTGTTTTATGCATCTATTGTAAGTTTTAGAATTGACACACAATGGATGAGGAAATTTAAGGTTTCAGGAAAAAAAAAATGGAAGGAAGGGGAAGAAGATGACAGCAAAGGAGCATAGACGAAGAGACGTTGCAGCTTAAATTTAAAAACTCTCGTATGTTTCAATTTAGTCCCTGATATTTGCGTCTTATGAATCAGATGACGTGGAGCCTACGTGAATAGTGACGTGTGCGACAACATGACAGTTAACATGACACATCATCATCACCGTAGCAACCGAGAGGGTGACGGAGGGACCAAACTAATTAACGTTTTGAAAAGTCAAGAACTATTTTGGAATTTTGATAAAGCGGTGGATCAGGTTGATACAAGTGCACAATTTCAGGGACTAAATTAAGTATTAACTTGAAAATAATTAGTTGTGTTTATTTCCAAGGTAAAATAATCTATTTTGACCAAAATATCCTTATTTTAATAGGAGTTACGTGGAAAAACTAATTAATAAAAAGTAGTTGAGACATTAATAAATAAGAGTGTTATTGAAAAAAGTAATTAATACTCTCTTGATATTCTAAAATGACAAATAATTTGAGACAAATCAATATTACAAATAAATACAAGACGGGGGAATATACCTTTATTATACATTAAATTAACAAAAGTTTTTCGAACCTATGCATCTATAAACCTTATTAATTACTCCCTCCGTTCCTTTTTACATGTCGTTTAAGGTTGTTTTACAGAAAACAAGATAATCAACAAATTTTGTTGTTTTTTATAAAATTATTAGCATTTTTTCATGTGATACCCTTAACTTTTTATTACTCTATTGTACATATTTTTCTCTTTATAATAAATAGGTAAGGGTATATTTGACAAATAAGTAGTTAATATGACTTTGAACTTTGAAAATGACAAGTAATTAGAAACAAAATTTCTCTAAAAAACCAACATGTAAAAAGGAACAGAGGGAGTATTTGTTTTGGAAAATGCTTGTTGGCCCGAAGAGTAGTGGCACGAAATGGCACGAAGTTGCACTCCACCGTCTGATTCTATTTTTCCATTTATTTGCAACGCATGGGTGTATGGTTATGCGGTCCTACTGTTGTGATGTCACACTTCGTGCAGATCGTGCGTGTTTCATTCGGGCCAAATAGCGGCCCTCATTTGTTTTTTATTAATTACTCAGTCCTATATTTTATTGACTACTTATATTACTTCAAATTTCACTTATATTAGTGTATCTAATTTAAATTTCACTTCATTCTAGTATACATGATACATATTTCTATATATTGACTTGTATTTTTTTTTACAAGAACTTTGAGTTATTATTATTCTCAAAAAACAAACTTTGAGTCATTATTACTGTTTTTTTATTTTTATTATGTCCCATCATATTTCTTTTTCTTTTAAAGCCATCTCTCTTTCGCATATTGTGATATGTATTATGGGTTTTCAAATCAAATTAGATCAATATTAATTTTTTTATTGTTTGTTTAATTAAACCGGAATTCATTTTCGTCAGAATAATTTTTACAATTGTTATTGAAATTTTTTATAGCATAGTTGTTCGAAACCTGTTTATAAGAATAGTGCATACATAAAGTTGAAAGAAATGAAATTCCACACAAATACTTGACCCGACCTGAAACTGGAAATTGCCGGAATTTGAGATGAAAGGAATATGAGTTTATGTACAAAATTTTAAATTGAGAGGGGTAAAATAAAAATTATATAAAATGGTAAGTGAAATTTTTTTAATTTCACTGTAGCCTAGGTCCGCCTCTGACCGGAAATAAGTTTTCAGAAGGCAAAAAAATTGTCGTGTCGGAAACTTGTTTATTTTTTTTGAAAAAATATTTCTTCTTCCATAAATAAGATTTTGGACACGTCCAAAAATTCGTTTTCGGATATGAAAATACACCTTCTATGGTTTAGAAACCTTACATGACGGAATTTAGATTTCAGAGGCATTTGGAAACAAGTTTTTGGAATGTTTGAAAACACAGAACAAAAATTAATGTCGGCGAGTGTGTCGTGAAGGTGGTGGTAGACATGGGAGGTGTTGGGGTTTTGGGTAGCAAAAGTACTTTAGGGTGTGTTTGGATGAAGGATTTTAATGGGGTTATGTAATTTTAGAGGGTGTTTCAAATTCATCAAACCAAATTACCTTGTTTAATTAGATAAAAAATGTGGAGAATTTTCAAAATGAATGGATTTTAGGAGGTATTTCAACAAGACTAAATATAGAGAATTTGAAATCCCACCTAAAAATTGAGAATTTGAAATTCTTTGTTTGTTCTCTCTTCTAATTTTTTTCCTGAATTTTTTTTAAGAAATGTTTTTCCAATTTTTTTTGATCCCTCTCTATCTCTCTCTCTCTCCCCCCTTCTCTCCTCTCTCTCCCATTTCTCCCTCTCTATCTCTTTCCCTCTCTCCTCTCTCTCTTCTCCCTTTTCTCTCCTCTCTCAGTCCCATTTCTCCCCTCTCCCTGTCTTCTCTCTATCCCCCTTCTTCAGTTTTTTTCCAATTTTTTTTTGAAAAATAACTTTTTTCCCAAAAATATTATTTGTCTTCAAAATTATTTTTTCATGAAAATATTTTTTTTGTCAAATTTATTTTTCTCAAAGATTTTTTTTTAAAAAAAAATTTCTGAAACTTTTTTTTTGTCAACATTTTTTTACAAAATATGTTTTTTGAAATAATATTTTTTTCAAAAATATTATTTTTTGTCAGTTTTTGAAAAAAAAATTCGAAATAATAATTTTTCCTGAAGATATTATTTTTTGTCAAATTTTTTTTCAAAACTAGTTTTTTAAACAATATTTTGGAATTTTTTTTTGTTGAGAAATATGGTTTTTCAAATTACTATAACCAAACAAAATTTTTTGATAATGAACACATTTAATTACTCCATCCAAACAATAAATTTTATAAACGAGGGGAATTCCATTGATGCAATTAAATTTCAAAGAATTCTAAATTCCCTGGTGTAGTGACCGAAAAATCCGGTGGGATTTGTTCGAGTTTAATGGAGCCGCCACCAATAATTTATTTCGAAGGAAAAAATATTGGAAAAACCTTTGTTGAAGAAAATGGTCTTTGAGACCAGATTTGGGTTCAGGAGTCGATTATTCGTAGAGAATGTATTAGCACCCCACGACATCCTTTCGAAAAAAGGTTACCTCTAATTAATTGTGCAAAATTTATATTAACTTCTAAAAAATATTTATTTCCCTTTTATTTTAAAAAAATAGACAAGAATTTACAATGATGAAATAATAAATGTTGTTTATTTTTGCGCTTGACAGGAGTATGCTCCTGCTCCTACGTATCTCCGGGTGCAGTGGAGAACTCAAAGGCTACGTAGTTCTTGGGTAGAAAATGGCTGTGTATTGGTTGATTTTAATTAATCAATTTGACTTAAGTTTTTATGATTTGCGTAGTGACTAAACCAAAAGTGGATTTGGCGTAATCACTACTAATATTTTAAGATATTTTATTAGATTGTTGTAATGACCAAACCAAAAGAGGATTTGAAGTAGTCATTGATTTTAAGTTTTTTTTAAAAGGGTTTGCATAGTGACCAAACCAAAAGCGGATTTGGTGTTGTCACTACTAATATTTATTCAAGAAGATTGAAGATTTTTACAACGAACAAGTATGGTTAATAAATAAAAGGGATGAGGGGGACATTCATATGTTTTTTTTTAGGAACCCTAGATTGGGTCAAAACCAGTGGGCTGAAGCCCAATAAACAAAACAAAACAAAAGGATGGGCTGAAGCCCAAACAAACAAAACAAAAAAAAAGAAAAGAACAAGAGAAAAAAAAAGGGAGGGGGCGTGGAATGAAACAGGTTGGGCTGAAGCCCAACGTTTTAAAAAATAAAAATAAAAAAAGGTAAAAGAAGCAGTACGCGTAGAAACAAAAGGGGGAGGGGTGCACATTTGGGTTTCATTTTGAAACCCTAAAAAGAAAGAAGGCTGCTGCGTAGCCATGGGAAAAAAAGGCGGGACGCTCGCGAACGGGAAAGAGGGAAGAAGGAGGTGTGGCGACGTCTATGGCATGGCCGGGTACAACGTCTATGGCACGAGCAAGAAGGACATCGTGATAGGGAGGAAGGGAATCACGAGAGGAGAGAAAGGGACCGAGGGGAGATCGAGAAAGGGGAGGAAGGAGGAGGGAGAAGAAGGCTAAGGGGAAGAGAGGGAGAGGGGAGACGCGGCCGTCACACACATCCTTGCCGCGAGCTGACATAACGAGGGAGGTGGAGAAGGTGCGAGAAAGGAAAAGAAGGGGGGTGTCACGCTGAGGAGGGGAGGCCGCGAGAGAGAGAAACTGATAGGAAGAGGGAGAGGGTGCGAGAGAGGGGTAGGAGAAGAGGGAGAGGGGAGTACGGCCGAGGGAGAGGGGAAGCCGCGAGAATGAGAGGGAGACTGAGATTCTACCTTCTTTTTTTCTATCTTCTTCTTCTCTCTGTTTCTTCTTCTTTTCCGTTCTATTTCTGCGTTTTTCTTTGCTTCTGTTTTGGTTTTTTTTTGTTTTTGGTGAATTAAGGCTTCAGTGTGGAGCCTCTAATTCTTTGATTGGTGGTAAAAACGCCCAGAATTCTCCTCCTTTCTTTGCTGTTCTGTTGTTGCATTTATAGAGCAAAGGGGCTCCAATAGGACAATAGTTGCTGACCCTTGTATTGGCTGTTTGCTGCAGGTATGGTTGGTGATGCAGAGGAGGGCTGGTGGTTCTGGGTGGTGCCTGCAAAGCTGCTTGGTTGGAGAAGAAATGGAAAAAAGCAAAGGAACAAGAAGAAAACACCTTGGACCCATTCTCAAAATGCTTCTGCCCCTGCCTCTATTGTTGTTGGTTGTTGTTGGGTGTGGCCATGGATGCAATGCTCCTGCGTTGCTTTGTTCTGTTTTTTTTGTTTTATTTTTTGCTTTTTTTTTGTTTTTTTTTCATTCTGATTTTGTGATTGTTTTGGGCTTGGTTTGTATTTTTGGCATGGAATGGACTGTAATGGACTGATATGGACTGTATTGGACTGTTGGTATTTTTTGCAATTTTTGACATGTAATGGACTATTGGTATCTATTTCAGCTATTGGGCCCAAGCTAGACCCAGAGGATTAAGACTGAAACACAGCAAAAGCAAGAAAAGCCTAAGCAACAATTATCCTATTATTTCAAACCAAAAGTAAAATAATAGATAAAACAAGTAAAAATGAGTGGACAAAATTGGGTTATAACACCTGGCATTTGACAATGGGAGGGAAAGGTGTTGAAATTAAAATGGGGACGTGTTTTTAACATTGCCCTTGAATGAAAACGAACAAAGTCTAAATTTTAATTATTATTAAATTAAATAAATAATTTCTAAAATTTAGTTATTATTAAATTAAATAAATAGTATATCATTAGTTAAATATATAATATATTTTTCAAAACTGGAAGAATCCGAGACCATGTAGAAAATTTATAACTATCAAATTCTTGTTGACGGGAAACGTCTGTCAACCAGAATCCGAGACCATTTAAAAAATTTATAACTACCGGATTCTCATTGACAGGAACGTTGGTCAACCAAAATTTGGGACTATTTAGAAAATTTTTAACTACCGGATTCTTATTGACGGATGTTCCTGTCAACAAGTTTCCGAAAAACTTGAAGTCGCAGAAAAATAAGGTGTGAACGCTAAGTGGGAGAGGCAAAATTGTCTTTTTTAAAAGATAGGGAGGTGTTAAAATTAAGTGGGGAGGCCCAAAATGTTGCAAAAAGGTAATGAGGCCCAAAACAGGATTTGACCCAAACCCGGTCGTTGTCCACACCTAGTTTTCCTTCTAAAATTAACTATATTATATAAAATAGAGTTTTGTCACGTAAATATATGTCATGTGGCAGCACCAAAGGCATTCAATTTCCCACTTCAATCGATTACAACTTTTTTTTTATGGAAACCATTTAATAATTTGCCTATTTTTTAATGAGTATAAATTTCAGCATTCTATAAATATCATAGATTTATTACTATCAATCATTTTAATATGATTCGTAATAAATTCAAATCTTTTGAATTAAAATTTTAAATTACATTAATTTATTTATGGAGAATATTTTCATATGCTCTCTATTTACTCATGGATAATGCTTAACATCGCGAGACACTGCATCGCGGCGCATAACGAATGATGTGGCGACACTATTTCCGTTCCTCTATATGAATTACAATTTGAGTAAATATACAAATTAGTCCCACAAAGAATTACGGAGACCAATTTAGTTCTTAAAAAATAAAAAATATCAATTTAGTTATTAAGAATCTCAAATATGGGTCAAATTAGTCCCTGATAGGGAGTAAAATATCCCTAAAAATAATCCTAAAATACACTAATTTGACTTGTATTTGAAGTTTTTAAAGACTAAATTGGTATTTTTTACTTTTCATGAACTAGATTGGTCTCCGTAATTTTTGTAAGGGATTAGTTTGATCTTACAATTTAGATTCAAAACATGATTTATTGAGAGAAAATTCCTTTTATATAGCACTACTATGTATAACACACGTCATTTCGTGAAATTCGTTAGTCAATTCTCTCGCGATATATAGCATTACTCTTTACTCATTCATTTGTGTCTCATTATTTTTCTTTTGCACGCTTTTTTAACTCCTATATTGCCCATTTTATTCTCTTGATTTCTTCATCTTCTTCTCCTCCCCCCATCTTTCTTCTTCTTCTTCTATTTGGACTCTATAACTCTTCTTTCTCTGGCATGACTTCATTATTTTTGTTCTCTCTCTTTAACCCTTTTTCCCTCATTTTTTGTTATCTAACTCATTCTTAATTTTTTGTTTGTTTCAGATATTCTTTTTATATTGAGAATATAGGTGGCAAGGTTTGTCTTCATTATTTTAAAGGATTTAATTCTTTTGTATGATATGCATTTATTTCTCTATACATATTCCGATCTTTCTTCATTCTCTCTTTTTATTGTAAACCTATTACTCTACAACATGCAAGTATTTGTATGCTTTTACATGGCTTCTTCACACCTTTTCCACTGTGACCATCTCTCATTTTTTCTCTCATGCATATAACGGTTAATGTTATCATCATATAAATTTTCTCTTTCACTTTCTCCTTTTCAAAATTATGTCTCTATTTTTTTTAAAGTCCAACGGTATTGACGCATCAAAGGCCAATGCTAATGCTTTTATTTTCGACTCATGGTATTGGTTATTAAAAACCATAATTTCAAACGAAGGTTATAACATTGATGAATACAATCGTTTTAATTTTAAATACTCTCTCCGTCTTTTAATATAGGACCCTCTTGTAAAAAAATTCTTGTCCGTGTAATATAAGACTATTTTCAAAGACCAAGATGCATTAATTATTTTTTTTACAAAATTACCCCATATACCAAGTTGCATTAATTCTCTCTTTCTCTCTTAATAGTCTTGGAAGATGAGAATGGCAACTTGGAAAAAAATAGCACACATTTTGTACAAATTTAATGCTATTAACTAACAAAACCTATTTTCTTAAGGGGCATGAAATGTTCAAAGAGGGTCCTATATTAAGGGACGGAGGAAGTAATAATTATAATTCTATACTACATCTTTTAAATTTATCTCTTTATAAAATCAAATCTTATGTTAATATATTTAATTTGGATGTGTAAAGGGTCGAAAATCGAATTTCAAATAATAATAAATGAAAGAGACATTTTTTAGTTTATCGTTTGGGAGGATTTTTTCCAAGTAAATTTGTATATCTAAATAATTTTTTCAATTTTTCTTAATTGATATTTTTTCAAATTTGACTCTTATGAATAAGAATTCAAAATTGAAAGAACTTTTCCCCAAAAGAATTTAAGTATCACCCTTTAATTTATTTGTCGATGTCATCATTTTTTTTATGGGATTCATTTTTACACGATCTCAATTAACAATAATAAGCAAATCATAAACATATTTCCTTTCATAACTTAATTATCTTTTTTATACGAGTATAAATTTGAGTATTTTATAAATATCATACCAAATCTTGATATTTATTAAATCATTACTATCAATCATATCAAATTCTTGGTTCAAATACTTATTACTTTCAATCAAATTAAAATAAAATCTAAATAATAGTAATAAAGTAAGATTTTACATTTTTGTCCCAATTCGATTTTATTATTATACTCATTTTATCATATTAAAAAGTTTGTTAGTAGAGGTTTAATCTCATTGAAATATTCTATGACGGGATCCCCGACTCAGCGCAAGGAAATTGCTTCGGCCTTTGGCCTATATACATAAATTAATTATTCTATTATGTTATATAAAATAATATTTTATTGATGGGACTAATACCATGTGACAAATATTAAATTCATACATTTTTTAAACATTTTTATTTTTTTCATTTTCTGCATTCTTAATTTAAGTATTGCAATACGTGTGTGTATATCAAATCAAATAATCCTTTAATCAAATCACAATAACTTTTCAACTAATATTATAATACAATAATTTTAATATTAGTTATTTTATTGCAATGTTAAGTTAGTTCCTTCATAAAAAAATTGTTGTGTCCACAATCTTAATACAATATATCATAATTTAAAATTATTTTTTTAATTTACTGATTAGTTAATTAAATTAATAACAATTAAATAGCGAAATAAAGTTTTTATTGCATTTAATAATTTATACATTTCACTCAAATTTTTATAAATTAAAAATATAAAAAAAATTCTGTCAAACTAATATGCATCAGAGTTCCGTACAAGGCACGGGTTACATAGAATTGGAAAAAGACAACTTTTTTTTGACAATAAAAAAAGACAAAACCCTGATAGTTGTGATTAAATTATTAACAGTGCTGTTATTTGAACACAACACATGACATCAGTCCGTACTGTACGGACCACGTGTCCGTACATATACATACCCCTTTTTTTTAAAAAATATTTAAATTTTTTTTTCAAAAAAATATTATAAATTTTTTTATCTGGTTAATCACGTTTACATATCTGGTTAATGCTATTCATTATCTGGTTAATGTCAAATCCTGAAACTTTTGGACATCCTATTTTCTTATCTAGTTAATCACGTTCACATATCTGGTTAATACCAAATCCTGAAATTTTTGGACATTTTATTTTTTATCTGGTTAATCAAGTTCACATATCTGGTTAATGCTATTCATTATCTGGTTAATGTCAAAATCTGTGTTAACCGGTTAAAAAAATCTTAAAAAAAAATTTAAAAAAAAATATTTGTTTGAAAGAAAAAAAACTTTGTCCTTACTATACGAATATATGGTCTGTACAATATGGACATACGGTATCCCGTGTGCAAATATTTGTTCAAAAAACATTTCACAATTATTAACTACAATTTTCTCGCCCCGTTTCAGTTTCAGTCACCTCTTTCGTTCCTCTTCTCTTCTCCCAAACAAATTCCTCAATCATCCATCTTTTTCGTCTTCGGTATGTCAATTCTTTTACGAAGCACACACCCCATCTCTTTCTTTTTCGTTATGTCTGGTTATTGCGCTGCGTGAGATTTCTAATGTTTCGCTGTTTGAATTTTGCAGAGACCATGGCCAAAAGCTCCTTCAAGCTTAAACATCCACTAGGTACTTTAAAAAAAAAAAAAAAATTTCCCAATTTTTATTCACAAAATATTTTGCGGCCATATTTATCATTCTTTTCGTTGCCACAAGTAGAACCTGCCGCCGAAACCTTGCGCTTAGTAGTATTTGATTGCCCGTATTTATAATCGATGACGAAAATTGAAATTATTGGGATTAATTGTTGGAGATTATTATATTTATATTCATAGTTTATCCATCTTCTGTGAGGACAATTATTTTCACCTTTTTTATGATTACTCTTGACATCTAATCTGACATATACTTTGTTGCAATGCATGTTTTAAACGTGTGTCATTCCTGAATTGAACTTCCATGTTTCAGAAAGAAGGCAGGCTGATGGTGCTCGCGTGAGAAACATGTATCCTGATAGAGTACCTGTAAGATTAATTTAGTGAACATTGTTTGGTTTTTGTGTTTAATCTAGAAGTGCTCTTGTTGAAATGCGGCAATGATGTGTAGGTGATTGTTGAGAAAGCAGAGAGCAGTGACATTCCGGATATTGATAAAAAGAAGTGAGTGATTTTATCATAATGCTATTTACACTAATTATATATTTTGATTAGTTTTCAGGCCTGAGTATAGTTTTGTTGTCCCAATATTATATATTTTTTGCTTGATGCTTTCGGTGAAGATTTTGGAGGTGTTCTGTTTTTGTCTGTGTCAGTAATAACGTTCCAATAGTTGCAGGTGGTGTAATTAGAGAAGAAAAAAAGAAACAGATCAAGCATGCATGTAGTGTTGATACTGATATGCATATAGAATGTTGGTATTGATTCAATTGTACTGGTGGTAATAAGTAACTATCTCATTGATTATAACTTTCAATAGAGCCTAGTTATGGCATAACATAGAAGTGTAGATTCACATATCATAAGAATGAATCATCTTTGTTATGGGGTGTTCGATGATTGGTTGTGGTAGGAGTTAGGTAGTAGTCAAGTCTAGCTGCACTAGATAGCAACATAATTGTAGCTTGTGCCAGATTAACTTTTGTAACGTGCTCTCTCTATTTGTTTGCAGCTTTTTCTTTCTTTCTAACTATATTGGTTGCTTCATTTAGGCCCCAAACAAGGCCTGTACTTTATGTGTATATGTGAAATACTTTCCTTTCTTTTTTGTTGTACTTTTAAAAATATTTTTTTAATAAAATGCATAAAATACAATAATCTGTATGCTATATAGAAGATTATTATATAATACTACTATGCGCCCATTTTAGAACATCATTTCAATAAGATGTTTGCCAGAGGTTGATATAAAATTGGGCAAATTAGACCAAAATGCGTCGTATTATATATGGTTCTGTCTGTGAATTAGTGGACTCTCACTTGGTTCTGTTTCTCTTGTTGTGATGCTGTAGATACCTTGTCCCAGGTGATTTGGCTGTTGAACAGTTTGTTTATTTTTTCCGTAAAAGGATTAATGTCAGTGCAGAGAAGGCTATATTTGTTTTTGTCAACAACACTCTACCTCCAACTGGTAAGTAGCCATTAGTCACTGCCTAAGCTGAATTAATATTTTTGTAGTTATGGCTGTACTCATGAATTAAATCTCGTTGTTGCAGCCGCTTTGATGTCTGCTATTTATGAAGAAAATAAGGATGATGATGGCCTTCTTTACATGACTTACAGTGGGGAGAACACTTTCGGATCCCACTTGGCCCAAATTTTGTCTTAACCTCTGTAAATAGCTGCTGCAAGATGTAAATTAATATTCATTATTCAATGGTTGCTTCTAATAGGGACCCTATTGGACGGGGTCCAATGTTGAACCAAAGATTTTAACCGGATATAGCCTGTTTTAAAATAATTTCAGAATTTTCCGGACAAACTAATAATTTTACTGTGCAGATGGTTAAAGTTTAACAATTTATACTTTGGTCCCTTCTCTGATTCCAAAGGAGAACAATATAGAGCTCCCACTTTTCGCGTCCCTGAGCCCATGGGAGAACAACCCAAATTAATTTTATTTTGCAAAGGCTTGAGTTATCAAAACTCATTTTCCCGACATGGAGGAGCAAGTAGCGACGACCATGACTGGACAACCTAGTTGCCGGTGCCGATTCCGAACGTGCGCCTTCTGAGCAAGACTTATGACATGGTGGTGGACGATCCTTCGACCGAAACGAGTGTCATGGAGCACAACGAACAACAGTTTTGTGGTTTGGGACCCACCTGAATTCGTGAGGGACGTTTTGCCCAAGTACTTCAATCACCTACATATTAGGAAATATGGTGTCTATCTAGAGCTAGAAAATTCACCTACGTTCCATGATACATTTCATCACAACATATGAAACATAGTAGAAGATAAGGATCGGTAAAGCCAAATTAATAAAACTGGTCAGAGATACCTGTGATTCACAACTGTACAACACATCCAAGAAAAAGAAAAAAGAGACGAAAAAACAATTTTTAGTGGGTGAATGAGTTTTTACTTTTTACTATGTGTCATTGTTGTAATTAACTTTTTTAAATAGGGCTTTGTGGAAAGCATGAAAAACCCACCGGAAAAACATATAGCCTTAACATTGTTTAAAAAAAGTCATCAAACTCTAGTAAGAAATTTATAGGAAATTCTAGAGGGAAAAAAACAAATCAAACACAAATGCAAGCTTCGATAATTCAAATTTGAAAAAAGGCATTTCCATCTAATTAGTTCATCATGACATTATGGTTAAATATGATTTAATGTCTATGTAAAACATTTTTTACGCCGTAAGTGCAAAGTAATTAAATTCTTTTTATAATCTAGTATTCGTTTGATTTCAGTAACCAACCTATTTTATGATGTTTATTTTTTTATGAAAAAATGAAAGAGGGGACTACTCATATAACCATTTGGAGTCATTTCGTGACAAGTATAGATTGATTGTTTTTCTTTATGAATAAAAATTTAGATTAAAGAAAGACAAGCCCTCGTAGCAACCCGACTGTTAGGGCGCAAGAGACTTTATTATACAACTGTATTGGCAGGACTATTTCTTTGTGTGAGTACTGCTGGTATAGTGGTACTCAAACTATCGTCCATTAAAACAATTTTTTTTTGCTAATAAGAAAAATACTTGCCATCAATCACTGGACGATGTAATTGTTATCATTAATTTTAATGGAACATTACTCTTTTTGAAAAATTGAAGACATTACATCTAAAATAGTGGTACTGGGGTCATGAAAGGAAAAAAACACTAAATCTTGTACAAAAAAAAATATAAAATAAAATAAATAAACCTAACTCAACCCGTTAGATAGCACCACGGGTATCATATCTGGCTAGTTTTATTAAAAAAAAGAAAAACAAATGAACTTCCACACGTGTTAGAAAGAACGAATAGGGCCGTGATAAGGTACACTATAAAAATGGTGTACCGATGCATCATATACTACGGACCGTTTGATCATAAATTTATTCAATATTTTATATATAAACGGTTCAGACTAAGTATGATGAGTAGGGGTATACAGGGAAATATATGGCCGGCGCACCGTCGCGGTATGCTGTCGTCACATCGCAACACCTCTGCTCAGCCGCGTTCTCCGTCGTCGGAATGCCATTGCATGTTGCATGTGTTGTGGCTCCAATTGGAATGTCAGTAACGTTAATGAATGGTGCTGGTGGGGTGGGGGAAATTTTCGATTTTTTTGTTTTGTTTACAATGTCTATTTTACCCCTAATGCCCCGGTACCCACATTTTCAGCTAGTGTACCGTAAACGCGTCCGAATAGGAGGAATATGAGATAATGGATTCCTATATTTTGGGAAGGTTGGTAAAGATGATGATGGATTCCGTTTGCTAATCAAATTCGAATAAAAAACAAAACAAAACCCTAATGGCTATGAATAAATTATTATTAACTACAAGTTTTAATTTCAGTCACCTATTTCGTTCGTCTTCTCTTCTCCCAACCAAATTCCTCAATCATCCATCTTTTTCGTCTTCGGTATGTCAATTCTTTTACGAAGCACACACGCCATCTCTTTCTTTGGTTATCGCACTGCGCGAGATTTCTAATGTTTCGCTGTTTGAATTTTGCAGAGACCATGGCCAAAAACTCCTTCAAGCTTAAACATCAACTGGGTATATTTTTGTTTTTTTTAAACCAAAAAAAAAAATAGAAATATTTATTTCCCAATTTCTTTTTTCTTTAAACATTTTGCCGGCCTTTTTATGATTCTTTTGATTGCTACAAATAGAACCTGCCGTCAAAACTTGGGCTTAGTAGTATTTGATTGCCCATATTTATAATCGATGTCAAAATTGAAATTATTGGGATTAATTGTATTTTCTTCAAAAGGAGATTATACTTATAGTTTATGCATCTTATGTTAGAACAATTATTTTCACTTTTTATGATTACACTGTATTTTCTCTTGACAGAAAGAAGGCAGGCCGAGGCTGCTCGAATGAGAGACAAGTATCCTGAAAGAATACCTGTAAGATTAATTCTAGTGAACATTGTTTGGTTTTTGTGTTTAATCTAGAAGTGCTCTTGCTGAAATGCGGCAATGATGTGTAGGTGATTGTTGAGAAAGCTGAGAGAAGTGACATTCCAGATATTGATAAGAAGAAGTGAGTGATTTTATCATAATGCTATTTACACTATCTATCCATTTCGATTAGTTTTCACTTTTCAGGCCTAGAGTATAGCTTTGCTGTCCCAAGGGTATATATTTTTTGCTTGATGCTTTCTGTCAAGATTTTGGGGTGTTCTATTTTTGTCTTGTCAGTAATAATGTACCAATAGTTGCAGCAGGTGGTGAAATTAGAAAGGAAAAGAAACAGATCTTCTACCATGTAGAGTTGATACTGATATGCATGTATAGTATAGAATGTTGGTCTTGATTCAATTGTACTGGTGGTAGTAAATTACTATCTCACTAACTATAACTTTCTATTTTTACGGATGAAATTTGTATGGTGGGAAACAACAAGCACCAGAGCCTAGTTATGGCATTATATAGAAGAAATAGAAGTATAGATTTAAGTACTTGTCAAGTCTGGGCTGCACTAGATAGCAACATAATTGCAGCTTGCCAGATTACACTTTTGTAACATGTTCTCTCCATTGGTTTGCAGCTTTTTCTTTCTTTCCAGCCATGTTAGTTGCTTCCTCTAGGCCCAAGGCCTGTACTTTGTGTATGTGTGAAATATTAATTTTACCCCTCTTTTCTGTTGTACCTCTAAAAATATATTTTTTAATAAAAAAAAATTAAATACTAATCATCTGTATGCTATATAGAATAGAAGTTTATTTACAATACTATTTTTGGCCCATTTTAGAACTTCATATCAATAAGATATTTGCCAGAGGTTGATAATAACATTGGGCAAATTAGGCCGAAATGCCTCGTGTTATATATGGTTCTGTGAATTATAGTGTATGTATTCTCACTTGGTTCTGTTGCTGTCGTTGTGATGCTGTAGATTCCTTGTCCCAGCTGATTTGACTGTTGGTCAGTTTGTTTTTGTTGTCCGTAAAAGGATTAATGTCGGTGCAGAGAAGGCTATTTTTGTTTTTATCAATAACACCCTACCTTCAAATGGTAAGTAGCCATTAGTCACTGCCCAAGCTGAATTATTATTTTTGTATTATGAACTAAATCTCGTTGTTGCAGCTGCTTTGATATCTGCTATTTATGAAGAAAATAAGGATGATGATGGCTTTCTTTACATGACTTACAGTGGGAGAACACTTTCGGATCCCACTTGGCCCAAATTTTATGTAAACCCCTGTAAATAGCTGATGCAAGATGTAAATTCTCTGCTGTCAATGTTCATTATTTAATGTCTCTCCTGTTTATTGCTTAGGGCTTACGTATCAATTGAGCAATATTTCCTGCACTTTGATTATTTGCAATATCTTTAAATTCTCACGGCTGAATTATTCTTTTCTTGTTAATGGCAGGCTGAAAAATGTCATTTTTTTAAATATAGTATTCGTTTAATTTCAGTAACAATTATTTTATGATGCTCAATTTTTTTACTTGATGGTAAAAAGGAAAGAGAGGAACACTACCGATACAAACATTTGGAGTCATCCCGTGATTTGCGGAGATGGGTTTTGTGTGTGTGCGTGTGTGTGTGTGTGTTTTGATTCCATTATTGTCACACTAGTTAATTACGATTCTATCATTATGAAAAAAGCAGTTTGTTCCAAAAGAACTGAAACCTGTTCAGGTCCATGGGTGGAGTTGTGATCTTTTGTGACTAATTAAGTTTTGATTAAATTTCGTGTTTCCTGATACCCACCACAAAACTCTTGATTTTTCCACAATCTCCAGTTTAACTGAATAAAACACCTTTAATTCATTAAAATTGGAAGAAAAATACAAAACTGATATCTGCCATAGTGTGCTGAATTAAAAATGAACACATAATATCTTCTCATGAACTCATTTGCTTGGATGTACTCTTTCTCTTGCACAGACTTTTTATCCACTTGACACAATTTGAGGCAGTTGCTTTGGCTCTGCTGAAACCACCCTTAGTTCCTGAATTCTTGCTTTTGTCCGTGTCTTTTTGGGATCTAGTGCTGTCATCTTCCATGGCACCAATACCACCAGCACCCCATTGATCAGCCCAGGTTGGTGCTTCGGTAACGGTTGCCATGTTTCCTGGGGACTAGAGCATAATAAAAATAACACTATTAATCAAGGTTTGTCGGATACAATACTACTTCTAGTCCCTAACATAAGAAAAAAACAAAAACAAAAAATCACCGAGATCAAGGAAGATAATTTAATGTTATAAAATTTAAATCGTAACCCAAATACTACTATATCTCTAACATGTTTTATACCCACAATGTAAATTTTTAGTAAACATACATCTCAAATTAATTAGGGGTATAAAAGAAATTTTAACAATTAATACACTTTGAAATGTGTTTGTTTTTCTTATAATTAAGAACAAAAAATGCACTAAAAATTTGGAGTGTAGTATGCAATCTCATGCTTTTCATATATGAGGAGACAAAGGTAGTATACAATCTCATGCTTCAGAACAGATCTAGGGAGGTGAAGCCAAATAGTCTGAAAGTGAACCCTTTTCTTCGGATAAATCGGTATCATGAAAATATATTACAACGTCAATCGGGGCAATTGCCGATGAAATTGAATCATCATATAAGTTGCAAGGTGCATTCATAGAATCTACAGAACTTTCCAAATCTAAAACTATTTGCCATATAAGTGTATGCGTTGAAAATAAATAGAAATGCTTAGAGACATGAAAAGTACCTTCAATATGACTCAACTGGAGTTGGATGCAGAAGATTGGAGAAGCTATAGGGAGGAGTTAAAAAGGGACAGAAGGAGTGCTGAATCGAATTATAGCTATATAGAGGGCTAACCAACCATGTTAGATGGCCTGGCCTGTCTATCACCCTCCCTGTTGCATTGCTTTTTCTTTTTCTAATTTATCTTTATCCTTTTTCATAATAGGACTTGACAACTCACCGGTTTGAGTATTTCCATCCGGTTAAGCAAACTATGGGGGGCATCTTTCTTGCTTAATTAATTTTAAATAGTCGATACTTTGGTTACCACTGTGTGAATTAGCTGTCCCACTAAGATCTCCTACTTGGTATGGTTGTGTGGCACCGTCATAGAAGGCCAAAGGTATTTGTCATCCTATATTGTTGGTATCAACTTATCCACTTTTATCAATGCATGGATTTGCCCTTGCGCCCGTCTCTCATACTTATATTGTTATTGAGCACTTCTAGCACTCAATATACTGTTTTATCGCCCATACTTTGGGAGCAAAAAAATTTTTTATCATTAAAATCGGATTAAAGGGTAGCCTTTTACAATTTGAAGTACAATAAATGCTGGTAGCCACCAATTTTTTAGTTCATGAAATTACACTCTCTAATAAGTAGTCTCTAACGGTAGTAATAGTTATATTTGTCTCGTTAGTCTCTAATGTTTTGTCAAACCCGTCTCATTAGTTCTTAAGGTTTTGTCAATACACAAGGGAAGAGATTAAAGACACGAATGTGACAAAATATTGTGGACTATTAATTATTTTCATTTAGTTAAGAGATATTTTGGGGGGGGGAGAGTAAGTAAGATTAGAGACAAATTTGGTCATTTACTCAATACTAGTATTCTTCGAGGGATTAGTCTCTGTTTCTTGGCCGAGGGATACCTTATGCTCACCCAAAATACATCCCATTGGTTGCCTATTATTAGATTATTAGTATCAACTTTTTTAATGGATTGTCATGGCTATCAAGTTTAGAACCTACTTTAAACATTTTCTGGAAGACTTCTTTGCAAGTGGAGGAAAGTTGGCAGCAAATTGCGTAGTAATAGTACCCTCTTGTTATCTTTAGACCACTGTTATTGCTTCCGGTGTGTATAAAAATCTTGTATAAATGCAAAGCAGTAAAAAAAATATGGTATTTCTTAAAAATATCTCCATCTTAAATTATTGACATGCCGGGATTTATGTGTGGGCTGAACCCTTTAATCAGTTGTACCTAAAGATCTGGTTCAATGCCACAATCAGTAAACTTTAAAATTAAAAAGGAAAAGGAAGTCTTGTCCAAAGGGAGGGTCGCCAAAGGGAAAAAGAATAAAGATTATGGGGAAATGCATTTTATTCTAAGGCCATATCTAATAGAGCACTCAAAAAATGGGTATCTAAATAGGTCTCACATATTTACATCACTCATTTTTACTTTTTTAATTTGGGTACTTATTAGGTACCCAATCCCTCCAACCCAGCATCTCTAAAAATATTATTAAATGGGTTCCATCAATAACTCCACATCATCAAATATCAACAAAAATTTATTTAATAATTATCTTATATATTAAATATTAAATTATTAAAAATATGAATTTTTTTTAATGCTTTAACATCTACCTACAGTGACCAACCGTCACTATAGGTTTTTTTTTTCGATAAGCAAAGATTTTATTAAGAGAGTAAGAGGGGTACTCCAACCCAACAGAATAAAAGCAAGACGATGGAAGTGTCTCATTAAAACCTCCTAAAGCTAAAACTCAATGGGAAAAAGACTAAAGGAGGAAAAAAAGTACAGCTACCACCACAATGCTTGATTACTGAGTATTATAGAATAATGCCAATAATGACAGATTAAAGCACAAACAAAAGCCTCAGTTAGCACCACCAACGTTAAGACCACCCCCAGCAACCAATTCCACACCTTAACCATTTTATCCAAACCACCTGTAACAAGCAGATGCACATGACAGCAGCAAATTGCATCACTTGAGTAATAAAACTGTTCCAAGCAAAACCAGTAAATGCACTCGACAGTAACATATTGTAGCACCTGTATGTTAAATCCAATCCAGACAAAGCCACTGCTTCATATTCTATTTTTACACTAGCAAACTAGATGCTCTTAACTTCTTATAGTGTTGCAGCACTCAATAGGATTTAGGCACCAATCAGAATAATTCCAATCCGAGTGTCTCCCCTCTCTATAAGTAAACCATTCTTGCAGTCAGGATATCCCTGAATTCACGACGAGCTCGGGACCGTCCGATCTTTATTGATGGTTCTGATTTAAAGCACGGAAATCGGTATTAAAAATATTCAAAATGCTCTCTCAAAATCTGCACCGTCCGATCTTGATCAGACGGTGCTGAGGTCGTGACTGCGTGAATGCAGGGTGGCCGCCACTGCAGAGAATCCGGGTCCATCTAAGAAAACAGATTTCCTGCAGTCAGGATATCCTTGAATTCACGCAGTCACGAGCTCAGGACTGTCCGATCTTCATCTGATGGTTCTGATTTAAAGCACGTAAATCCAGATAAAAATATTCAAAATGCTCTCTCAAAATGCACCGTCCGATCTTGATCAGGCGGTCTTTGAAGGTCGTGATTGCGTGAATGCGGGGTGGCCGCGATCGTAGAAAATTCGGGTCCATCTAAGAAAATGATTTCTGCAATCGGGATGTCCTCAATTCACGCGATCCACGAGCTCGGGACCGTCCGATCTTCATCTGATGGTCCCGATTTAAAGCAAGAAAATCGGTATTAAAAATATTCAAAATGCTCTCTCAAAATCTACATTGGTGATCTTGATCGAGCAGTCTTTGAGGTCGTGACTGCGTGAATGCAGGGTGGCCGCGACTGCAGAGAATCTGGGTCCATCTAAGAAAACGGATTTCCTGCAGTCAGGATGTCCCTGAATTCACGCAGTCACGAGCTTGGGACCATCCAATCTTTATCTGATGGTTCCGATTTAAAGCACAGAAATCGGTATTAAAAATATTCAAAATGCTCTCTCAAAATCTGCACCGTCCGATCTTGATCAGACGGTGCTGAGGTCGTGACTGCGTGAATGCAGGGTGGCCGCCACTGCAAAGAATCCGAGTCTGTAATCTAAGGTATGAATGCCATATGCTGGGGTGGGGGTAAACAGACCCAACTTATAATAAAAAATTCGCTACTTAGCTATTGATTTAGAAAGAGACAAATTTGGACACTGTGGCAACCAATTTTTCCAATCAGTCGTCAAATCAGTCTGTCGCTATAAAGTACTATATTTGTTCCTTATCATCTATGGCTGTTATTATTAAAAGCAATATTTTAACAGTAATTCAATAAGTTTTGCACAAAAATATTACTCCCTCCTATTTTTTTGGTAACACTACCTCATATTTTTATTATAAAGAACAAAATTATAATTCACACAAATAAGAAATTGCATTGAAATATCTTTTTCTAATTAATATTCTTAAAAATTGAGTTTGTTTCCCAAATTACCCTTTTTATGAAATGTATAAGTAATGAACTATCTCACTTGCATAGAAAATATGTTCATCATTAATATAAGTCACACTTTAAATAGGGGTAAAAATAAAGATTAGCAATTAATGCATTAAAAAATTGATGTATGTTTCTTATAACAAGGACAAAAAAAAAGACTATTTTATTCCTTATAAAAAGGACTAGAGGAGTATTATATTATTATTATCATTATTTGATGAAATTATTATTCAATAAATGAATGATTATTACACAAAAAATCCCTCAAAAAGATTATTACAAAAATTTATCAAATTACTCAAATCTGGTCAATATTATAAGAGACAAATAGGTCCAATTTTTTGGTCCAAAATATAAGAAATAAACATCAATTTTTACATATATTAAATGCTAATTTTCAATTATGCCCTAAATTAAGTTAGTGGAATTTGTGTGAATTAAGTGTTATTAATTATCAACTACAATTTATAAAAGGGGTATATTTGAAAAAAAAAAATTAAATTTTTAGGAGTATTAATTAGAATTAGCTAATTTTAAAGGGTTTCTTTGGTATGTGTGAATTAAGGCTTTGTTTCTTATAATATTATAAACAGCAATTACAAAATTGGTCTCTATGTTTATTTTAGGTTTCAATTTGGTCTTCTATGTTTTATTTGTTTCGTTTTGGTCCTTAGGTTTTAAAAAGTTCTGACAGGTTGGTCTTTCGTCACTAAAAGCCAATTGTCTGTAGCTAAAAGCCAAATAACATTTTGGAAAATTGACTTCTAGCTACAGACAATTGACTTTTAGTGACGGAAAAGACCAAATTGAAAACTAAAATAAAACGTAGAGGACCAAAACGAAACAAATAAAACGTAGAGGATCAAATTGAAACCTAAAATAAACTTAGAGGACCAATTTTGTAATTTAGCCTAAAAAAACGAATTGAATCATGAGAAATTTAGTAATTGGTCTTGGCATCCTTGAATTATAGTCCTGTCTCCACCCTTGGATACGATAGAAACATCATTCTTAAAATGCTCCAACTATGACCACTAATCTGACTATCGAGTAAACTACAATAGCCATACCGCAGGACAGGAAAATTTGGACACAGTCTACTGATCTAGCTGAAGTACTCGTAACTGTATCTTAGCCACAAGAAATTTTAGCCACTTCTCCATGCGCGGGATGGACAAATTGAAAGAAAAGAATCTATACCGTTAAGAAAGATGAAGCAAAACTCTAAGCAAAGAAATGTGGAATCTTTCTGATTTATGTTGCTCATCTCCCTTGTTTGTGCCTGCACCACTGGGCAAATGCCTTGGACTAGAGAAGGGAGTGTAAAATTGATCCACGGGTTGCAGCTTCACGAACTTGGTAAATGTAATTACCACCCTCATTGTAAGGATCACCGGTATTGCCACCTAACCCCATCAAAACGCATTTTATTAACAACAGTTCATATAATTTCCAAAACCACCATTACTCAAATCGATTATGTTGCATTTTGGTAAATAATGTTATGTCTGTGGGGTCACCAATCAATGGTCAACCACTAAACATCGATATGGCTATGCTTCTCATATTTGGATTCAGTGACTTTTATAGGTGGTGATTTTCGATGCCTTTAGGTATTTTTTGAAAAGAGAAAATGAGATAAAATGAGAGATAACATCAAATGAGAGAAAAAGAGATAAAAACACAAAAAATACCGAATCTAAAAGTCACTTAGTCCATTCTCGTCTCACACCACAACATGACACAAAACCGAACACTTAGATCCCACCAAAGCTTCTCTTTCTCTCCCTTCTAAATTCCAAACCCCATAGAGAGGGATTTTTGAGTTGCTGTGCTCAAGTCAAGCCAGGTAGTTGCTTTGCTTGCGCCCATCAAAAGCCTACAAATAACAATAATAAATTAACAGTAATGAAATGGAAAAAGCCAAAAGAGAATCTGACTTCAAATTATTAAAAGACACAAAGAAAGAAGTTTATTCCCAATAATGCCCTTACCTTTACCAGGAGAGTACTTGGACGGAAACTCAATGGTGAGAAATTCTCTAACACTATTTTTAGGAAGAGGGAAGAAAAATGGAGAGAAGAGAAAGTATCTTAAAAAATGTAAAAAATGTGTATGGATAAGTGTGACAGACTAATAATAATGTGACACATCGTCAATTTTACACTTTAACCAATAAACTTTCTTTTCTCCCATTTTCTTTCCTCCCACTACCTTACATACCAAATATAGCCTAAGCCTCCGGGTCGCTTTGACCTTGTTGGCAAGATGTTGAGTAATGAAGCTCATCCGTCTTTAATGGAAAATGCTCTGTTGGCCAAGGTCAGAACTTTAACGCATTTCTTTCTCCTTGGTCTGCACCTTGGTCTCGCTCACTGATGGCCTTCTGGGCGGTGGGGTTGTTAAGTCAGTGCTTTTTCTTCCCATTGGGACCCACTCCCTCTCTTCTCGAATGAAGCTTATGTGTCTTCTCTTTTCGGGCATTGGAAACCCCAAACCTAAATTCTCCACTACCAAAAAATTGTTCTCATATTCGTCGAATTCCAGAGGGAGTACCTGCTCGCTTCCCACCACGTAAGACTCCCCACCGGCTCTTCAAACAGAACACCTTCGTCTTCTGCTCTCCCACGCTCTCGGTCTTCTCATGTCTTCTCTAATTCGCTCTACCAACAAGCTCCGCCCCTATCACGTCCATGCCAGGATAGTAAAGCTTGTCTGAGAGAAGAATCTGGCGACGCCTGAATCGCTCATGGGCCCTGCCGCGTTCTCGAAGGCGTCGAAGATTTTGCAATCATCGCGGTTTCGATGAAGTCGTGAACACCACCACTATAAACTCACCATAACTGCCACAATACTCATCCACGAGAACCAAACCATCTCTACTCGTACCCATTTTATCCTTCCACTATAGTGTAGCTACCACATGCATCCCGTGAATGAAGCCTCGGTCGTGAAACTAAAGCGTACGTCTTTATCGTATCTCAGTTGAAAACTACAATCAACGTAACTGTTGGAACCTAAACGATTGAGATGTTTAGACCCTCATTAATTTTGATGATAACAAAATATTCACAAGAGAACAATTTATGTTCTAACATTTTTTGAAGTGTGCAGATACTAATAATATCTATTTTCTAAGCCACTCAAGCAAGAAGAAAGTAATTCTCAAGAGAAGGATTCATTCTATTTGTCAGCATCCGGCTCATCCTAGTGAGCGTCTGGAAATTTCTCTTTATACACTATGCTTATCAAATTGCTACAAGCGTCCGAACTTCCAACCTTGAACGAGCGTCCGAACTTCCAACTCTGAGCGAGCGTCTGAACCTCACTTAAAATCACGTGTTAGTCACGTTGCTGCTCTACCTCTCGGAAGTCTTTGGAACGGATCTCAAAATTGATCTTGAGCGCTAAAATCGATTGTCACGAGATATCAAAGTTGAAATCTTTAACTACAAGACAAAAATCGCATGCATAAGAAAAAGCGGTAACATGGGATCGGGACATTCTCTCGCAAAGCAAGATAGAGACATCATTTTTGAATTATCTCTAGTCAACGGTTAGAGCCATTTTTTACTCTAACGGTCATATCCTTGGATCTCCTATATATACCTCATGGTATCCATTGAAAAAAAGAGAAAAGAAAATTTCGTGAAAAAGCTTGCTAAAATTCACGAGAACATACATCGCTTCTGTGAGCAATCAAGTCTACGGACTATCAACTGAATTCACGTCCGACCACTTTCTTTAAGAAAGTTTTTCTTTAGTTGAGCTTAATCTTTTATCCTCTCTGTGAGAGTTATTTTCAATCAGATTTCAACTCACTTGTATAAGTTTGTTTTGGCCTAGTTTAGGTCAGTATCCTCAAAGGCTCGACTGCATCGAGTCGTTTTGAGAAGTTGAGAGTATTGTCAAGTTGTGATGGGAATACTCTTGAGGAAATTGTAATCACCGATTATAGTGGAAAATCCTTCAGAACGGCGGACTAGACGTAGCTACCAGGTTGGTAGTGAACTAGTATAAATTTCTGTGTCTCCCCGCTTTATCGCTTTCTATTCATTTCTATCTTGTTGAGTTAAAAACAAGTTTTCACAAACCGATTTTCGCCTTCCGGTTTATTTTCATCGTCCGACAACAAAACAGCTTTTGAGAAACTTTTATTCTAAGTGTTTTTAACATTAAGTTTGCGAAAAGTTTTGAACACAATTCAACCCCTTCTTGTGTTCACGCTCGCTTGGTACCGGCTCGGCCTCTTGGTTGAGCACTTAACAAAGGTCAAGAGAAAAGATTCTATATTGTGAACATGTCTCTGAAGGTGGTCATATGAACCGCCCTCCTCTATTCAATGGAGAAAAATTTGATTATCGGAAAGATAAGATGAAAGCATTCATTGAGGCACAAAATCTTGATTTGTGGGATATAATTGAAGGCGGATACATTTCTCCCGCTAATGCCCTTGGTGTTGCAATACCTAGGAAAATTGGTCCGATGATCAAGAAGAGATATCAAACAAACCAGAAGGCTAGATTTATTCTCATCCGTACATGTACAGAAAGAGAATATGACAAATGTGGCAAGTTTGATATCGCCAAAGAAATCTGGGATTCTCTTGTTTTGTCTTATGAGGCTCTGCCAAGTAAGAGAAACAAAAGCTAGCATGATGGTTCGCCAAGATGAACTATTTAAAATGGAAGATGGAGAGAACATTGAAACTATGTTTGGAAGGTTCCAAACACTAGTTCATGGGTCGCAGCCCTTGGAAAAAGCTATACTACACCGATCATGTTAGAAAGATCTTAAGAAGCTTGACTAAACAAAGGAGACCCAAAGTCACCGCTATTCAAGAAGCAAAAGATCTAAATGTTCTTCGACTTGAAGATCTTATAAGTTCGTTGAAAGCTCATGAACTTGAGCTAAATGAAGAAGAACCTACCAAGAAGAGTAAGTCTATTGCTCTAAAAGTCAATCATCATAAACCTAGTACTTCAAAAAGCCTTGCAGTCAAGAAGAAGAATCAGACGATGAAGCATCGTAAGGAGATTCTCATGAATCGGATGATGAGCTAGCGTTCATATCTAAGAAGATCCGTAAAATGTGGAAGAAAAGAAACTTCGTAGGAAGTTTCGTAAGAAAGATTCAAAGGACAAGAAGGAGAGCAAAGACAAAGCCCAAGTCATTTGCTATGAATGTAAGAAGCCTGGACATTTCAAATCGAGTGTCCTAATCTTAAAGAGAAGTCCACAAGAAGCTCCTTCAAGAAAAAGAAGAAAGGTCTCATGGCAACATGGGAAGATCTTGACTTATCCTCCTCTCGAGGAAGATAAAGAAGAAGCTCACATTGCTCTCATGGCGCATACGGACATTGAGTCGGAAGAAGATGTTGAAGAGGTAATAGTATATGACTCTACTCAACTTCAACTTGCTTTTGATGATCTTCTTAAGGACTCTGCCACTCTCTCATCGAGTACAAGAATTTGAAAAGAAATTTTTAAAACTATCACAAGATTTTCATTCTTTACGCAATAAAAACTTTGTACTCATTAAAGAGAACCGTGTTAAAATCGAAAATCGGCCTGGTGGATAACCAAAGTCCTGGAAGCTAGCAAGCAACCGTGTCGAGAGCTCTCAAGCTAAAAGTTCTGCAGCTACAAGCAATCCTATTTGCAAATCAAATGACTACGAACAAGCATTTCAAAAGTTTCTTGCAGAGAGTGTAACTCAAGCAAGCAAGCTTCAATGATCTGGTGTCAAGAAACGACAACTCATGGTCTTGGCTATATACCGATGAAACCCTTTTGGAAAATAATTCAAAGATCGATAAATCCCATAGCCATAATAAATGCTTACATTGTACTTATCATAATAAATCTGGTCATTTGAAAAGAGCATGTAATGTTTTTAAAACTAAGAAGGATAAGCCTCCTTCTAGAACTAACAAGAAAGGACCCAAAAGATATGGGTACCTAAAGATAAAATAATCTATGTTGCAGTACATGCTTAGCAACAAAGTCAACACACCATCCCTGGTACTTAGACAAGGATGCTCGCACACATGACGGGAGAAAAGCATATGTTCCAAGAACTAAGACCTAGAGAAGCTGGATTCGTTGGTTTCTGAGGAAACCGTAAAGGTAAAATAGTTGGAATTGGTCGGATAGGTAAAGGCTCTCTTCCTTCTATTGATAATGTTTTATATGTTGAAGGACTGAAACATAATCTATTGAGCATAAGCCAATTATGTGACAATGGTTATGAAGTCATATTTACAGAAACTGGATGTTTAGTAAAGAGCAAAAATGATGGATCAATATTCTTTACAGCAAAGAGGAAACAAAATGTTTATAAAGTTGATCTTTCTGAACTTGAAAAACAAGATGTCAAGTGTCTTATGTCTGTTGAAGATGAGCAATGGATTTGGCACAAAAGATTAGGTCATGCCAACTTGAGGTTAATCTCAAAGTTAAACAAGCACAATCTTGTTAAAGGCTTACCAAATCTTAAGTACAAATCTGATGCCCTTTGTGAAGCTTGTCAAAAGGGAAAACAAGTTAAAACCTCTTTTCATTTAAAAAATGTTGTTTCAACTTCTAGACCACTTGAACTTTTACATCTTGATCTTTTTGGTCCCACAAGGACAGCCTCTTTAGTCGGAAAGAAATACGGTTTAGTCATTGTTGATGATTTTACTAGATGGACATGGGTTAAATTCCTTGCCCACAAGGATGAGTCTTATAAGGTATTTACTGTTTTCTGCAAATCAGTTCAAAATGAAAAAGGCATTTGCATTTCCTCTATTAGAAGTGATCATGGGGGAGAATTTGAAAATGAGAACTTTCAAAAATTTTGTGAAGAAAATGGCATCTCCCACAATTTCTCCTCTCCTAGAACACCTCAACAAAATGGTGTTGTAGAAAGGAAAAATAGGTCCCTCCAGGAAATGGCGAGAACCATGATCAATGAAGGCGATATTGCGAAACATTTTTGGGCGTATAAAGAAACACACCTTGTTATATTCAAAATAGAATTTATATAAGACCTATCTTGAATAAGACTCTTATGAACTGTGGAAAGGAAGAAAACCAAACATTTCTTACTTTCATTCTTTTGGTTGTATTTGTTATATCTTGAATACTAAAGATCGGCTTGGTAAGTTTGATTCCAAAGTCGACAAAGGAATCTTTTGGGATATTCTGAAAGATCTAAAACTTTTAGAATATACAACAAAGAAACTTTGACAGCTTGAAGAGTCCATTCATGTCAAGTTTGATGATAAGAAGCCCGACAATCGCAATGTCGAGCTAGATGAGTTATTTTGATTTAAACCTAGGTGAAAAGCCAGACGGTGAAAATACATCTTCATCATCCGGTGGTGAAAAGACGAAGAATTCTACCCAAGCCGGAAGTCAAGCAAGAAAAAGTCGAAGTACAAGACCAATCATCCAAAAGATCAAATCTTAGGAGAACCTGGTGATAAAGTACGAACCAGATCCTCTTTCAAGGAGCATGTCGACTTCGCACTTCTCTCCGAGATGGAACCTAAGATGATTGATCAAGCCTTGGAAGATGAAGGGTGGATTCTAGCCATGCAAGATGAGTTAAATCAGCCCAAAGGAATGATGTCCTGGAAGCTAGTTACTCTACCGAAGATAAGCAAGCTATTGGCACTAAATGGGTATTTAGAAATAAGCTTGATGAAGACTGTAAGGTTGTGAGAAATAAAGCAAGGTTAGTTGCTCAAGGCTACTCACAAGAAGAAGGTATTGATTTCATCAAACTTTTGCACTGTTGCAAGATTAGAAGCAATTAGCATTTTACTTTCTTTGCAAAGACATCATGAGATAACTTTATATCAAATGGATGTGAAAAGTGCTTTTTAAATGGTTTTATAACTGAAGAAGTTTATGTCAAACAACCTCCTGGTTTTGAAGATATTGAATTTCTGAACATGTTTTTAAACTTAAAAAGGCACTATATGGTCTTAAGCAAGCTCCCAGAGCATGGTATGATAGACTAAGTTCCTTTTTAATGGAAAATGGATTTACTAGAGGTTTAGTTGACACAACTCTTTTCAGAAAAACCTCAAACAAGCATTTCATACTTGTCCAAATATATGTTGATGATATTATTTTTGGAGCTACTAATGAAAGCCTTTGCAAAGAATTTTCTAAGCTTATGCAGCTGAATTTGAGATGAGCATGATGGGAGAATTGAAGTTCTTCCTTGGAAAACAAATCAAGAAATGCAATGATGGTATTTATATTCATCAAAGCAAATACATCAAAGAATTATTAAAGAAATTCAAGATGCTTTGGATTGCAAGTCGATGAGCACGCCTATGCATCCTACCGCTTCTCTCAAGAAAGATGAAATTGGTAAGAAGGTAGATCGAAGCTATACAGAGGTATGATTGGATCTTTACTTTATCTTACTGGCTTCAAGACTGATATTATGTTCAGCCTGCCTGTGCTAGGTTTCAATCGGATCCTAGAGAATCACACATAAGTCTTTGTTAAAAGAATATTTAGATATTTACAAGGAACTACTAATCTTGGTTTGCTTTATAAGAAATCAAAAGATTACCAATTAGTAGGTTTCGTGATGCTGACTTTGCCGAGATCGAATTGAAAGAAAAAGCACAAGTGGAGGCCGCCAATTCCTTGGAGCTAATCTTGTGTCTTGGTCAAGCAAAAGGCAAAGTACAATAGCAC
Source organism: Calophaca sinica (assembly GCA_037113605.1). Taxonomy (NCBI): domain Eukaryota; kingdom Viridiplantae; phylum Streptophyta; class Magnoliopsida; order Fabales; family Fabaceae; genus Calophaca; species Calophaca sinica. The sequence continues at coordinate 281,757 of JBAFXK010000027.1, forward strand.
TCTCAACGGCGTAAGTTTAATACATCTCAAAGAAGTTGCGCTTCTCAACTTCGTGGATGAAGTATCAACTTGAAGACTACTTGATAAGCGAGAGTAACATTCCTATCTTCTGTGATAATACATCTGCCATATGTCTGACTAAAAATCCAATATTGCATTCTAGAGCAAAGCACATTGAGATTAAGCATCATTTTATAAGAGACTATGTTTAGAAGGGTATTTTACAAATAAAATTTGTAGACACTGATCATCAGTGGGCTGACATATTTACAAAACCCCTTGCTGAAGATAGATTCAATTTTATAAGAAGGAATTTAAACTTTCATCTTATAAAAGAATGATTAATCTCAGCGTCTCACAATAAGCTACATTTCAGCATCTGATATGACGTAAGCATGTATGTGCATCTGCATCTTATTTGTCATACGCATCATAACTCATCATCCGGTAAGTCAGTTGCGTGCGTCCGAGCACACCCACACGTGTCACACGTGTTACGGACTCAAGCGTCTCATCATACCTACTGAGTCATGATTATTTACGTTCTTTCGATAAAATTTTCTACTTTTATTTTGGAGTCCGCATTTAATGAAAAGCGAATTTTTATTTTCTTTTCCTTTTGATTTAAATTTCATGTGGAAATACGTAGCGGTTTTTGAAAATGTACTGTACTACTGTCTATATCCTTCCCACTACTCCACTTCTTTCGCTCCACTCTATGTTTTCTGCTAAAAACATACTCGTTCTCTTTCCCCCTCTCTCTCTCTGTGTGCTTAAACCCTAAAACCTTCATCGCCTCCATTTCTCAACTGCACTCATGGCTGGAGTATCAACTTCTGAATATACAGCTATCTATAACACCATGTCTGAAGGAAAAGTCTTGATGGAAAATCGAGTCGATTTGGAAAGCTTCAAACCTTACGGCTTCGACTTCTTCAAAGGATTCAAGGCAATGGGCTGGGAACAGTATTTCTTCCGAACCCGCTGAGGTTCGGTGACGCCGACAAAGAATTCGGGAAATGTTCGGCCACACAGAGGTGGTATCATTGAAGGAACAGTGAAAGGATTCAAGTTTGTCCTTACCATCAAAAACATTTCTGGTTATTGGGTGTCCGTGAAGGCATCGTCTTCTATTCGTGAATGGCCGACGCATTCCATGGGATTGAGAAGGTCAACAACGATCTGTTTGAAAACTACCAAGAATTTGAAAGAATGCGGTGTAACACCTCTCGCCAAGAATCAAAAGTCATTTGAGTTCTTCATAAGATTATCACCAAGAGCGTCTGTTAAAGGTGGCTCTAGTGATATTGTCAACTACGAGCGTAAATTCATCCCGAGACACTTCATGGCGGGCAACAAGGTGAACTCGCCAAGGTTAATCTACAATAACCTGATCAATGCTCTTGTCAACTCAAGAAAAGGTGTTCTTGACAAGAAGAACACCTACAAGTTCATTCCAGTATGGTGTCTTGCTCACCAAAATGATGGACAAGAATCAGTCATAAACAAGTCGACACTTTACCAGATCAAGTAAAGGCAAAGTATTTTGGTGCTGATAACATTGTGATTCCTGACACTTTTGGAGTCAACAGCCTAGTAAGAATGAAATTGCTTACTGGGTCCATGATGAAGAAAGTGAAAGTTGAGCAACAGGAAGAGGAAACGGAAAAGACAACCACCAGAAGCTCAAAGCCTGGTGAGAAAAGACACGCTGAGTCTCCTTCGAGAGAGACCAGAAGAACAAAACAGAAGGTGGCTCGCACTATCGCTGAGGAACCAGAAGATGAGAACCTCGTTCCCATCGGCCAGGTTCTCGAGGAAGAGAGCAAACCGTGGTCGGAAGCCGCCTCAAAGATCCTGACTACGTAAGAAGGACATTCAAGATTCGCCTCCAAAGATCCGCCCCAGATTAAGCTCAAAAGATCGGTCAGGCAATCTGAACCCGAACCTAAGGTACTGAATTCTCCCGATGAGTCTCAGACTGCTGTTGCATCTCGCCGATTCTATTCCTGCCCGCCAATATCTATTGCACCTCCACCACAACCTCAAACCCATACACGTAAAACCTCCATTGTCCCTAAACAAATTTACCCAACCATCATCCACTTCACTCTATCTTAACCTACCACAACTTTTCCCAAACCCCTCACTCCCCCCATACATTTCCAAATTTCCTTCTCACTCTTTCAACCTCCTTTTCAAAACACCTCCCATTAATCCATTCAAAGCCTACAAAGTCACCAAAGCTACTCCTACTTTACTTTCCCTCACCATTAAACCAATGTAAGTCGCTAAAAAGAAAAATATCTCATACAAACCATGGTTTGTAAAGTATGAGGTATACAACAGCATCTATAACCGTCCCTCAACCTAGCATCTAAAAACCTTCACTTCTGGAGCTGCCAGATTGGAGATTGCCAATCCTATAAGTGCAACCCTCAAGGATGGAGATGACCTCGTCCAAATGTCCTTCAAAGGAAGGTTGAGACCAGCTTCAGGAAGCTGGGTAATTCCCTTCTCTGTCGATCTTCCTCTATCCCTTCCTCAGTCTGAACCACTCACATTGGAAGAATGTGGAAGGTGGATTACAGATGATGAAGCTACCTTCATGGTACATTGCCTTGAGCAGAAAAGACTTGAAGTTATAAGGCAATATCGAGACCCATCATCTGTCTCTATCAAGATAGTACCGGATAGACAAAGGTGGCTACCTTGGTCTATTCCTGGGAAAAGGAAAGAACTCGCCTGGAAGCAAACTTTCAGAGGATCGGTCAAGGAGTATGAGGCGCACCTACAAGGTACAATCTTAAGGAATTTCCTCGACCGATTGCAAAGATATCCGAGGATCACGCCGTAAGGTACTACTTGTCTTCTCAAGAAAGATGAACAGAGAACTGGCTCTCTAATCGCTGTGATGTCGAAAGGCAACCATTCCTACCGTTGGGAAGATCGCCAAGTTACCGACATCAACCTAGGAATCAGATACTTTGATGATATGTTCAGATGCTCGTGAATCGCACTTGACCGCATGAAGATCAATAACCAATGGGTCAGCTGTGACCAAACTCTTCGATATTGGGTTTACGTGGAGTCAATGGTCTCAATCTTGGAAAGCCAAAGCCTTATTACCGCGACTCGACCCTTTGTGCTAGAAGATTATGATAGGAAAATCTAAGAAGGATCTACCTGGCTGAAAATGAAGCTCTTTCCTTCACCAGTGAAGCGTTGAGTGTCTTCATCGAAATATTTGGGGAGTAAGACGCTGAAATAAGTTTGACTCCTACATCGCCGATGTTTTTCTTCACAGGAAACCATCTTCATGAATTTGCTATACCTCAAGATGTGAAGCGTCGCTGGGAGATTCAGGCAATCTGAGCTAAGAAGACTCGGAAACTTCATCAAATGGGTTATACCAAATGATGGATTCTTCTTAAGAGCTCAAAAGAAGAAGGATTTGAGACTGGAGTTGTTCAACCTGGTGCTAGCAGAGCATCGTAAGTCAAGTCTGCGTCTGTACCTGTGTCGACCTTCTACTTCCACTTCGCAATGAGATGGTCACCATTCCAAGAGCGTAATTTGAAGAAATGAAGGCTACAAACTTAAAGGTTACTCAGCTGGAAACTGCACTGAAGCTTCTCTACGAACGTCTCAATATCCCACCTCCACCTCTTCAAAACCCTTGAAATATTTATTTTTAAAATATATTTTATTTGGTTGATATATATATATATATATAACTGTTTTTGATCTTATTATCTGTCTCTTATTCAAATTTTTCTAAGTAGTATTTTGACTATGATGTGTTTTTACACTCTTTTTGTCTGATGACAAAAGGGGGAGTAAAAGAAAAGGTATGATGAACACGAAAGAAAGGTATAATGAACACGTGAGAATCTGATTATCCACCATCCGATTATCCACCGTTCGATGGATACAATAGAACTAAAGTATCATGCATAGCACTTCATACATAGCATCTGTATGCGCTAATATTATTTGATCTAGTGCTCTTATATTGTTTAATAAATTTTATTTGGTACAATGAAATATACCTTGATTAAATCAATCTATTTGGTATCCGATCTTATCAGATTAAATATCCGCTCGATACATTTACGAATCTTTCAGAATCACTTAAATGAATTTGTTTATCGACAATAACCTTAAAACCTGAATTGTTCTTATATATCTAAAATCAAGTAAATTCAGGAGACCCTTAATGTCTTTGTGAAAATAAATTGTTCATCAACCTTAGATATTTGTCATCATCAAAAGGGGAGATTGTTGGAACCTAAACGATTGAGATGTTTAGACCTCCATTAATTTTGATGATACCAAAATATTCACAAGAGAACAATTTATGTTCTAACATTTTTTGAAGTCTACAGATACTAATAATATCTATTTTCTAAGCCACTCAAGCAAGAAGAAAGTAATTCTCAAGAGAAGGATTCATTCTATTTGTCAAAGATTCGCTCATCCTAGTGAGCGTCTGAAAATTTCTCTTTATACACTATGCTTATCAAATTGCTACAAGCGTCCGAACTTCCAACCTTGAACGAAAGCGTCCGAACTTCCAACTCTGAGCGAGCGTCTGAACCTCACTTCAAATCACGTGTTAGTCACGTTGCTGCTCTACGTCTTTGGAACGGATCTCAAAATTGATCTTGAGCGCTAAAATCGGTGTACGAGATATCAAAGTTGAAATCTTTAACTACAAGACAAAAATCGCATGCATAAGAAAAAATCCAGAATACATGGGCTGGGACATTCTCTGCAAAGCAAGATAGAGACAGCATTTTTTGAATTATCTCTAGTCAACGGTTAGGAGCCATTTTTTACTCTAACGGTCATATCCTTGGATCTCCTATATATACCTCATGGTATCCATTGAAATAAAAAAGAGAAAAGAAAATTCTGTGAAAAAGCTTGCTAAAATTCACCGAGAACATACATCGCTTCGCGAGCAATCAAGTCTCTGACTATCGAATCAATTCAGCGTCCGACCCTTTCTTTAAGAAAGTTTTACTTTAGTTGAGCTTAATCTTTTATCCTCTCTGTGAGAGTTATTTTCAACTGTATTTCAACTCACTTGTATAAGTTTGTTTTGGCCTAGTTTAGGTCAGATCCTCAAAGGCTCGATCAGATCGAGTCGCTTTGAGAAGTTGAGAGTATTGTCAAGTTGTGACAAGAGAATACTCTTGAGGAAATTGTAATCACCGATTATAGTGGAAAATCCTTCAGAACGGCGGACTAGACGTAGCTACCAGGTTGGTAGTGAACTAGTATAAATTTCTGTGTCTCCCCGCTTTACTACTTTCTATTCATTTCTATCTTGTTGAGTTAAAAACAAGTTTTCACAAACTGATTTTCAGCTTCCGGTTTATTTTCATCGTCCGATTAACAAACAGTTTTTGAGAAACTTTTATTCTAAGTGTTTTTAACATTAAGTTTGCGAAAAGTTTTGAACACAATTCAACCCCCCCTTCTTGTGTTCACGTTCAGTAACCACTCAAGCCAACAACAAACTATACCTCCTTCAACCTCTTGATCCCAAAATCGCAGAACCGCCATGAGCGTAGCCACCCAAGTCCATTATCAAAATTGCGATGACCACTCCACCACTGTCAAACCCGCAATTCATCTTTTTTGTTGCAGGCTTGCCTCTATAACTAGAAACCATTGTGAACCTGTCCCATGATCACTGCAGAAGCCACCCACACTTCATCGTTCCTTCTACAAGGATGCATGTATGGGACTGAATAGTTGAGGATGGCTTAAATGAATTCATTATCACAACCTATACAAACAAGCTGCATCTTCTTTTTGGGAGCCCATAACTTAAGAACTCCATAGTTAAGCATGCTTAACTTGGACCAATTCTGGAACAAGTGACCTCATGGGAAGTTTCCTACAAAGTGTGTGAATGAGGACAAAGTACATTGAAAAGACATGTGTTAGATTGTTGGGACATTCATTGATCCTAAAAGTGGTCTAAACGTTACAAATGGTATTAGAGCGGGACTCTTCCCAATACGATGTGGTTCAGGGGAAAACCAGGCAAAGGCTTATGGGCATGTGGCACCTAGGGCTAACGACAATAGAGAGTGGCCATCGGTGCATGGTCACGAACAAGGCGAGACTCCTGGCAGACTTTCAGCTAAGAAACACATTAATGAACTAGAATACACATCAGAAATGAGGGAAATCGAGAGACTGTGTAAGCGTTAGACTATCATAAAGACTAATTTGACTACCTCCACTTGTTATAGGTGCTAGTGGATCAGAGTGACCAAATGACGACTATCATAGTAATCATTGTTTACACTTTGAGAATTCGCACCTGAAACATCACACGAATTATTTTGTTGCAAGAATACATGGTATTGCACCAAATTATTCTGGTAGTCTGCAGAGCCGACCCAAAGCCCAAGCCACTTAGGCAAAGGGATTTGGGCCTCAATTTTTTAACTTAGTATTTCTCACTCAATTTTTTAAAAGAAAGTCTCTCAAGAATTCTCTCCACCTAACCTGTTAGTGCACTCAGCTTTGTCGTTTGAGTTTTAAAATATGGATTATTTGTTAGATGGATTGTTGAAGCCTTTGGATATGTACACACTACGCAGTAAATCAAGGAAGCAAATTCTATATGGAATGAGATTAATGAAGGTGGCTTGTCCATCATCTCAGTTAAGCCTTGCATTAAACAAACCAAACCAATGGTACACTTTTATCTAATTGGTTTACAGTTATGGTTCGCGAAATATCTTGATTTAGATCTCTGTTTTAGGTTTTTTTAATCTACAAGTATTTCTTTTTTCTATACAGTCTTATATTCTATATACTAGATAATTTTTCACATAAACTTATAATTAACATGTTGTAAAAATGTTTTTTTCCATGAAATCATGATCAGGTAATATAATAACTCTTGGATTCTAATTGGTTGCTTGATGAAATTTATTATTGTAGTGATGTAATTTATATTAATGTACCAAACCAAAAAATTCATTGTCATTATTGTAATTATTTTTTTATTTAAAAAATCCATGTTTGGGATTGGGAGTTGCATGTAGGGTGGAAAAGAGGAGAATAAAATTATCACAATTTTAATAAAATATTATTATTAGTTTTTAAAAGGTCTTTCTCATAGTTTGTGTAACATCCTCTCATTTCAATCATAATTACTTAGACATTAAATAATAATGATGTATCGAAAATTTTAATCATAGTTACAGAAATTTTAAAATAAAAATAAATAGGATAATATTATGACACTGTAAAAAGTAAAATACGATAGATAGTTTTATTTATATTTACAGAATTTAACGTTAGGCTTTATAAATGCCTATTTAATTTTACGATTACTATAGTTTAAACTAAATAGTTTATAAATATTCAAATTAAGGATAATTAATTTTAATCTTAAGTTAGTATAGTTTAAACTAAAATTTAAGTAATTTAAATTATGATTTTTTAAAAAGGAACACGCTAGATATGAGAGTAAAAAATAAAATTTAACTAAACTAAGAAAACTAACTAGATTAGTTAACTAAGACCATTTAGTTACATAGTTAGCTTAATCATATTGCTTTGAGAGAAAATTAGTTAGATATGGATAAAAATAAAATATGGAAGTTGTGAAAGTAATTATGAAATAAGGATAAGGTTAATACATGAGTAGTTTCCATGTAACCACGTGTATACACAAAAGATACCACAATCATTATATGATCGTACGATTCATGCTAATTCTCTAATACATGAATACACACATACATCAAATTCTGAATCGCATATATATTGATCAGTCGCTGAATCAGATATACATAATAACATATATATATTAACCACATATATATAATTATATAGAGCCAAAGAAAATTATCGAAGGTGCTGGAAACGTGGGGGAAGTGATGGACACGTTGGGAATTGATACTAAATAAGCTGGAAAGAAGTTTTAATAAAATTCAACAAAGTAAATAAAAGAATAATTATAATTTTTGCATGGCTAAAATACTACTACCTGGAAATGCAACACGCCATTTTTATGATAAACCACGGTCATATATATCTCATTAACTCCTCTTTTACACATCATCTTGATAATAAGTAACCTTAGTTAGATAACCTCACATTAGTTAAGGCTTAAAACTTTCTATAAATACCAAGGTTCCCCACCAAATCCACATCTCACTTTCAACTATATTTTCTCTCCAACATGCCTTAAACTATCCTAGTTCCTATCAATTTCCAAAAAAAAAAAATTCTCTCTTTGTCTTATTTTCCTACAACCTTTTCATATAAGTCTTACAAGGTCCCACATCTAAAATAAAAGAAGCTAAAGAGGTATGAATATTTTGAAATGTTTTATGTTGTTGTGGCTTGACAATTTTGGAACAAAATATTCACCTTCTTCTTATTTTATTCTAGGAATCTTCTACTACACAGCTTCATCATCAAACCAAGGTGAGGGGGGAAGAATTTTATCATGGAAAGGAAATGGTTGACATGGTTCATGACACAAATATGGGGTGGCCCTCGCCCCAGCAAACATAAAATTAAAAATACTAAAATAAATATTCTAATACCACAAATTTATTTATTTACTTACTTTTTTTTAAAGTTGTATATTCTGTAGTTACTAACTTCTTGATCTTATGTGGTTAAGTCCTATTCAGATCATTGATAATTTATATGATATTCCTGTTGTGGTACACAAGGATATGCAATTCTTGAAGAACAGCTGGGCGGACTTGGTTGAGGATCTTTGTTGACTCCATCAACAATCGATGATGGTGAGTTCGGTTGCAATGTCAAAGTCCCAGAAGAAGAAATTGAAAAAAAAGAGTAGCAAAGGGAAGAAGGATACTGGTTACAACACCCGAAGGGCTGGTTCGAAGCCCGTTGCTAAATGAAGATCTTTTTTTGGAATGCAAGAGGTCTAGCCAACCCCTCTACAAGGTTGGCCCTTAAAAATTTTTGTCTTTCTCACAGACCAGATTTTGTTTTTATTTCCGAACCTTGGATGCTTCTCGATAAGTTCCCTCCTCTCGCTTCGAGACAGATTGCGGATGAAAATTTTTGCTGTTAATAACCGGCCTGGCTTGGCTTCTAATTTGTGGTGTGCTTGTGCTGATATTTGGAACCCCACTGTGGTTCTTGCTTACACAACTTGTTTCTTTTACAGTTGATATTGTTGATTCCACTATTGGTTTATCTGCTATTTACGCGTCTAACTGTTATTTGACAAGACGTTTGCTTTGGCGTGAGTTAGCTATGTTGCAGAGTAGTCACCCTATTCCTTGGTGCTTTATTGGCGATTTTAATGTGGTCCTTGGTGCTCATGAATATAGAGGGAGTGGCTCCCCTACCAAGATTGCTTGTGATGAGTTTCAGCATTGGACAGATCAAAATAAGCTGTTGTATTTGTCTACTAAAGGGGCTTTTTACACGTGGAATAATGGCAGGAAGGGTAGAGCTTTTACTGAAAAAAGGTTAGATCGTTCTATTTGTAATGACCTATGGATTAACTTCTGGAATAGTGTTTCTTGTTGCACTCTCACAAAGAGCAAATCCGACCATTTCCCTTTACTCTTGGATCTGAATAAGGATGATAGTCCTCGGATTTCTTCTTTTAAATTTCTGAAGGTGTGGGCTTCTCATTCGGATTGCCTGCGTATGGTTAAGGATGTTTGGCAGGAGCCTGTGGTAGGTTGTCCTATGGTTGTGCTCAATCATAAGTTGAAGTCTTTGAAGCTGAAGTTAAAGGATTGGAATAAATCTATTTTTGGTGATGTTAATTTAAAAGTCCAATCGGCTAGGAAGGAGTTGGACTCCATCCAAGCTCAAGTTGATCTGAAGGGTTATTCTGATGATTTAATGGCTGCTGAGAAAACCGCGCAGGTGAATTTAGAGGTGGCTTTGAAGTCACAAGAAGAGTTCTGGCAAGAAAAATCAAGGTTAAATTGGCATATTAACGGTGACCGTAACACGGAGTTTTTTCATAAAATGGCTAAGGTACATTATGTTACCAAGCAAATTTCAGTGCTCAAGCATGGTGATTCTATGTTGAACTCGCCTAATGATATCCAGAATCATGTGGTAAATTATTTCACAAATATCTTCAGCACTGATAACGTCTGTATTGATAATGGTTTGGTGGAGGAAGTGATCCCTTCTACTGTCTCTGCGGAGGATAATCTTCTTCTCACTAGCATGCCTTCTATGGAAGAGGTGAAGCAAGCAGTGTTTTCTATGAATTCTGATGGCGCCCCAGGACCGGATGGGTTTGGGGCTTTCTTTTAGAAGTTCGGGAGGTGGTTTCTCTTGATGTCTTTAAAGTCGTGGTCCAATTCTTTTCTAGTGGTTGGATGCTTCCAAATTGGAATGCAAACACGGTTGTGCTTATTCAAGGTCCCCGAGGTTTGCTAAAATCGAGCAATACAGGCCTATTGCTCTTGCTAACTTCAAGTTTAAAATTCTCACCAAGGTTTTGGTGATAGATTAGCTAAAATTGCTCGCATATTGTTTCTCATAATCAAAGAGGGTTCATAAGGGGGAGGAATATCACGGACTGCATTTGCCTAACTTCTGAGGCCATCAATCTGTTGCATAAGAGATCCTTTGGCGGTAATTTAGCTTTGAAGATAGATATTCGGAAAGCTTTTGACACCATTGATTGGAATTTTTTATTGAAAGTGTTGCGTGCTTTTGGATTCGACCCAATTTTCTGTAAGTGGATTGAAACTATTCTACATTCTGCCAAACTTTCTATTTCTATTAATGGGAGAGCTTGCGGTTTCTTCTCTTGTAAGAGAGGGGTGAGGCAAGGTGACCCCTTGTCTCCCTTGTTATTTTGTTTGGCAGAGGAGGTTTTGAGTAGGGGCATTCAGAAGTTAGTTGATGATGGTAACTTGCATTTGATGCAAGGCACTAGAGGGGCCTTTGTTCCTTCACATGTTATGTATGCAGATGACATTATGATCTTCTGTAAGGGGCTTCAAAAGAATCTTAAGGTTTTGACGGATCTTTTTAATCGTTACGGCATGGTTTTGGGACAAGTTATTAATCCTGCTAAATCCACTTTTTATCCGGGTGCGACCACTCCCATGAGACAAGCTGCTATTGCCAATACTCTGGGTTTTCAAATTGGTTTGCTACCTTTTACATATTTGGGTATTCCTATTTTTAAAGGTAAGCCAAAAATTGTTCATTTGCAGCCTATTGCTGATAGGATTAAGGCTAAGCTTGCTGCCTGGAAATCTTCTTTACTTTCTGTCATGGGTCGTGTTCAGCTAGTGAAGAGTGTAATTCATGGCATGATGATTTATAGTTTTTTGGTTTACACTTGGCCTGTCTCCCTGTTAAATGAGATTGACAGATGGATCCGTAACTTCATATGGTCAGGAGATGTTAATAAGGCAAAGATTGTTACTGTTGCCTGGCATAAAGTTTGCTCTCCTTTCTCTAAAGGTGGGCTGGGTTTGAGATCCATTAGAGATGTTAATGAAGCAGCTTGTTTAAAGCTTTGTTGGGATTTTTATAATGCAGACACGCAGTGGGCTACTTTGCTCAGAGCTAAAGTCTTAAGGAAGCATGGTTTCATTGAATACCACATTTTTTCCACGATCTAGCCTGGAATTAAGAGCAAAATTTCTGTGGTTAGAGACAACAGCAGTTGGCAACTTGGTAACGGTGAGGCTATCAACTTTTGGACTGATCATTGGGCTTCAACGACTTTGGTTCAGTTGCTAAATATTCCTGGCCACCTTCATGATCAGTTAGACGCCAAGGTTAAGGATTTTATTAGCCATGGTATTTGAGTCATTCCTCGGTCTATCCTGTGCGATTTTCCTTCGCTGCAAGCGGAATTGCAACGCTGCTTTATTCCTCAGTTTAGCGCGCTAGATCATAGAATTTGGAGGCCAACGAATTCGGGGGAGTTAAATTTTAAAAATGCATTCTTGTATATCCGCCCCTTTGGTCAAACTGTGAAATGGGCGATGTTGATTTGGAGTAATGCCATCCCTCCTGCTAAGTCGTTTCTTTCTTGGAAGCTGTTGCATAATAGGGTTCCAACGGATGAGAATCTGAGAAAGAGGGGTTGTCTCGTTGTTTCTATGTGTAGTTTGTGTGGTAATGATTTAGAAACTAGCCTTCATTTATTCTGTGATTGTCCCATTGCTCAAAGGCTTTGGAGTTGGCTTAGCGGCGTCATGGGCAAGCAACTGGACACTACCTCCATCCACGCTATTCTTAACATTTGTGAGAAGTCTTGGTCTTCTCAAGCTGCAGATGTTATTCTTGCTGCAATTCTTAACATAGTTTGGTGGATTTGGAAATGCAGGAACATGCTCAAATTCGAGAACACTAGCATTCCTTATCATTCTGTTGTTTCTGCCATCTCAGCCGGTGTTTCCTTGACTGGTCGCACAAGTAAGGGTTGCATCTCTTCTTCTTTACAGGAATTTGCGCTTCTTAAGGCTTTCTCAATTGACGCAAAGCCTAGTAAGGCTCCAAATATTGTCGAGGTTAAGTGGATTCCTCCACCTTGTTCCTGGATTAAGTGTAACACTGATGGCGTAGCTAGAGGAGATCCGGGTTATGCGGCCTGCGGGGGCATCTTTAGAGACAGAAGTGGAGCAGCTTTAGGTTGTTTTTCTCTTAACATGGGCATCACCTTTGCTTTGCATGCAGAGCTAATGGACGCCATGGTTGCAATTGAGCTGGCTTACAAAAAGGGTTGGCATAATTTTTGGCTGGAATGCGACTCACAGCTTGTTATTCTTGCTTACAATTCGGTCACTATTGTTCCTTGGCAGCTTCGGAATAGGTGGTTAAACTGTATAGAGCTCACTAGGAAAATGTGTTTTAGAATTTCGCATATTTTTCGGAAGGCAATCATTGTCTTGATAAGATTGCCTCTCTGGGGTTTACGCTTCTGGTTTTCATTGGTGGGATATGGTTCCTAGAATAATTTGGGAGGACTTTTCTAGAAATAGAGTGGGTCTACCAAATTATAGATTTAAGTAGTGTTCATTCTGGGTCTAGTTTAGGCCTTCTCTGTTAGGTTTTGATGTGCTGCATATGATTGTTAATGACTTTGATGCCAACATAGTTGGGATGATAGTCATTATAGTGATGCCTGTGCATATCAAACCTTGTTTTGGCCTTTAGTTAGGCGGTTTTCACTTTTTTGCTGTTATCTTTGTTGCTTTGTTTCATGGGTTTTGGCCTAGTCCCCCCATGTTTTTTTGTTTTATTTTCTCTTTTTTTTCAGTAAATTCTAGGTGAGGGTACTCTTTTTCCTTCTTGGTGTTTTTTCCCTAAGGTGGGTTTTGCATCAGAAGGTTTTAACGAGGCCCCTCTCCTTTCTTTTGCCTAAAAAAAAAAGTCCTTTATTTTTAAATATTCTGCACCTATTAATCTTATGCTACTAACTTATTTTATTTCCTTAAATCCCATTAATTTCTTTTCACTAATTTATTTATATGCTTGTTAATAACTGATTATAATTATAAGTATATACTAACTACAGTTTTGTTATTAATTTTGTGTGTCTCTGAATAATTCCTAGTTAGATTTATTGTTCATATTCTCTTTATAATGACCTTTTACATTTTAGCTATTTTATAGCCATACTACTAATACCTTCATGTGATCTTGTTATTATTTATTTAGTTACCTTTCTCTTGCTATACACTTACGTCATTTTATTGTAGTTATGCATGATATTGAATTTTTATTTATATTATCGTTTAAAAATAATAATAATAATTCAATACGAATAAATATTAGTTTACGAGATCACACAAAATTAGAGAGTATGTTATATCTGAAGTAAAAATAAAATCTTATGTTAACAAACAAAATAAATCTTATAAAGTAAACTACAAATTAACAATTAAGGAGGAAGCTATGTCGCGTCACGTGGGACGGGCGAGAGTTAAATGGTGGAGGTCAATAGGCCTTGGGGAAGTTTGAGTGCGAAATTCCACATATGAGCAGGATTAGAGCTCCCCTGTTATCGTGGTAATCGAATTGTAGCTCAACTATCCCGACGGGTCACTATGTTTTCTCAGGATTGGTGTAGAGTGTTCTGGTGTAGCCTATAATTGTGAAGTAGTTAAATATGAACTTACCGGCTAGTTGATACAGAACATATACTCCCAATAGCAACTCCAATTAAAATAGTATTTTCTCCATGGAGTAGGACAAATTATGGATCCATAAGTAAAAGAATTTAATTTGCAATATCTTATATAACATAACCATCCTATATAATTAATAAAATTTAGCCATATCTGCTAATTTCCTAATTATTCTCATGATAATATATTCTTACCCCTTGTATTTTTTTTGTGTTATGATAAAAAATATATGTTTTAGATGGAGGTGAACTCAAGGGTGAGTCCTTTTGCGGCGACGGTGAACATTGAGTTTTATGAAGATCGTTGGGATATTAACTATGAAGAATATTCTGTTACTTATAGAGGAAATGCTACATTTACTATTAACTCCCCCTTTATGAATGACTCAATAGTGTGGACGAGTCCAATTGTTATGATCTTTAACCTTCTTTTTCCAGAGCTATGGGCTCCTCGTCAACCACCTCGTGTCTAAAATTTCTCTATGAAGTCTTAAGCATTAGTGGTCTGTAAAATAAATAAATGGCTACTAATAGGGAGAAGTAGTAGTAGTATTGTTGTTTGAATAAACATTTGTTCTATGAACTATGTTATGTCTGTAATATAAGACCTTTATGAGATATCTACTTATGTTGTTATCTTAACTATGTTTTCTTAAAGTTTTATCAAATTACTAACTCTGTTTTATTTTATTTTTATGTCTTTAAAAGTATTTGCTTAGTAAATTCTTAAGCATGATAACCATGTACTCTTTAATATAAAAAAATAAAATAAAATAAATAAATAATATGTTTTATATTTATTTTTGTTGTTATTCTTGAAATATTAACTAATGTGTATATATATATATTTGTATTTTTTTTCAAAATAAATGGATTTATTTTAAGGAAATGGAGCCACATCAACATGTCGATTTAGCCGATGCATTTATCATCTGTGACTTTAACAGTGATCAGTTCGATATTAGTCTTGGTAATCAAAGAGTCACATATACCGGATCTGTCACAGTTTGCGTGTTGCCAGCTTTTTGGTTTGGAAATCCAATAAGTATGTCTGGTAGTGTGATAATACATTTTTCTCTACCATTGATTGATATGTGGGTACCCCTACTTTCAATCAATTTAGTAAATTGGAATCCTCAAGGCGCAAATAATCTGCGTAGTCAAGCACCGTAGGGTGTCATTTATGTAGTATTCTTATGTATACTTAAATCTAGTAGTACTCAATGCTTGTAAATAAATAAAGTTATATGAAGTGTTTTTTTTTATCATATTATTTCATTTTTTAAAAAAAAATTCATCATAGATAATTAATGTAAATTGAAGTAAATAATTAAGAAATTGGCATTTAAAATTTTGGGTGTCACAGTTTGCTTTAGACTTAAACTAGCAAGTTATCTGTGCATGCGTACGAGTCTTATTCGTTTTTACGCATGTTTGAAAACACCTTATTCGTAAACGGTTTACTATATATTTAAAAACTTATTTATACTATATTCATGTTCTGTTAAATTCAGATAAGCTTGAGCATAGTAAATAGATGCATAAAATTGATACGTGTTCAAAGACAATAAAATTACACCGACAACATGTAATGTTTCTCCATAGGGACTAAAAAGCAAAATTATCTTTTATAAATAATAAACATATTCATAAAATTGATATGTGTTGAAAGAACATAAAATTATACCGACAACATGTAACGTTTCTCCAAAGGGACTAAAAAGCATAACTATCTTTTATAAATAATAAACATATTTGAAAAATTGATATATGTTTAATGACGATAAAGTTACACTGACAACGTCTACGAGACTAAAAAGAAAAATAATTATCTATAAATTGTAAATACATTTATAAATTTGATATATGTTCAAAGACGATAAAATTACACCCACAACTTGTAATAGTTCCGTAGGAACTAAAAAACAAAATAATCATTTATAAATGATAAAGACATTTATAAATTTTATATGTGTTAAAAGACAATAAAATTATAACGACAACATGTAATGTTTCCCCGTAGGGACTAATAAGCAAAATCACCATTTATAAATAATAAACACATTTATAAATTTGATGTATTAAAAGACGATAAAATTATACCCATAACATGTAATGTTTTCCCGTAGGGACTAAAAAGTAAAATAATCATTTATAAATAATAAAGACATCTATAAATTTGATATTTGTTAAAAGACGATAAAATTACAACAACAATGTGTAATGTTTTCCGTAGAATTGGAAAACAAAATAATCATTTATAAATAATAAAAACATTCATAAATTTGATGGGTTAAGTAATGTTTCTCATAGAGACTAAAAGGAAAAATAATTATTTATAAATAATAAAGACATTTTTGCTCATATAAAAATAAATTTAAAATTAAAAGTATTTTAAAATAATAAAAAATGAAACAAATAAAGAAAATAAAAAGGAAAAATATTAAAAACGAAAAGAAAGTTGACAAAATTATAAAAATAAAATTCAAATAAAAACTACAAATTAAAAATAAAAATATAAAACAACATTAAGAAAAAGTATATAAAAAATAACAGCAAAAAAAAAGTAAGAAAAAAAAGAAAAATATAAAAGATAAAAAAAAAATGTAAATAAAACAAAAAATATATAAAATATAAAATAAAACAATAAAACCAAAAAACAAAAAAAATAAAAAAAATAAAAAATAAATTAAAATAATAAAATAGCAAGATTTTTGAGGGACTGACACGTGTCTCACAAAAACCTTGCTTTATTATTAGTAATAGATAGAAATAGATGTGTGTTGGGTCGGCGCTTGTAATCAATTTTCTATTTTCTTCATAACTCAGGCTTTTTGTATTTGTTAGATGAGACACTCAAAGTTTTTTTATTTAATTTATGATCTTGCATTGTAACTAACATTTAATGGTTATTTTATTTTGTATTGTTAGGAGTAGTAAGTTAAATATTCAATGGAACTATTAACAATGACATAATGGTCTCTTTGCAAGCTTTTGAAGAAATTACTTATTAGCATATTAGTGGTGAACAAACACATCCGCATATTTTAAATGATGTTGGGTTAAATACTTACTAGCTTATAAATGGTGATCTCATTGTGGCAAAACTTTCTACTGATGCTTGGTTACTATAAGTGAAACTACGTCATTAATAAAATCCTTCAATATACCATAAAAAATCTTATCATGAACATACTCTAACAAGAATTTAAACCTTAGATTTTATGAACTGATTCTCAAATTATGTACAAATGAACCAAAGAAACCCACCTATATATTTCATAATTTCATTTTTTTTGGACAAAATCTCACAACTCTATTTTAAATAATCATTATATTATGACAATCCCTGTTTGAAAATAAACACAATAACTAATAATTTCTAATGAGTATAAATGAATCGTTTATGAAGTTATTATCCCTTACGAACATGCAAATCATAATAAAAACGTAAAAGTTTAGACATATCTTTTGTTGGTACCCAAAAATTCACAAATACACTAAAAAACATTTATTTTAGGGAAGAAGGAAAACAAAACTCCTAATAACAATTATTTCATCTCTCTCTCTTATTATATTCAAATATTCACTACACTTTCAATAACAAACTAGTCCGATTAAAGCATAACTTATTGCTTATTCTTCATTTTGGTATCACAAGTTTAAATTGTCACTACAACAGAAAAAGACATAGACAGCGCTTATTTTTTACCTTTACCAGTGTTTAAAAGCGCTGTCTAATCACCCGCTGGGGATTGTGCTTCGAAAAGACAGCGTTCGGCGAGCGCTGGGAATTTTGGACATAGACAGCGCTTTCTCAAGGAAGCGCTATTAAAAGTGGACCTTTAACAACGGCCCTCAAGGAAGCGCTGTCTATTCCTCTCTTTTAAAAAATAATAATAATAATAATAATAATAATAATTGATTTTTCACATTTCCTCTTTCATTCACCCTTCAAAAAAAGTGTTTTTTAGTATAGAAAATCAATAAAATAAATATTTTGCTAAAATTGCATTTAGTGCTCCAGACATGGTCAACAAAATTATAAGTCAATATAAATATCTAAATCAGAACATAATATTCCAAACATGGTCAACAAAATTCCCATGAAGCTTCATAAAAGTATTCTTTGTCACACTTATAAATATAAGACTAACATGATATATCCATACCCACAACATAATACATTTGACAAATATATTCAGAATCTGAAGCTAAAAACCTAGATAATGATCAATGAGATATTTCATAATACTGTCTAACACACCCAAACCATAACATCTGAAATTTCAACAAAGGAATTACACTTGTAGCTCATGCTAACAACCTGATTTCTCTGATAAGTGATGATGGCCAAGGAATAGTAAACTTGAACTGTATGCCGCCTGAAGTTTTTTACCAGCAGCACAAATGAGCATTGCAGTGACAACATCTGCAATCACAAAAACCAAACTATATCTAGAATTGAGTTGATATTTACTATTTAAATAAGTACACTATTTGCATCATGAGAATAACATGGGAAAAGAGGAAGAACTAAATACACAAGTTTTGTAAGGAAAAAGAATAAGGATGAAGATCTGTGTCATTTGGATTATATATAGAAACAATGGCAATCAAAAAGATCAATAACGTGTAAAGTTCATTTAGTAGCGGGGTAGGAACAAATTAAAAGTGCAAAGGAGCAGTTGCAAAATAACTCATTAACAAAGATAAATATAATTAACGAGCAACAAAGAACAAAGGAAGTTACCTGCATAAAAGATGATCGGGTTGTCCTTCAATTCTGCATCACCAACAAGTTTTTCAATGTCATTATAGGAAACGAATTCCAGCTCCAAGTTATGCTCCCAAGAAGGCAAGAACAAGAAGCAAAAAAATTATTTAGAATGCAAAACATGTATCACCAATAAAGTTTGTGTGCTTTCAGATATAAATAATGCAGAGGATACCTGTCTACCATGCTACAACAACAGTGAGGATCCAAGGAGCAACATTACCAGCAGCACGTGGCAAAACCGAGTTTCTAGCAGAAGCAGAGACAAGAATTCCCTTTTGGAATGCATGGAATGCTCCTACACTGAGTGCATGCTCAAAGTAAATTGGCTGAGGAGGATCAGGGCCAAGGGAAAGGGAAAGTATGTCAAGTTTGACTTACTTATGGTAGAAGTATTCAATAACCAAAATTGATTCCAAAAATAGAACACCCCTTTAAGTTTGACATACTTTCCTTCATAGACTTTGGCATGAGCGCCTTCCCCAATTTTTGGACCAACAATAGTTGTTTGGGATCTATAAGCCACTTAGCATCTAAATTGAACTCTCCAACTGAGTGAACCTCATTGCCAGATCCCATTTCAATTTTTCTCTCAAGAAGATATTATAGAACTATCTAGCAAGTAGCAGCAACACATTCACTCACATTCTGCATTACAAACATGGATATGGGGCAAAGAATAAAACCCCACATGTTTAGAGACACTCAACAACAAACCCAAAACTTAGAATAATAAGCATTAAAAAACAAATCAAAGTTCCCACTTTCCAATTGTGATCTAAAAAAAACTTCACAAGGTTCCAATTTATTTCAACCTTAGATTCAAACAAGCTCAGCAAACAAAATTGTTACCGATGATAACAACAAATGAAAATACTAGGGCTCAAGAGGAAGCCAATTCAAACACAAATAAGAGTATGATAGTGCATGGTGAAAATAATAGTCAATTAGAAACACAAAAGCCAATTCAAAACATCTATTCATTTTTATAACATCCTCTGTTTTCACCTTATCACTGCACAAATTAAATCTACAAAGGGATGAAATTACATTATCAGGTTGTGAATATAAATGTCATGGAAGGCTTTGTCAAGATTATGTTTTTCTTCATGGCATTGAATGTGCTATGTGGATTAATTCATCACTTGGCATCATATGTCTTCCAAGTATAATCAATCACCTTGGTAAATTATAAAACTGGAGACACAGGCTTTTATACAGAAGCAAGCATTCCAAAATTTAACAGGACAAAAATATAGTCTAATCCAGGGATCTTATAGGACTAGTGAATCATGGGGTACGACGTGGAGTGGAACACAGGGGCATGCCAATAATATACACAACCAACATCATTATCATCATCATAATAATAATAATCATCATACCTACAATTATGTATTGTAACTATCATTAGCCAAATTCCAAGCTTTTTGCCTCAGTTCTGGAGGTGTTTCAAGGATAGCAAGGTAATTTGAAATAAACTTATGAGGATGTTCAACATGACAAATGAATCCCATTTCTTTCAAAATATGTCTCTCTGTTTTGCTCAACTCCATTTTCAAATCAACATATTTCTGTTCATGAGAAAAGAAAAGAAAATCATTCAAATGACTATAATTTATTGAAACAATATTCATTGCATCTAAGTGTATTAAAAGGATTAAGGGGAATAATGGGAACATTCTGACCTTGGAATACAAATCTAAATGCTCCATGGGCAAGTTCTCCCTCCTGCATTCCATCCTGTGAAAAACAACGATTACTTTTCTGGCTTTTTTAGGGTTTTCCTCCAGTTTTGAAGCCAGCCACACACAGCTTGCAGCAACTTTCTACAGAAAGAGACGCTATGAGCATTTTGATTCATTAAGCACAGGAGAGGAAGAAGAGGAAACTCTACCACATTCAATGATAAGTATTCAAGGTAACAACACACTAAACCAATAGGTTACTCTCATCCACGACATCACAATCTTGGTATTCAATTAAAACCATCACAATCTTAAAAGGTCTAAATGATTAATATTTGCTATTACATTTTAGTCAGAAAGTGAAAGCCTGAGCCCTAATCTGAAAAGTGGGAAGCAAGCGAGACCATACCTTAACGGAGGAAGACGACAGCGAGACAAGGGTAAGCATTGTTCTCTTGGCGATTCGCTGATTTGAGGAAAAACAAAAACGAGACAACTCTTCTCGTCGAGGAAGAGCTCACGGAGATGTGCGAGAAGCTGGGTGAAACCAGATCTGTATCAACCATTTCCACATTCCACCAGATCTGTCATTTGTGCGCGAGATCGTCAACAAGTTCGACAACGACGACGAGAAGATGTTGAGCTCGGAACTGAAGGAGTTGCTTCAAACGGGACTAAGGGCGAGGGCTAGATGGAGATTTGCTTCAAGCACTTCAAACTCTGAAGAAGCACAGAAGCAGAACCAAACAACGGGTGAATTAGAAGATGAACAGGATCGTTAGGGTTTGAGAAAGAAAAAGAAAAAGAAAGGAGAAGAAATGAGGAGAGTGGGTGAGGCTGCGGCGTTTTCGTGTTTGAAGAGAGCGAAAAAATGAGGAGATCTGTGGGTGAGGCTGCGGCGTTTTCATGTTTGAAGAGAGGAAAAAATGATCCTGCGCGTTTGCTTTATGTACTGCGCAGAATATTAGCCAGCGCTTGCTTGGGGAAGCGCTGGTTAAGATCAGATAAAAGACTGTTTCATTAAGAAAGCGCTGGTTTTGTTAAAGAAACACTATCTATTTGTTAATAAAAGACATCATTTTTTCAAAGAAGCACTATCTATGCTCGAACCTGATATTTACCAGCGCTTCTTTGAAGAAGTGTTGTTTAAAGTCAATCATAGCCAGCACTTTAGTTGCAAGCACTGGTTATGTGGCGCCATTTTTAACACTTTCTGTTGTAGTGTGTCCACCCTTGAAACCTTTGTGTTATATTCTTGCTTGGATTGAATAGAATCTCTTGGTGTAAATGAACACAACTTCTCTTCTAAAAATAGACACAAATATTTATGTTGAATAAATTATGTTTATTATGCATCCAAGCTCATCATTTAACCTATAAATCTTCTCAAGTTAAGTTTCAGCTAACTTAACAGTATTTTATGCAAATCTCCTAATTCCATCTAGTAGCATCTTTCAATATAAGCTTTATCGTGTGTTTCTTTTTGTGCCAAAATATATTGTTTAAACTCAAGAACTCCAATGGCTATTCTAGTTCTATTAGAGTAAAATGTTCTAGCAACAAAAGTTTTTTTTTTGTTTTCATTCACAAGCCCTACATCCATTATTTCATCAAATTTTTGTTTAAATATTGAAATAACATGTGCAAAGATATTCGAAGCCAGATGAAGCAACATTCATATTTAGAAAAAAGTTCATTGTAGGGGTCTTCTACTAATATTTCTAGGTTACTAATTAATACTTCCAAAACAATATGTTGACATCCTTTTTATAGAATGAGTCAATAACAAGTGCATGGTTGAAAAATCCATCAGAAGTGAAGTAGTAATCAAGATTGTCAATGATGCCTAACAAGTGATAAGGAATGCCACGCCGTTCAAACTCTTCTATCTTTTTGACAATAATATCAATGCCCTTATAAACTTTCATTTTGGTTGAGTTAATGCTTTTAAAGGGAAATTGGAAGCCCAAATTGATGGAATGATTGGTTTTGCAATGCGAGTTGTGCCTAATTGTACACCAAGAAAAGTCTTGGTTAGTGGTTCCGTGCCATTAATGTTAACAATTTTAACTTCTAAGTATATTGACACTGATATTGGATGGTAGGTATGTGTTGAAACCCTAATTTGTCTATTTTTATGGGGTATTTTGAATACTAAAACATGTCAATTTGTGCTATTTAAAGTACAAAAGTACTCATTTGTGTCTCATTTGACAGAAATATCACAAAGACAACACTTGGAGCAAAAGATCCGAAAACGGACCAAAAACTGGCAAGATTTGGATATTTTTGGCAATTCTGGACTTGCAGTTCAGCATGACATGTAGTCAGTACGACCATACCTATTCAAGCACAGCAGTATGGGCATACCTCATGGTCAGTACAGCTTGGCGTCGAAGAAAAAGTCCAGTACGGCCGTACCAAAGGCAAAACGGCTGCACCCAATTGCTGTTAGGTGGTGCAGAATGCACAAGTACAGGCCAACGTCGCAACTAAAGTGCAGTACGGCCGTGTATAATCGCAGTACGACTGTACCTAGTCCCAGATCGCCCATATTTGAAGCCAATATGACCTAGTGCGCTGTCAAGCCTATAAATAGGCATTCTTAGCCCTTTTTCAATGACTTTTGCTATTTTTTGGATTGAAGAACATCTGGAGCTCTTACCTAATCCTGTTTTGCCGTCAGAGCTCAGGAGAATCATGAAGAACAAGTGGGAGGACCGTCATCATACCGAAAGAGTGTCCCAGTTCTATTTAATTATGTCTTTTAGGGAGTTATGTTTGGATATTTGTTATTCTATGTTATTGAAAAATACGATGGTAGCTAACTTCGAGTGATGGAGGATCTTTTACGATGTTCTTGATATTTATTTAATTACTATTATGAGTTTCCTATTATTCTGTTGAATGTGTTATTCTTAGTATCCTTAATCTCATAGGATTTGATCAGTCCTTAGTGAATTAGTTAATTGTAGGCGATCATACCATAATTAGTTAATATAACTCTAGGAATAACTGAATTTGCTAATTATGTCGAATCAAGGATAATTGCTTATTTCCAGTCAATCACTGAATTGCTAAACTCACTGTCTCTTAATGCTCTTTCTTTTAATTGCCTTGCTTGATTATTGGGGGTAGTTTTTAGGAAGAAGAATATTAACATTGCATGATTGTTGGGTGTTAATAATATAAAAGTGGTTATTGGCTTTCAATTAGGAAAATATAGGATGTGGGTGGTTGGCTTTCATCGACCTAGGCTTTTTGTAAATTTTGCTATATCAGTTTTACAACTAGAATTCATAGATCAATTTTGGTTAAAATGAATAAATTCATGTATAAGTATCAAACAATACAATATAATCTTATGTGAAAAGGAAACACAAGAGAGAAAACAACCCTCTAAAGAACACTTAATTAAAATCAGAAAAGTGTAATACGAGAAATTATTATTACATGAAGTTAGTTGACAATGTATCTTACACACAAGTAAACTTTACAAATGAATAGAACAAGCTAGCGTGAAACAAAATATATCAAATTACTGCTTAACTAATTGTACAACCAAAATTCGCATACTGAACAAATGATTTTCGGATTAAATTATTTGTATGACAATTATTCCCCATTGAGAAAATATGTTAATATAATCTTAGATGGAAAAATAAGTCAATAATAAACATATCTGAATATGGGAAATCACACATGTCTCTTGTTTGTTGATTCATGTGTTAAGAAAGCTTTTATGGGAGCTAAGGTAGAATTTACTCAGAGAGAATGCAACCTAAGTTACAAAGTCAATAACTTGAGCATCTCAAATAATAGAATTAAGCTTGGAAAAGAATGTGAAGAATTCAAATTGACATCCATTTGAAGCGATCACAGTCGACCCATCAACTATGATCACTTTAAATGGATGTCAAGCTAAATTCTTCATATTTATTAGCTATGCTTAAATATACGATTTCAGCTGCCTGTCATTGATTTTGTGACTTATGATGCACTCTCTATGTGTGAGTTCTACCTCGACTTTTCTCAATACTAGTTTTTGACCTGAATCAACAAACGAGACAAATATGATTTCCCAAACACAGAAAAATTTATTATTAACTTATTTTTCTATCTAACATTATATTAGCATATCTCCTTAAAGAGGAACAACTATCATGCAAATAACTACAATAAGAAAATCAGTTGCTCAGTATACAAATTATAGTTGTAAAAAACTGATACCATCCACTCCCAGTATAGCACTCCGTTTCTCTTTACTCATTAATTTGCACTAATATTTCACGTCTCCTTCATTTATCAGAAATATAACCTCTTTCTCACCCACAAGAACTTCATGAACAAAATTGTTTTGGATTGTCAACACATACACACACACACACATATATATATATTCGTGTGTGTATTCAAGATTTATTAGAATAATATTAAGTGCTATATTTATTGAATATAAAGTTGACCAAAAAACTATGAAAAATTATATTAATTAACTATAACATATTCAAAGTTATAGTCAAAATATTATATTTCATTAAAATTCATTAAATATATGTCATTAATACATATATTAATGATATAACTATAAAATATAGTATATTAAACATTATAAAAATATTTATCACGATTATTAATTTTTATGTCAAATATTTATAAAATATAATGCAGAAATTACTAATTAAAATTTATTTGATCTAATATTAAATGATATATTTATTGCATATAAAGTTGACTTGAATAATTGCATATTTAAAATTTACTTGATCAATAATACTAAATTAATTAATTATTTAGTGAATATGATTATTACAACTTATAAACATTATATTTATTAAATAAATATATTAAAAAGTTAAAAATATTTATCATTTTTTGAATAATCGATGTAAAACATTTATAAAATAAACAATGGAATTAAATAATGCCATTAAACACTACACTTGTTAAATACTACATCCGTCCCTAAATATAAGCCTCTTTTGAAAAATAAATTTGTCCCTTTTTATAAGCCCCTTTCTAAATTACTAGGTGCATTAATTATTTTTTTACAAGAATACTCCTAATTAATTTATATTATTTTTTGTAGTTAATAGTAAATGAGGTGGCTATTTCTCTCTCTTAAATGAGGTGTTTATTTCTTAATTTACCTGATTAAATGTTATATTTGTTGAATATAAAGTTGACCAAAATAATAATATGAAATATTATATCATATAATATATTAAAAGCTATAAGAATACTTTATTGCAATTCATTTAATACACATGATTATTACAACTATTAAAAGTCATAATTATGAAATATAATATATTAGATATTA
Organism: Calophaca sinica; assembly: GCA_037113605.1. Taxonomy (NCBI): domain Eukaryota; kingdom Viridiplantae; phylum Streptophyta; class Magnoliopsida; order Fabales; family Fabaceae; genus Calophaca; species Calophaca sinica. Next base: position 307,697 of record JBAFXK010000027.1, read on the forward strand.
CATTTCATTGAATTTTATGTGCCAAATAATTATAAAACAAATGGTGGAAATAAACAATTACATTAAATAATATATGTAGTAAATATAACATATAAACCACTATAAATAGATATTTAATCAAACTTATTCATTATGTACAATTTTACTGTTTTGATGATTAATACATATAACATATTAATTATTAATTGATAAATGAAATTCTAATTATTTTTATTTAATTTCAATATAGTTTATACAGTAAAATTCATTATGTTAATTGTATTAAATGCTTTATTTATTAATATAAAATTATACCGGACAATACTATTACACTCCCTTCGGACTCAAATTTAAGAGAAAATAAATAAATTCATGCTAATTAAGAATATTAGTTAATTTCATTTAATTTTCTTGATATAATCAATAGAATAATTGCATTCTCCAAAGTGTCTTTTCTCGTCATTTAATTTTTTTTATGAGATCTTGTTTCATGGGAATAAAATGAGTTACTGGAAAAATAAAATCTGAACTAATTGAAGAATATTTTTGGGAATGATATCATTAAATATGATGAAAGTAGTTACGATTTACTTATATTTTGGACCATCAAACATGGTTTTTTTTTTTGCTTACATTTGAGTTCAGATGGAGTATTAATTCAGAAATGCTTTACAAAAGATTGCAATTCATTCAAAAAATATAATTATCAAACTATTTTTTCGAATGACAAATGTTAGTAGTTACTCCCTCGGTCTCATTTTCTTTGTCCTTTTAGGTTATGCATGTGGCCTGGAGTAAGGTGTGCAAGCCGGTTCAGGAAGGTGGTTTGGGTTTAAGAACTATCAAAGCTATCAATAATGCTGGTATGTTAAAGCTTGGGTGGAATTTCATTTCTTCTAATTTACAGTGGGCTCGTTTAATGAAAGCAAGAGTTTATAAAAATAATAATCCTGTGAATTATCATGTCTCATCTTCTATTTGGCACGTGATTAAATCTTGCATTTACGAGGTTTTGGAGCACTCTATTTGGAAGCTTGGTAATGGTGTTAATATTAACTTATGAATTGATACTTGGCTTTCTAGGCCAATCGTGGATGTCATTGGTATACCATTTAATTTGCATAGGGAATTTATAGCTACTCTGACCGACTTTATTGTTAATGGTAGATGATCTATCCCTGCTGAACTTATCCATCATTTCCCTCAGCTTCACTCAGAAATCCAGGAAGTAGTTATTCCTACTACTCTGGTGGATGATCAGTTGATGTGGAATAATTCTGTTTCAGGGGACTTAACTTTTAAAGATGCTTTCCTCTTCCATAATCCTGTGGGGCAGGTGGTTCCTTGGACCAAAATAGTTTGGAAGAATTTTATATCGCCTTCTAAATCCTTTGTTCTTTGGAGGATTCTTCATAATAAGATGCCAACAGATGATCAACTTTGGAACAGAGGTTGCACTGTTGTTTCTGTTTGTAGTCTCTGTGGTAGTGCTTTAGAGTCTTCTCATTACCTTTTCCTTGAATGCTCTTTTGCTAAAAATATTTGGAATTGGCTTGGAGGTATTCTAAACATTTCTATTGATACGTCCTCTTTTCAGAAGATTTTATCCTCGTCTTTTCATGGTTGGAGCCCTCAGTTGTGTGATATTGTCTCTGCTGTTATTGTTAATGTTTGTTGGGCAATTTGGCACTACAGGAATAAGGCTAGATTTGATAATAAAGTTACCCCTTTACATTCGGTTATTAGCCTAATTCTTTCCCTTTGTGACTTTAGCGAGTGTTAGGAATTTCGGCAAGTGTCTTAGAATCGTACAAGTAATAAAGTGATAAGAAGAGTATCGTCTCCACGAGGATTGTGATTAATTATTTAACTCAACAAGCTTGGTATCTATTTTGAGCGAGAACAAATTCTTGGTGTTTGAAATTTGGGTAATTGTAGCGATAACAAAAACAATAACAAACTATTTAAATTCAAATGATTAAAAATGACTTGGGGTTGAATCCTCTTGTATCCACTCTCATGCATTTAATCTACATTCAACACAAGTTATTCCATACAATTTGAAGTTGAGTCATCTAAATTAATTTAAGGACAATCCCTTGCCTCATAAACCCTTTACTCTAGCTTAAACCCCTAATCCCATAGGTGATTTATAGTTAGGTTAAGCAATAAGAATAGTGATTCATAAGAACACGTAATCACAAAGTTATATTCCTATACTCACCATGATTACGACTACCAATCTCGATTCAAGTTCTTCACCTAATTTCCCAATCGTCATGAAAAACCCCAAATCGATTCAATAGCGGTCAAGTATCAAAAGCATTAAGCATGGAGATTGGAAGCTTCAATCGAAATGAAATAAATTTGCTTTGATATAAGTAAATCAAACTACATAAGAGTTTCCATAAAATTCATCTAACCCAAATCTAAGTAGTTTAGTTACTCATGACAAAGGAGAAACCAAACCAAAAAATTGAAATAAAGATAGAAGACCACTCCATTGATGACTAAATCCCTGTTCTCAAGCTTGAATCCTCTTTAGAGATGGTGGAAAGTGAGACTCTAGCACCCCTTGACAAGTCCCACGGCGTTTTAGGTCTTTGGAATGGTAAAAATTAGCCCAAATCGTGATAATCGCGTTTTTAAATGATTCTGGTATGTGACTCGCTCAATCGCTCCCAAAGCGGCTCCAGCGCATCGAGACAGAGCGGGAAGTGTGCCAAAAGCGCTTGAGGCGTGCCTCTGCACATGAATTTTTGGCTTCTGCTACATTTTTCATCTCTGTAAAGTCTGAATTAGGTCAAGATGTCTTCATGAAAGTTGAAGCTATGGGTTTTTGCTTTCCAATGGCACCAGTTTATTCTCATTTGGTCACCTAAAACTCCATATATGATTAAAATATCGAACACGTGTTAGGTGGGACAACATCACTTTAACAACGTGACGCATAAATTAACCCAACTTAAAGATTGATTTAGGTCTTGATTTCCTCATCAAAGTTGTAGATAATTCTTCCATCTTTCCAACAAGACCAAGATCATCTCATTCGGATTAGTGTGGCTCAAGATATAGCTTTTGGAATCTTTCTTTATCGAAGCAGTGCTTCTAGGCGTGCTTCGAGTCAATCCTTTGGCTATGCTCCCATTCTGTGCACTTAGAAATAAAATATCATAGAAAACACTAATGCACAAGCGTTAGAAGCGAATCCAAGTGAATACATTAAATCATACAATTTAAGCATAAAATCACTTTCAATTCTCTTCATTCACAATACAAATATCCAATTAAGCATTGTAAATCTACATGTGATGAAGACTTATCAGTAGGTAATGCTTTTATTTCTTTAATGTCCTCCTCTATTGCTAATTTTATGATTTTAAAGGCTTTTAATGTCACTGGTAATTACCGAAGTTCTCCGAATATCAAAGAGGTTACTTGGATTCCTCCAGCTCCTTTTATGGTTAAGTGCAATACTGATGGGGCTGCTAAAGGTTGTCCTGGCCCAACCGCTTGTGGTGGTATTTTTAGAGACAGAAGTGCTGCTATTCTTGGTTGTTTTTCTGCCAATATTGGCATCACTATCGCTTCATCTTTGAACTAATTGAGGCCATGTTGGCTATAGAAATTGCTTTTGACAAAAGTTGAAAGTTTTTGTGGTTGGAGTGTGATTCTCAGTTAGTGGTTTCTGCTTTCAAGAATTGCAAGGTACTTCCTTGGAAGCTCAGAAATAGATGGAATAATTATCTATATTTGACTAGACAAATGACCTTCATTTGTACTCACATTTATAGAGAGGGTAATGCTTGTCTTTGATAAACTTCTTTGGCCATGGAACTAGCATCGGTGGCTTTGTTTTACGGGGATCTTATCCCTAGCTTCATTGCGGATGATTTTTTCAAAAATAGGCTTAGTCTGCCTAGTTATAGGTTTAGTTGATTTTTACATGGGGTGGTGTATTTCCACACTTGTTGGTTTCTCTTTGTTTTCCTTTTGTTTTCTAACTTTGGTGTCTTGCAAATGATTGATAATGTTTTGGTGCCAACATAGTTGGGATGAAAGTTATTATAGTGATGTTTTGCATGCCATAATTGCTTTTCTTAGATCTAGATTCTTTATTATAGGTCTGGGGTTCTTTCCTATTAGTTTCAATATTGTTTCTGTTCATGGGTATTGGCTTAGTCCTCCATTTTTTTTGTTTATTTTTTCCACTTTTTTTATTAATAAAATTTAGGGGGGTACTCTTTTTCCTTCTAGATATTTTTTCCCTAAGAAGGGTTTTGCATCAGAAGGTTTTAACGAGGTTCATTTCCTTTCTTTTGCTTTTAAAAAAAGGTTATGCACACCTCTTAAGAAAATGATTAAGTTTACTAATTTTTATGATAAAATGAGATTTTTTAACTAAAATACCCCTTATTAATTGGAGTGGTTAGTAATAGTGGATAATTAGGTAGAAAAACTCATTAATACAGTTGGTTGAGATATAAGGAAAGTTTTGGGAAAAAAAAGTAATTAATACTTCTTGATTTTCTAAAGGGACAAGTAATTTGAGACAACGAAATATTCCAAAGCGGGAGAAATAAATTCGGACAAAGGGAGTAGTTGTTAGAAACGTATCTTGAAATGTGTTGTATGCCACTTTAATTTTTTATGTCATTTGAAGTAGTCAACGAAGTGTGTTGTATGGCAATGGCAATTTAAATTTATATTTCCAACTGAAACTCTGAATATTTGAGGCTTATGCATTGGTGTCCTTTATTCTAACTAGCTCAAGTGGTGAGATACAAGAATGCCTCCATGTACTTAAACTTGAGTCATGAGTTAGAATCTTTGTGGGAGGCTGAAAAGAAATAACACAAGGGGATGGTAAATTTTCCTATGAGTGACAGATTGGGTAGCACAATAGAGTGGCCAATCGGTTTAGAATCTGAGTTCTTTGTGTTGTATATCTTACATTGAAATAAGTTGTAAGGATTTTGGGGCAATTGCTTATCTACATTTAGTTTGTTTCTTGGTAATCATGGTGATTTGGTGTCCCATTACAGTATTTTGATGTCATTCCAAGTAGTTTTACAAGTCTGTGAAACATTAAATATGTTGCTTGTCAGTGTTAAATTTTAGAAACCTCTTGAAATGGTTTAAGACATAATTTTACTCTTTTTCTCTGGAATGATATCCTTTTTTTCTCTGCAATAATGAGGGAGAAAACAAACATGAAGTGGAAGAGCGCTACTGGGTTGGTGAGAAAACCAAGTCTTGCAAGAGGCAATTGTGTTGCCTATAAAGTTTCCTTAGTTCTTTACCAGCATGGACAGATTTTGGGAGTGGCAAGCATAAGCTTTAACCCCTCCCTCTTGTAAAACACTAAAATATATTAATATTACTTTTAGTGTGAAAGCGATCCATCGACAAAAGTCTTGTCTATATATACACATTTTTCGATCGTAGGTAAAAGTTGTGTGGATCGTTGTTTGAAGTTCCAAACTTATACCTACGGTTTTTAACCATTGAGAGGTGTAAGTGTCCGTAGGTAAAAATGTCTAACTTATACCTACGGACACCGTGTGTCACTAAAAACTGTAACTATTTATAAAATTAAATTTATATATTTTTATTAATTTTTACAAAAGTTTATCTTAATATTAGTATAAATTTTAATAAATAATTTTATTAATTTTTTACTTTAATTGATATTTATTGATATATTTTATGAGATGCAACAATGATGTGAATGATATGTTAAATTTCTTTAACCCTGTTTAATATATTTCTAGATCCGTCCCTACTTGGGAGCATTGAATCGTACTAGCAATTCAAATTGGCAACTTAGGAGTCTCACCTTGTTTTTAATTTGTATTATTTTCTTATTTTTAAATATATTTATTCTTTGTCTTTGTAAATGATTGGTGATATTTGAGAGTGCCAACATAGCTGGGATATCAAATGTTATAGTGATGCTTTTGCATATCAATTTTTAGTTCAATTAACTAATAAATGAAAAAAAGAGTTTAATGACTATACACTTGTCAAATCATATCTTATCATAATACTATTTTTATGAAACTTTAGTAAACAAGATTTGAATATTGTTTACTGAAGTTTCAAAAAAAAATATTGTTTACTAAAACAAATGCATAGCATAAATATCTACATAGTGATATATGATTAGATATTTGTGTAATTTTTTTTTACATTGTCGGTGCATACTAATTAAATTCAAGAAATAATATACAGAGTAGATATAAAAGCAGCTAAATAATAATTTCAAGGCAAAATTGCTCCGATGTCCTTTTACCTATTTTCTAATTTGAATCAGTCATTTATCTTTTTTTCCCGAATTGATCCTTTATGTTTTAAAGCGCTTTGCAGATTGACCTTTTTACACGGCCCGTTATAGTACATTAAAAACAAGCCTCGTGTCCGATTAGTTTGGTGGCGTGGATGCACACATGCATGGTGACCTTTTATGACCACCATCTTCACCCTTGGTCCCAAACACAAAATCGCCACTTTCAGCTTCCTTAACACAACACCAGCACCCAAACCTCTCGGTCCTCTCTGCTCCAAGGGAGAATCAATCTCCATTTGAGCACCATTACCAGGAGAGTCACCAGCTATTTTCCCCTTCTCTACGAACAACCCATGTGAAGACACAACCGGATTCAACAATTAAGAATGAGTAGGGAAAGCGTAACATAAGTAAATTTAAAAGTCAGAATTTTTACTATGCGCACAAAATTCTTAGGTTGCATTAATTAATCACGGTTTGTTTTTACTTTTTATAGCATATACATTCCACAGGTATATATGTATATGTTGAGCTATAAGCAAAAGAAATTAGGATTTGGGTTGTGTGAAGGGGAAGGGAAGAAGAAATAAAGGAGAAAGAAGATGACCGCCAAACTTGAAGAACACCCGGATGGAGAAGAAGAAATTAGGGTTTGGGTTGTGTGGCGGGAAGGGAAGAAGAAATAAAGGGGAAGAAGATGACCCCCAGCGGTCATAAACAGCTCAGTCATCACGTGTGCATCCACGTCACCAAACTAACGGACACGTGGCGTGTTTTTAGCAGTGTAGCAGACGTGTAAAAAAGGTCAACGATGCAAGTATTTTAAAACATAAAGGACCAATTCGAGGAGAAAAAAAGATAAATAAGCTGATTCAAAATTAGAAAATAAGTTGAAGGGCGTCGGAACAATTTTGACTAATTAAAATATAAATTAGAATATTCTCTTAACTTTACATTTTAAAATATATCAAATATAAAATATAATAATATAAGTCATCTTATTTTAAACAGATTATCACATATTATTATAATGTAATTAAATTTGTTAATCAGTGTTTTAAGATACTGATTAAAGAATATTTAAAGCATCTTATCAACTGTTTTCAATTATTTAATAAAGTAAATAATAAATAATATTTTATTTTTAAAATAATAAACATTTTTATTAATTAATTTCTTCTCGAATTTCTTTTAAAGGAAATGTGGAGGAATTGCCTCATCAGGCATCCCGTGGTGCTATTGGATATGGATTCAGTGGCTTATTGAGACAGGAGAGTTTCTTTCTCCATTCTTCTTTTTTTCTTCTCTTGTTTCCTTTCCTTTTCTTTTTTATTGAGACGGGGTATCACCAGGTTCCAGCTTGGTGAGGACGGGAGGTGTTGCCAATGATTCCTCCCCCTCCTTTTTCTCCATATTTTCCCTTCGAAGCATAATAATGAGTAATTAACTTTTGTCTTAAACCGGACAATGATATATATGTAAACAAATATATAATTTTTTTTTTTAAATGTTAGTTAAATAAAAAAATTTCAAACAAGCTTAGCCTATTAACAAATTAACTTTAGCAAAATTATCGAGATAAATATATTTTAGGTCATTCTAAAATTAGAATTATGTTGGTTTTAGTTCCTATAAAAAATTTATAAAATATTTTTAATCTATAAAAATATAAAAATTGAGTGTTTTTAGTCCATGATGAGAAACTAAAAATATATTATTTTTGCTAAATGTAATAATTAAAAATGCATAAAATTTTTATAGGAATGGAATTAATATATTTTTAATTTTATAGGAAAAAATATTTAACCCTTATGTATTTATTGATGATTTTCTTTATGGATACATTTTCTTTCTTTGTTTTTCCTGCAAGATTCAACCTCACCTACCACCCCAAAGTGAAAATTTTACAGGTTCGAGCAACCGGTGATTAGCAACTGTAAACTTTGAAAACTGGGATATACTTTTCAGCAGAAATGTAGTGGCTAGTAAGTCACTCTAAGCCATGGACGGAAGCACATGTAACAAACTGGGCAATTGATCCCACTAACTTATTTTCTTATTAATTAGTGAATAATTTTATTTTTGTTCCCACTTAAAAATAAGTGTTGATCTTATTAAAGAAAAAATAGAAAATAAGCGCAAAAGTGTACCATTTTTCCCAATATAGAAAGTAAAAATTTTGTTTACTCCATTTTTTCTCTATCTATCGACTTTCAACCCTAGGTTTAGGCACTTTCAGTTCTTCTCACAACTCTTTCTGTCACACACTCATTTACAAAATGCAAATCTTTGCTAAAGTATACTCCTTTTCGGAATGAATTATAAGCAAAAAATACATATATTTGGTTGAAATTTGGACCAGATACATGTAGTTGTTTGCTTATAATTCATTCAGGAAAAGTATTTTTGAGATCGAATGTTTTACCAATATGCCAAACAACATCAATAATATGTGTATGACAATTAAAATATATATATTTTTATACAAATATTCATTAATTTTATTAGAATAGGTTATATTTATACTTTAATATATTATGATACTACGATATATATTTATAGTTTTCAAAATAATAAATTATATAATTTGGTCAAAAAAACATAATAAAATAATTTTTTAATATGATTATATTAAAAATAATAATTATTAATTTTTTTGTGTCAACTGTGTCCTCATGACCTAAATTTTCTATCTCACTGGTCTAAGCTGCATATCATAGTTTTATACTTTTCTATCGCTTCTGTTTATTTCCTTCAGCTCCTATTTTTTTTTTTTGGGGAGGGGGGGTGGGATAATTACCATTTTTACTGTACTTGTTTTGCCAAATCTTAAAAATCGAGATGGATATATGTGTAACTATCTTCACGCGTGCCTTAGAAACTTATAACTGAATTTTGAGTCTTTGACCCAAAATGTAATTTAAAGTTATAGTCATCGTTTTGTTCTAGGCCTGTTTAGCTTCAATTAATTAATATTTTAAGTCATCAATAGGGACCAGAAAATGTGTAGTTGTTGATACTTGGTAGGTGATTTATGCATTCTCCCTACACAACTTCCCTTCCAGATAGGGATGGCAACGGGACGGGGCGGACACGGGTAGTAGCCCTCCACTACCCGTTCCGTTGGATAATTTGCCCACTTTGCGCCTATCTGCCAGCGTGTGGGTTTTTAGCAGTTTTTGAGAATTCGCGAATGCGCGGGTATCCATGGATACTTAATAAATTCTTAAAAAACACACTTATTTTCAAAAAAATTATTTTTTACCTAGATTTCTAGACAAAGTTTCAAATGAGAATTTACAAAATACCACCTCATGCTCCTAAATTAAAAAGTTTATGGAAATTACAACCAAATATCCATAAAATATCCGATTAAACAACATCGAGGTCATACCAAAGTGTTAGTACCAGCGGTTACACTAATAAAGAATCATCACAAACACAATGCAATTGCGGTTCAATTAATTCTCATTGCTATCCAAAATGGATCATACTATCGGTGAATCCACCATGAAATTAAAAAGAGGGAAAACAACCATTTTTCCAGTTTGTTTAAAAATAAATAGAAAGGTAATCAATATTCGTCTGACGAAGCAAACACGTCACGAGCCGAGAAGCGATAGTCTCGGTTCATAAACAAAACAAAGTTCAACACAACTAACATAGAAACTTCACAAGTTTCAATCCTCAATGTTAATAATCATAACATAACACATGAAGACCAAGAAAAATAATAAAACAAAATAAAACCTTAAGATAGAGAATGGCACTCCCCAGGCAGACCGTCTCTATCACAGTGGAAGGAGAGAAATGTAAAAAGAAAAATTAGGGTTGTCATTTTATATAGGTGAGGGTATTTAAGTAATTACATATATACGGGTACCCACGGGCATGGGTAGTATGATACCCGCCCCGCCGTTACACTGAATTACCCAGTTTTAGCGCCGTTTAAAATCAGTGGCGGGTTTTACATGGATCCACCAGTGCGGGTTTTTGCCATCCCTACTTCCGGATGAAATCGGTGAAGAGTCAAAGCAACTTAATAAAGAATACAAGGAAAGATTTGTTCTACATTCAACGCTCCTATAGATCGAGACATTTTTTTATCGGACATTATGTATTCCCCAAATAATCTCGGTTGAGTTAGGTAAACTTGTATATGAAGGCAAAGTTTTCTATCGACCAAACTCAAATTCGATACTTTATTTAAAGAAAATCAAGATCGCACCACCTAGGCGTATTATCATAGACACTAACAACTCCACAAAAGTTTTGAAACAACTAACGACACCATTGTTAGAAGATTAGAGCTTGACTTTAGCGACTATTGTTGTTCTTTGTTAGGGTTTCTCGGTCGCGTCTTGGTGTCGTTGCTCTCGGTGCGATTCAGCGTTGCTACTCTTGGTGCAATTCGGTGTCACCATTCTCGATGCAATTCGGCGCCCTTTGTTCCTCTAAAGCCGCTAGGGTCCTCTTGATTGTTTCAACGTCGCCTCCCCTAGATTTGCTAGGGTTTCTCTCCTCACAATCCTCTCGACCAAGTGCACTTGACCCCATTCCCATACTTCGCCACCTTCTCCCTCCTATCCTCTACATGCTTCCCCCATTTCCACCAAGTCCTCGCCATCGCCTCTGCTCTAGCTTCCTCCACCTTTAGGTCTGTCCGTCTTCCCAATATGTGTTGCAATTTGAGTTTCCCACCAATGTATCTCATATGCACTTTCGGTGGAGAGCACACTCATCCCCTTTTAGTGGGGTTTAGTACACACCATGGGTGCCTTTTTCTCCCAATTAAACCGTTAGAAAGGTGGCAACTTTACCCTTTGCTCCACCACTAGCAGGCTAGGCTCTCCCTCTTCCTCCACTTGAGACACCAAGTCTCGACTCTAGCTAATTTCTGTTTATGGACCAAACCCGACTTCAGATGGAACACAGAGCACCTAATCCTTAGAAGTTGCGTGCCCCACAAGTTTTCCGAAGCAGCGATTCTAGTTCTATTGATGTTCCCTTCCTTTGCCAGCCTTCATACCCCATTTTCAGAGGCGAAAAAAAGGTCTGGCCTAACTATTGAAAGAATTTGCGAAGCAGGCCGACATAGAAGAAGAGAGACAAGTGGGTCAGGCTGCATATTTTGGCACCCTGGAAACCTTATAGGCCAAGCCCAATCTGAAGATACTTCTACCATGGTTTGTGGAAACATGGGCAGAGTTGGAATGCTTAGGTTTCATTTCTTGTCAGTATTATGTCTTGTTAGTCTTGCTTGTGTGAGTGAGAGACATGTCTTCGAGTGGTATTGTTTAAGTATTGAGACATTGCAAATCTTTGCATATGCCGGATGGTTGTTTAGTTCGAGCTTTTGTATGACTTAATGCTCTATGTACTGGTGTATTGGTTTTTAAACGTTGCCTCATCAATAGAAACTTTATACGATTGACCATAAAAAACTAATGCCGCCGTTTACCCAAATCTTGTATTTCTTTTTTTTTTGACAGAACCCAAATCTTGACTTGGCAACACTAAAAACTCGTTTTCTAATTCAAATTTCTGTTGGCATAGACACTCAAAGCCTGAAACATATTCCAAAAATAAACTAAAAAACTTTAAAATTATTGTGACTTATTTGAACTCTTAACTTGTATTGAACTTCAGAATAATTTTGTTTTGTAAAAGTGCAGTTATCAAATCGCATGTATACGTAATAGGAAAAAAATACAATTGTTATCGTAATGCATTTTTTTTTATATTAAAAAAAAGAATGCATTTACTTATATGTCACTTTGTGTGTTATTATCTTATTATTATTTTTCTCCACTACACTTAACTTTTAATATATATATAATAATTTTTTTTTGCATAAAACACAGCCTGTAAAATAGTAAATACTCCATTTGGTCCCTAAAATTGTAGGACCATATATCTGAAATTGCAAAATATTAATCAAGTTCATCCCTCTATTGGTACTTTTGCGAAATTCATTCATTTGATCATAGTTTAAAAATGATAAAGTTCTGACGATTTATATTAAAAAAAAAATGTGCCGTGAGTATCACTCACGACTTAGTTAAAAAATATATATATGTCGTGATTGTTATTCACGACTTAGTAAAAAAAATTAAAACAAAATAAAAAAATATAGGTCGTGATTGTGGTTCACGACTCCTTTATAAAAAAAAAAAGTCGAGGCTAATTTCGACTTACACTAGGCAGAATTTTTTTTGCACCATACCAAATCGGTAATTTTTATGTTAAAATACACTATTGAGATAAAGAGGAATCTTTATGGACGCTAATCATGTGACACTCTCTTTTTAACACTCTCTTAATGATTAGTCGTCGCTTCACTTTTTTTCCTCAAAATCAACCATTTAGATTAAAAGTTACTATCATATAGATCTTATCTGTAAATTTTAACGTTAATATATGATCATTTCTTTATGTCGTCAAGATCATTCGAATTAACGTCAGCGGTGCAATTATAAATACGTTAATCTTGGCGCGTCTTGATGGCATGTAAATGTCATGTAGATTAATGTTAAAATTCTGATATGACATCTATATGATAATGCTTTGATTTAATGATTGATTTCAGAATCTAAAATGTGATGTAGGCGATTATTGAGAGTGTGTTTAAGAAGAAAGTGATAGAGGTAAATATTCCCCAAGCAAGTGCAGTTCGTTCGTTGTCTCACTTTGACTCAACTACGCACGTTACATACATTAGTATATAAAAACCCGGGTCGGTTACGGAGTGTCTCTTAAGAAACGTATAGTTAGCTCACCTACCTACCTGTTTGATTGCTGTTTCTTTTCTCACACTGCAATTTGGAATTGTTTTGCTTGTTGGTCTTCTCGAATCCTCAAACATTGATTCAACTCAACTCGAGACACAGTTCATTCATATACGTATGCTATTCCTACCTTCTCAACCGGGTCATCACATACATACACATTATTATTAATTTATTTATTTGTGGGGTCCGATTCCATTTCCATTTCCATTTCCACTTCCATTTCCAATTCCAATTCCAAGCGCCAACCACATCTCATTCACAAGTTAGCAGTAACAATGTCATTCGCTGAATCACCCATACTCACCAACCACGACCAACTCTGATGGGTCTCAATCTCAACCTCCCTCCCTCTCTTTTCCTTCATTCCGCAGATTGGGTTGCTTGATTTTCATGGCTCTTGATCTTAAGGGTGCGTCATTTATCTGGGGTTGTTCCAAACCTCCTCCTCCTCAATTGGGGCTGATTGGTAATCTGAGATATGATTTTCAGAAATGCCGCAAATGGGAATGTTGTTGTTTGGCTCAGAAAGCCACCACTGCTGTTGAAGATGAGAAGCCAGGTGTCCCCTTGGTTCACCATCCTGGGGCTGCTCATGCTGATGCCCTTCTCCACAATGACTCAAAGGGGTTTCACAAGGACATGAACCTGCTTCCTAGTAAGTTATATCATATCACATATCTCCCTCCCTCACCATAAAAATTTAATCTTTTTTTTCTTTTATGTTCAATTGACATTCAGAGCATTCTTGTTCTGTGCTGATCATTGCCCTGTCACCATTGGGTTATAATTATAATTGTATCAACTAATTTATCTCCAATTGGCATTTGGGGAAATAATTTTGTGAATGAGGCCTTTTGTTTTTCACATAGAATTTTTGTGATTGAAGCTGGCATTGCGAGGTGTTCAAAGGATATGCTCATGATATTAGCATTGAGCTAGTATCTTCCTTTCTGCGTTGTTAATTTGTTATGCTCATTATTCTTTTTCAGAGCCCCTATTTTTATGATCACTTAACAATTTGGGTTTGGGCCTAACTCAACCCCAAAAGCTAGCTCATGGGTGAGGGTTGTCCCCCACTTATAACCGCTATTTAGGCCATCTCATTCTTCCATGTGGGACTTCTAACACACCCCACTCACACCCAGGACTAGACAACTGGAGTGTGACCTGAGTGGCCCCGATAACGGGTGGCCCAACAAATTGATCTATGATAGGCTCTAATACCAACTTAAGAATTTGGGTTTGGGCCTAACTCAACTCCAAAAGCTAGTTCATGGGGTGAGGGTTGCCCCCCACTTATAACCACTATTCAGGCCATCTCATTCTTCTATGTGGGACTTCTAACAGATCTTCCTTCTATTTTGTTGAACTCATAGTATTGCTAAAATGTTACGTGCTTATGTTGGTGGATTTCGTGTTTCATAAAAGTTTGCTAAAATTTACTACCATCCCACCAGCAGCTGAATGATCTTCTTCTCTTAGATGTGTTCTTTGTGAAATTTTGTAGATAATAAGGGTAGCCAAGAGCCCAAGATAGAAGAGAAGCCCTATAACCAAAACACAAAATCGGAAACATGCTAATAGAACATTGAGAGAAATGAATATATAAGTAGAGACGAGGGAGAAGACATGCCATATTCTGAACTTCTACACTATTTCAACCTACTACTCTCTTCAATTTGGCTGCTCTTTTATTTGTTTTTTTTCCTATTCCCTTAAATCTAATACTAGGAAATAAAAAACAACCGGAAAAGAGAGAATGTTTGTGATGTGATTTCCTTTGTGCTCGCAGAATCTTAGAAAGGCAATGGACTTAAATATGCCGCAGAACACCAGATTCTCTAAATGGTTAACCATGTCCATTGCATCCATCATCATTTTGGCGATACATAGTGGACTCCGGGTTACACTGTCTATATTGTCTACATTTTGGATATTATGAATTTTAAGAGAGCATCATATGTACAACTAAATGATCCTTGTGCCCATCTTACGATATTAAGTTAATTGTATTGTATTTTTTTTAGAATGTATAATATAATCAAGAGTTATGGTGCATTGCATCGATCTTGCTTCTTAAATCAGTGTGAATAGGTTTAAAACTGAAGTTTTTAATTTGTAGGATCGTACTCTACTCATCAAAAATACAATTTTATCCATGCAGTCATGCTAGCGTAAGCATGTGCATGCAAGTAGATTAACAAAACTTTGTAATGTAATGGATGCAGCTATGATTTTATGCTTGCAGTAGCCAGTATGTGATTTAATTCCCTTTCCTATTTTACTTTACATTTTAGCATGATTATGTAACTTATTTAATTGCAGAGCCATTAACGGCAATTGATTTTTCTTCTGCAAAAGATGGATCAAAGGTCCGCGTGGCTTATCAGGTATGATGGTTAATAGTTTCTTTTCAAATAAAATATCCTTGGCATTATTGCCTTTACTAACTTGTCAATTGCGTGATACAGGGACATCCGGGAGCATATAGTGAGGATGCAGCTTTAAAAGCGTATCCAAAATGTGTGAGAACTGTGCCATGTGATGATTTTGAAGCTGCATTTAAGGTTCCATTATTTGTTTTATTATATCCTCCCCCAAAAAAAAAAAAAAACTTGATGCATTAATTTATGAGTTGTACTTGTAACTGCTGCATTGATATATTTGTATTCTTCCTGCAGGCAGTTGAATTATGGTTAGTGGATAAAGCGGTTCTACCCATTGAAAATTCTGTTGGTGGAAGCATCCACCGTAATTATGACTTACTTCTTCGACATAGGCTGAACATTGTTGGGGAGGTCCAGTTGCGTGTTAACCACTGCCTCCTAGGATTACCTGGCGTGAGAAAAGAGGAGCTCAAAAGTGTTGTGAGTCATCCTCCAGGTTGACTATTACACATGATTCTTTTCTACTTTTTCCATTTATGGTAAAGAGTGAGTGGAGATGATGTGTTGTATTTCCTATTCAAACACACTGCACTCCCTATGTATGATGGTGGTGCTGCCTCCTATTCAAACACCACTGAATGGATATGCACGATTGTATGTTTTTTTAAATTGCATTGGCTTCTACATTTTGTATAATTTATTTGGATTACATCAACCAACTAATCTTTATTGTACTTTTTATGTAATCAATTTCTCTCTAACAGAATACTGGCTTTCCTGGTTTGAGATGATTGCAACCGACTTCTGAGACAGCTGACTGTATCACTGAGAATACGCTAACACCTGTTGAGAAAAATATAATAGCCTTAAACATTTTAAAATTTTAAAATGTTAGAATAATATTTCTACATGCAGGCTCTTGCTCAATGTGAGATGGTGCTTAATGATTTCAGGTATTGTCAAAATTGGTGCACATGATACTGCAGCTGCTGCTCAGGTATATTATTAATTTTGTTTCTGTCAGAAACCAAAGTCTCGACTAGATTGTAGAGTGAAATGTGTCCTGACTATTGGCGTCTTGTGGACAGACAGTGGCCTCAAATTGTGCAGAGACACTGGAGCTATTGCAAGTTCCCGAGCTGCAAAGATATATGGCCTCGACATTCTTGCTGAAGGAATTCAGGTAAGACTTCAATTACATGCTTTTGACATTGCCTTAGCTTATGCTTTCCTTATATCACAACATGGCTTTTAATTCAAGCAATCAGAAGTTGATGCATCTTCCAAATTATTGCTTTCGCTTTCTGAGCTAGGATTGGACAAAGGATTAATTATTATTTTCTCAATGTTTGAGCCAATCTCTTAAAAATGTGTCATAATTATCCGTTCCCATCTAGAAATGAGTATGGACATTGGGCTTTTCTTTAACCCAATTAATAGTCTTCTAAAACTGAAGTCAATAATAAAGTATCCTCTGCATTCTTGCTTTTATGATAGCATTTATATGGTAATTGTTTGGCATTCTCTTTCCCCTTTTTTATTATTGCTGAGGAAATTTATATTGGTTTTGGAAGACTGAGGTGTTGGGGAAAGGTCTCTATACCTCATTTGTATTGCCAGTCAGTTGTCTGGTTGAAAATTCTGTTTTAAGGAAATGTCATGACCCATGATGCATGATGTGAAAGTTGTTTGCTTGTTTGAATCAAGTATAAAAGCACCCAGGATTCACTGCTAGACACTGCAGAGACATGCCTGTGCACCTGTGCTTTATTAATATATACAAAGAAAATGCATTATGGAAAGGATATACCTTGGAATCCGACAAATGCTGATATATGCTTCTGCTTGTCCACTTCTTAAAATACAAAGAAAAAAATGTTCAATGATTGCATTATCCGTTAAGGAATACTCTAAAAGTTCTCACTGGATCTTCTAAAAAATTCTTACTGGTCATTCCTTTCTTGGACTTGACGTTTAAGCTTTCACTGGGAAAACTTGCTGGTTATAACAAAAAAGTGTAGAAAATAGGCCATGTTTGTTGTCGATTAAAGTCAAGATTCAAAGTTGAGCTGATTCATTGCCATCTTGATAGGATACGATGATGAAGGAACATTACTCGTTTTCTTGGTCCTTGCAAGAAGAAGCCTATAATTTCCAGGAAACTGAGAGGCCCCATAAGGTATACAAGGTTATATTTATTTATATTTTTACTTTTATGAATTTGCTGGACGAGTTCATGATTTTTCTCTCTCAGACCAGCATTGTTTTCTGAGTCTAGAAGAGAAGGTCCTGGTGTACTATTCAAAGCCTTGGCAGTGTTTGCTATGAGGAATATTAATTTGTCAAAGGTGAATTGATTAATTGACGCTTAAACTTTTTGAAATTAAAACGCACATCCATTGCTCTAATTTTTTTTTCCATGTAAATTCAGATAGAGTCTCGCCCACTGAAGCTAAGCGCCATTAAGGGTTGTTGATGATTCAAAATGAAGGGAGTGCCAAGTGAGTACTTTTTGTTCCCTATTTGGTATTTGGTAACAGTAGAATTTCTAGAGTATAAATTTTTTGTTTAAACACAAATTGACCAATGAGCAGTACTGCATACTATATCCTGTCAACTTATATATGAAGATAACGGGTGTTTGGGATGGGGCACACGAGCACAACTAAATGGAAAGAAGCTTCTTATGGAAGGACATATTATGCAATTCATGATATGTTGAAATCCCTTTAGTCATTCACATTACTAGATCATCAAACACATTGTTTTACTCACGAAAAGCATATTTAAGTACTTTTGATTAATAAACTGAAAGGTGAAAGTTCTGGGACTAAGTTTTAGTTTCTACTTCATCCATTATGATCTAATGATTCTGATATTTTGCATGGAAGCTTATTGGCAAAACTAAGCCTTGACATAAACTTTTTTCTGGTGGCAGGTACTTTGACTACCTCTTCTATATTGATTTTGAAGCTTCTTTGGCAGAACCTCGTGCACAACATGCTTTAGGACAGTTGCAGGTCTGCCTGGTCATCAAGTCAAGTTTAATATTCTTTTTTCCTTATTGAGTCACATATTTCATAATAATCTTCGTGGTGTAAATATGGATTGATTAAATTTGCATTTTATAAAAAGTTATTGAAAATGTAAGTATACAATTATGGCAATCCCGTATAGATATGTCAACCTGTGGTATATTCGGTAATGTTGGTAGGAAGAGCATCCGTGTGTGCAGTATCCCAGTTAGATAAAATTTGCTTCCCCATATCAGTTGCATGATACATTATTAAAATTCCTTCTGCTACATTAAATCCATGCATAATCACAAAACCCTGCCTGTCCCCACCAGGTTTTTACACAGAAGGTAATATATTGATGGAATTTTCTTTTGTGACTTCAACCATGTTTATAGACTATTCAAAAGTTGCTTTACAAATCAGATGCTATTTGTTGGTAACATCTTCTGTTATTGTTTTGATTTCAGGAATTTAAGTAGATTTCTTCGAATTCTTGGGTTGTTATCCTATGGATACATACTTGTATAGAATTTTCAATGCCTTTGAGTAGGGAGCAACAGTCAATGAGCATGGGCGGCTACTACCGGAGACAAAGGGAGAAATTACCCTTGAAAATCATTGCCCTCTACACCTGTTTCAAATTATGTTGATCTCCCTAAGGAGTTCCGTGATAGTTTTAACTTTAGGGTGAATGCTTGGTACAGGTATATATCGTCATTTTGTTATTAATATTCAATTGCAGATGGGATAGCGGCATTAAAGATCAATGTTTGCTACCTTTAACTGCAACCTCCCTGACATAACCTCCCTTTCATTTAGAATTTTAGATTGTAGATCCCTTTATTTCAAGGCGACTTGGTACGTGAACTTCTAGTCAATAGTCACCAAAGTATATAAATATTGA